>OZ024798.1:28346346-28946346 GCA_964017045.1 Omphiscola glabra | reverse complement strand
CACGTGACATTCATTAAGCTTTTAAGACTTCTTTGCACATTGATTGACTTAGCACGCACGGACACTTCACATTTCACTAAAAAGTCTCACCCTTGGAACCCTATTGTTCATGATCTCTACGTGGAGCGGAAATTAATCATTCTAAACCGGATTTTAAAATAATTTTTTAATTATGCTACATTCACTAACAACAAATCAGTAGCCAAAAACAAATTTTTATTTTCTTGTTTTACGTGAACTCGGGGAAGTTCGATCTGTCTTTTCATCTAACAGCAGGAGGTTTTTTTTTTATTATTTTTTTTTTTTTTAGTCCAACTCGCGCATTCATCAAGGGACGTCTGTGACGCGATTCGCTAGTTGACACAGTCCAAGTTGAAACTTGGCCGTCCAAGGTCTCGTTTAGAGATGGCTTAACCACCAGCGTCCGTCGCGCCACTGCCGGAATTCGACGTGTTGCCTCGAAGATTAACCCCGTGAAGGTTGAGGCAGGGGGTTAAAGTTAAAGGTCGCGGAGCGTAGAGAGAGGAAAAAAAAAAGAGGTCTCTGTTTTGCATTTTTCCTCCTCATGGAAAATGAAAGGAGATTAAAGCCGCCTCCTAAGTCAACATTGGCTGTAATTGTTGTCTATTCGGGGGCCCCAGCTCCTCCGTTGCGTGAGAAGTCGCCGAGGGCTGTTAATGCGGGCTGGTGGGACGTTTCTGAGGAGGGTAATTATGGCGCTTAGAGTTGCGAATTCGAGAAGGTCAAGGGTGAAGTTCACTGGCGGTTTCTTTTACTTCAATTAGCAAACTCCGTCCTGTTTTGTTAACTCTGATGTCAAATATAACAGCCGTTATAAAGGGGTTATTTAACAGCGTTAGGTTGAGTATTTAACAAATTTATGCAAGCGTTGTGTTACATATTTTAAGACTCGCTTAATAAATACGTCATAAACATATTTACTGGTCTGGTCAACATACAACACTGTTAACACTCAAAGGAGCAATTCGTTAAAAAAAATGTAACTTAAAAATTGATGAGATAACTTAAAAATTGATGAGATAACTTAAAAATTGATGAGATAACTTAAAAATTGATGAGATAACTTAAAAACTGATGAGATAACTTAAAAATTGATGAGATAACTTAAAAATTGATGAGATAACTTAAAAACTGATGAGATAACTTAAAAATTGATGAGATAACTTAAAAATTAATGAGATAACTTAAAAATTGATGAGATAACTTAAAAATTGATGAGATAACTTAAAAATTGATGAGATAACTTAAAAATTGATGAGATAACTTAAAAACTGATGAGATAACTTAAAAATTGATGAGATAACTTAAAAATTGATGAGATAACTTAAAAATTGATGAGATAACTTAAAAATTGATGAGATAACTTAAAAATTGATGAGATAAACTGGAAGGGTTACCATGAGCAGCAACAAGTTTCATTTTTTATTCATCTTTATAGAAATTATTGGACGTTTATATAATGTGCTTTCGATATAAATGATCCACTTACATAGCGAAAGGTGGGGGTCAAGGGGTAGCACTAAGATATATGTATGTGTAAAAGCCACTATCGAAGTCTGGGTAACACAGAGAACATTAGATAACATGTTACCGACCGTTCAATCATTCAAATATGTACCACCCAAAGAAAACACTGTGCCTTTCACAGAACAATGTACCACCCAAAGAAAACACTGTGCCTTTCACAGAACAATGTACCATCCAAAGAAAACACTGCGCCTTTCACAGAACAATGTACCACCCAAAGAAAACAATGTACCACTCACAGAACAGTGTACCACCCAAAGAAAACACTGTGCCTTTCACAGAACAATGTACCACCCAAAGAAAACACTGTGCCTTCACAGAACAATGTACCACCCAAAAAAAACAATGTACCACTCACAGAACAATGTAACACCCAAAGAAAACACTGTACCATTCAAAGAACAATGTACCGCTAATAGAACACTGTACCACTCACTGAACAATGTACCGCTAATAGAACACTGTACCACTCACTGAACAATGTACCTCTAATAGAACACTGTACCACTCACTGAACAATGTACCGCTAATAGAACACTGTACCACTCACTGAACAATGTACCTCTAATAGAACACTGTACCACTCACTGAACAATGTACCTCTAATAGAACACTGTACCACTCACTGAACAATGTACCGCTAATAGAACACTGTACCACTCATTGAACAATGTACCGCTAATAGAACACTGTACCACTCATTGAACAATGTACCGCTAATGAAACACTGTACCACTCAGAGAACATATTACCACCCATAGAAAATCCCACCAGAGGGTTTCAGAAACGGGGCTCTGTGAAATCTTGGCTCTTTTGTTCGGGAATATGGGACAAAACTCTTTGTTTTTTCGTGTCCTCTTACCCTTCACAGCTTTTCACTAGTCAGTATATGGGGTTTTGATGAATTATTTGTCATATAACACTATGTTCAAGTATTTGCTCAATCTAGACTTGGGGCTGTTGTTTTTTTTTTTGGGGGGGGGGGGGGGGTTGTTGGATGGGAGAGTGTCGTGGTAAGGATATCTGATCTCACACCGGATCTATCCCATTCGGGACAGCGTCAACATTTTCTTTTCTTTGGTGAGAATACCCTAGCTGCTTGGGTAATTTTAACACAAACAACACCGCCATGTTTGTAAGTCTGGATGGATGACGAGGTGGGTTGGTGGTGTGGGTGGGAGGGGGGGGGGTATCGGCGGATGGGCGACAATGTCCATGTCATAAAAGCTTTCCCGTAGGTCCGCGTTACATGACCTTGGTGATTATCTTGAGGACATCCCCCGTCTTCAGAGCTGAAAGGCGATAACTGAAGATGTTGTCTTTTCGAATACATCCTCTGTCAGTTTTCATCTCGTGTGTCCAAGGTGTGGATGTGTACAACTTTTTAAAAAAATGTCAATCATGTCTTGCGTATTTGGGGAGCCTGCATTGGGTCACATTTCGCTTTCATTAGTTAGGGATCACGTGCCTGTATTAGGGCATATGCATCAACACATTTTTTAACAAAGTGTACCGCTGTCTATCTGTACAACTGTCAATGTGTAAATCTTTGAATATGTACAACTTTCAATGGTCAATACCATCCGTATGTAGAACTGTTAATTTGTATACATGTCAATATTTATAATTGACGGTGTGTACATCATTAAGTGCGTACAACGGTCAATGTGTGCATCTGTCAATATGTGTAAATGTATGTCTTCTGCAATCATTAACACCAGACCATATATGTGTGTCGTCATGTGTGTTCATTTCTTAAACACATTAGTCCAATACCATTTTGTGCTCTTATCCACTGACCACTGGATGGTCCCATCCATATATATTTAAATTGAAATATTTACAGCTTGCATTTCAAATACAACTAGTTCACTCCCCAACACATCTTATATTGACATCTGAAAATTGTCATTTCATAATTCACTATGCTGCTGTCTCTTTCTTACTTATGCATTTTACCCCGCCTGGGGCATAGTCCTTCTTCAAGAATTTTCCATTCATCTCGGTCCTGTGCTTTCCTTTCCAGTAGCTTCCAGGTGTATCCCATACTTTGTGTGCCTGCCTTTAGCTCGCGGCTCCATGCATTCTTTCGCCTTCATCTATGCCCTTTTCCTTGTGGATTTCATGTTAGTGATTGCCTGGTTAGGTTATCTTTGGGGTTTACAAAGGGTGTGTCCTAACCACTTCCATCTTTTTATTCCGATGTCTTCAGCAATAGGCTCTTGGTATGTCCTTTCCAGTAAATCTTTGTTGGTGATGGTGTTTGGCCATTTTATGCTCGGGATCTTTCTAAGGCAAGTGTTTGTGAAGGTCTGCACTTTCGGCTTGATGCTTGACTTTGTTCTCCAAGTTTCGGCTCCATAGACCAGCGCTTCTCCAGCCGTGTCCCGCAGAACGCCGGATCACTGTGAAGCCACTTGAAGTGTTCCGCGAAAATACTAAATCCACAAATTAAAAATTGCTGAAAAAGACAAATCAGAACAATGTAAACTTATTTTGAATGGGCTTGAAATCAGCAAACATGAATGCCAGTTAAACTTTTTAGTCCAATCACGCATTGGTGTGTGTGCCTGTGTGTGTGCCTTTGTACCTTTGCAGTTCACATTTGTTAACTGAGCAGTCAATGTGGTTTATTTCGTTGATGTCCAGTTGCTTTAACACTGTCCATACAAGTACACAGCTCTTGTTTACTTTAACAGTGTTCATACAAGTACACAGCTCTTGTTTACTTAAACACTGTCCATACAAGTACGCAGTTCTTGTTTACTTTAACACTGTCGTTATAAGTTTGCAAGGAAACAACGTAGATATTATTACATAGACAGGCAAATTAAATCCAATGAAAAACAAAACACTTTTACTGTGGAAGAGACAAGTAAGAGGAACAAACCCGGAAACGTTGCCACCTGTACAGGATACAAACGATGCAATCATTTTTTTTTAATAATCGATCATTAACAACATAGGAAGAACATTTAGAAAAAATAGTTTCCATAGTAAAAACAACTAACAATTCGATTGGATAAGAAATCCGTCTGTTTCTTGCAACGTATCCGTGTTTACTCTGAATGAAGAAGTGCTGACGTCACTTTCTTCAGATCGTGGATTCAAAGACTGAAGTTCATTGAAAAATGATGTGCCTCTGTTAAAGATCATTACCTGAGGCAAGCGAAAAAAAAACATTAGGTAGCTTTCTTATCACTGCCACGTCCAATTTTTGCCAAGCAGAATGTTCAATAATGGTAAATATTAAAACAAAGAAAACCTGTGACATTTAGAAGATGAGATGCTAGTGTCTTCATCCATTTCGTGCGAGTGTCTTCACCATTTCGTGCGAGTGTCTTCACCATTTCGTGCGAGTGTCTTCACCATTTCGTGCGAGTGTTTTCACCATTTCGTTTAGCCCAATAGTGCTGAAAAATGCAAAGATCGCCAACCTCATGTAAAGAATTCAATTTTATAATTTTAAAAATAAAGTATTGTAATTTTAAGTAATTGTTATATAAACATGTTTGCATTAGTCAAAATCGGAATTTTGATTTTTAAAATAAAGTTAAATATTTTAAGAGAGGGTGGTTAACACTACAATCTGATATATTTATATGTATGTATGTATATGTATATATTTTCGCGGAACATACTTACGATACTTAAGGGGTTGCCAAAATTATTTTTTTTATTAAAAGGGCGCATTGAGTTTATAAAAACAACATAATACTATATTATAAGTGTTCCGCGCACACACACAAAAAAGTTTAATGTTTCCCGACTTCAAATAGGTTGAGAACCACTGCCAAAGGGTATAGGAATGTTTTAACATTTCTGTTGAAAATTCTGTCTTCGGTTTGCAGAATCAGCTCCTCGTGTTTTCTTTAATAGCACAAATGCTGACCTAGCCATGTCAATTTTAGCCCTAACATCAGCTTCGGATAAACAATTTAGGCCAATTGTGCTGCCCTAGTATGTGAAGTACTTCTTCCAGTGCATCTCCTGCCAGGGAGATATGCTCTTGGTGCTTGGTTACCCCAGTTGACCATTGTCTCTTTCACAGATGCAAAATCCGAAGATTGACCAGTTCTAATTGGCCAGTTCTAATTGACCAGTTCTAATTGACCAGTTCTAACTGACCAGTTCTAATTAACCAGTTCTAATTGACCAGTTCTAACTGACCAGTTCTAATTGGCCAGTTCTAATTGACCAGTTCTAATTAACCAGTTCTAACTGACCAGCTCTAATTAACCAGATCTCGGAATCCAATTCTTGGCTACCAACTCTAATGCCAGACATCATAATGCAATACCAGGTTACCAGCTCCAATGCCAGATCTCAAAGTCCAATATCAGCTGTTATCAACCCTGATTCAACGTTTCCCACTCCTTCAACAATGACACCTAACTGTACTGTCATCCCACTGACCTTAATCAAATCAGCTAAAATTTCAGGCAACTACTTCACCGTGACACCCCCCACGTCACCCTAATCCTCTCGCGACCCCCTCCTTAAGAGTTGACACTATTAATCCCCTTCATATCCCTGAAACTTGCATAACAAAAAGAACAACCGTTGCACCTATGGTCCCATTTATTGGACATATCCTTCGCAGTAAAAAGTAGGGTGCCAGCGCCTGTTCCTTTCAACGATGGGAGCTTGGTTGTATAGAAGAGACCTTACGCCAACAGAAGACAAAATATGAGGTTGTCTGGATGAGACCTTCTTCGTGCGTAGATACTGATCTTCCATCAAGCGCCACCCCAGGTGGTGGATAGGAGAAAGCCCACCAGATGTAGCGGATAGGGGAAAGTCCCCCAGATGTGGTGGATAGGGAAAAGCCAATCAGATGTGGTGGATAGGGGATGGCCCCCCAGATGTAGTGGATAAGTGAAAGCCCCCCAGATGTGGTGGATAGGGGAAAGCCCCCCAGATGTGGTGGATAGTGGAAAGCCCCCCAGATGTGGCGGATAGGGGAAAGCCCCCCCAGATGTAGTGGATAGGGGAAAGCCCCCCAGATGTGGTGGATAGGGGAAAGCCCCCCAGATGTGGTGGATAGGGGAAAGTCCCCCAGATGTGGTGGATAGGGGAAAGCCCCCCATATGTGGTGGATAGGGGAAAGCCCACCAGATGTGGTGGATAGGGGAAAGCCCCCCCCCCAGATGTGACGGATAGGGGAAAGCCCACCAGATGAGGTGGATAGGGGAAAGCCCCCCCCCCCAGATGTGGCGGATAGGGGAAAGCCCCCCAGATGTGGCGGATAGCGGAAAGCCCACCAGATGTGGCGGATATGGGAAAGCCCCCCCCCCAGATGTGGCGGATAGGGGAAAGCCCACCAGATATGGCCTTATAGCAAGTGGAGGAATCCACAGAACCTACTGCCGTGTAACAAGTGGAGGGATCCACGAAGGCTACAGAAAATTCAAACAGAATGAGAAAGAGGACTAATAACCCAATACACAAGAAATGTTCAAACCTTCAAGGTACTAACTACATAGGAATCTCCCTATTAACTGTTTCATACAAAATTCATTACCAAACTAAGTGCCAGAAGCTTCATCACTGCAAGGAGGGCTGGAAGCTAACAACCTACAAAAGAAAAAGAAAAAAAAATACATGACAATCTTAAGAATAGAACAGACAGATGAAACCATCAGTATTAGAAACCAGACTTAGTTAATCAATTCAAATACCTAGGATCTGTATTAAATGAAAGAAACGAATTACAAATAGAAATAACAGAAACAAATATATGCAGGAAACAGGGCATACTTCAGTAGCCACAAAATACTCAAAAATATATGTAAAAATTACAAGAGAACAAAGAAACCTATGTATAAAACTGTAATCAAACCAGTTGTGACATGCGCAAATGAAACTTGAACGGCAAAAAAAAGCCTATTAAACTCGAGGGAGAGAAAAGTTCTCAGGAAAATATACGGACCAACAAAGGATGAATATGGATGGAGAATATGAACGAACCACGAGTTGTACAGCCTGTATCAGGATCCTACGCAAGAAGCAGAAATAAAAAAGGGGAGGCTTCGCTGGGATGCATGATAGATGAGACCTTCCCTTGAAAGGAGCTCGCATTAACGTGGCTAGATGAAACTCCCCGCCCCCACCTTCCCCCAATGAAAACTACTTGATTTTGGGCTAGATGGTACCATTCCCGACAGAAGGTGGGTTGTATTAGATGAGTCAACGTCAGAGGATTGTAATCATTGCCATCAAACCAGAGGCGTAGCTTCATGAGAAGTTTTATTGAGGTTATATAAAGATCAGCCGATATTTCTTAAACGGTTTCATACTGCGCACCTTACATACGTGAATCGTATGTGTCCCGTCAACAAGGAGTAGCCTCTATATAGAACAATTCAAGGTTAGGCCAAAAAGGTTTATGGATTGGAAAGCTTTGAGAACCGCTGGTCAGTTAGACGATCCGCTAAGTTAATTAATGGACGGCCAAACAATGGTCGATTTGATGGCATGGCGCGAGTGGGACATTATTGGGGGTTTTCCTAAGCTTGCTTGGGGTTATTAATAATATCAATATTGCGTTATCTGCGTGGACTCCCTTCTGATTAGCTAAATTATATCAGTAGTATCTAATATTTTTGTTATTCTTTTTTTTTTTTAAACGGCTTTCTTTTTTCTTCTTGGTGACGTTAGTAGAAAAAGGGGACGATGAGCCTTGTTTTACTGTTTATCTCCCATATTGACATGATTCAAACTACCCCACCTGCGACATGCATGGTTAGCCATCACTTTGGTGAACACTAAATGATAAAGTAAACATTTCAAAATGTTTTTGGAGGCAGGATGAAGCTCTTCTGGTACACCACAGAGATCACCCATCTCCTTTTTTCTTCTCCCTTTACAAATAATGCGAGCTTTCATTTTACCTGGTAAGTGTAAGTGTAAGTGTAATGCATTCATAAATATTTTAATGTACAACACTTTCACCCCGAGGCGATTGCAGATGCGGTGTCCAAATTCTGTTTAATGACTATTTAACTTGGCAATGTTATAACTGGGGAAAAGTGGGGTGGGGGTGCGGGGGTCGACTGTCACTAGACCAGAATACGCAAGCGTTTGTGTGTGCTTATCAGGGTGTTAGGAATGATGTATGTATTTGTATGTATAGTTGTATCTGTCTATGTATGTGTGTGTGTTTCTGTGTGTGTGTATATGTGCTGAGTGGGGGGGGGGGGTCCCACATCTTCACTGAGTTTAAGAAGTAAAGCTAATGATGAATTGGGTGACGTTCCTGTGTGTGTACGTGTGTGTGTGAGTGGTTAGGTGTTAGTCCTATGAATTGTGTGACGTTGTTGTGTGTGAATGTGTGTATGAGTTGTTAGGGGGTGGTCCTACACCGTCACTGAACTTAAGAAGTCAAACTAATGATGAATTGTGTGATTGTGTGACGTTGCTGTGTGTGAATGTGTGTATGAGTTGTGAGGCGGTGGTCCTACACCGTCACTGAACTTAAGAAGTAAAACTAATGATGAATGGGGTGGCGTTGCCGTCGCCACGATGAAACCAGGACATGTTTAAGAGCTGTCAGATTTTATGGACACGAAACTGTAATATAACTGCATAGGATTGGTTTGCTCGTCCACCGATGATTGACAGGTGACAGATTCAGTGATGTGTCTCACATATAACGTGAACCATCCAGAGTTTGAATATTTTTTTTTTATGTGTAAGTAATAAGACATAGTATATGGGGACGTACTTTGATTATTTTATACAGTTTTTAGGGGACGCTAAATTATAAAATGGAACGTTGGAGCGATACTTGCTGTAAATATATTTGACTCAATATCATATCGAAAAGGATAGGATCTGGGTGGGCCAGTCTCTCTCTAAAATTCAAGGTGGGCCAGTCTCTCTGGAAAATTTTTGGTGGGCCAGTCTCTTTATTCATGGTGGGCCAGTCTCTCTTGATAATTCTCGGTGGGCCAGGCGCTCTCGATAAGTCATGGTGGGCCAGTCTCGCTCGATAATTCTTGGTGGGCCAGTCTCTCTGGATAATGTACGGTGGGCCAGCCTCTAATGATAATTCTTGGTGGGCCAGCCTCAAATGATAATGCTTGGTGGGCCAGTCTATTATGATAATGCATGTTGGGCCAGTCTTTCAAGATTGTTCATGGTTGACCAGTCTCATCGAATACGGTTGATGGACCACAAGCTTGAGATCCCAGGTCTACAACGGCTGCAGCCATAATCACACTCACCCAATCAATTGAAAGAACTTTTGAATAACATAAGACGCGATTTAATAATTCATTTCACAATTCTTTTAGCCATTTCGACAACCGACGACATCTCATGCATCATCCACCAAACAACATCTCATACGACATCCATCAATCTACGTATAACACCTCATACGACATCTATCAACCACCAAACAACATGTCATACGACATCCATCAAACACCAAACAACATCTCATGCATCATCCATCAACCCCCGTGAGTTTATCCACATCGTCTCCATACCGCCATGTGTTGTCAGTCCAGACAGTGTGTAGTAACAGGTGACCCACCTTTTGTTGTGTCACCACGTCACATCAAACAGGACGCTCCTGTCAGACCCTGGGATTAGACCTCGAGGCGCAATGCCAGCAGAAACGACCGGTAAATTATTCAGCTACTATCAGCGTCATCGGCCCCCCCCCCCCAAACGTTGCCAGAAAAGAAAAGCAAGAGTTAATATTATGGTTCACATTTTTAGCCGTGTATTGTATACGTCAAATGTCACCCATTCATTTTTAGCACGTGCTCGCGCTGCTTGTCAGTAGCAACCCGGTTGTTGGTGGTTTCGGAGATGACAGTTTTTAACTTTTTTTTTTCTTTTTTGGGGTGTATTTATCCAGTAAAATCTGGCTGATTATTTGGCGGGTTATCTATCATCAGATACGTCAGCAGGCGTCGGATGTCCTAAGTTCAAGTCCAAAATTTGAAGTCCGGGGCTAAAGTAGCCCTCAAATAAGGTAAGATGTTGACATTTAGCATTGGTGCCTGGTGTAAATATGGATAAGTTCCGTCCCGTCAGCCATACTAGGGAGTAAGCACTGATCCCGCCAAACGTTTCACTGTTTTATGACGTCATAGAGAGGAAGTGTGAACTCCGACATTTTCCTTTTGGGGGGGCAATTGGTTGGGGGGAGATGGAAGAATTACGATAGAATGACGATTTGACTCAAATGATCATGCGCAATGTTTTAGGGTGTGTCATTAACTAGTTTGCTGTATTGATTATACGCCCAACGGAAGGTAAGCTCCACACGCCATATTGGACAGTTCAAAGCTTTGGTACTTGTCGTTAGTGTGCTTGAACCACCAACGGTCGGTAAATATCGTGAGATTCCGGAGTCGAACAAAGAGATTTCAGGCTCCGCGTGCACAGTGGCATGAAGCCTCTGAGTCACGTGTCATATGTGACCTTCATCAACCCCACATGTGACAGAATAAAACCCGTATGTGACCATCATCAACCCCACATGTGACAGAATAAAACCCGTATGTGACCATCATCAACCCCACATGTGACAGAATAAAACCCGTATGTGACCTTCATCAACCCCAAAAGTGACAGAATAAAACCAATATGTGACCTTCATCAACCCCAAAAGTGACAGAATAAAACCCATATGTGACCTTCATCAACCCCACACGTGACTAAAATCAAACCCATACGTGACCAGAATTATCCCGATATATTTACTCTCTCCTGTGGTACTTTGTTTCAGCTGCAGTGGGTGACCTTGTCCTTACCTTTCTGACCCTAGCCCCCAAATAAAGCAACCGGAAGTCCCGTTCATCAACATTATTATTATTACCTGCACCAACAACAATCGGACTGACAACGGTGGAGGATCACGAAAAACTAACTGAAGGTAACACCATAGGGCACATGGTTCAACCGTTGATATGTTTTGTTGTTGTTTTTTTTTAAACTATGTTCTTATTTTTATCAACTAACTGTAACAAGTAACCATAAACGTTGGCGGCACGTGCCAACATACTCCTCCCCCCCCCCTCCCACTCATGATATATCCCTTCCTAATCCAAAAAAAAAAAAACGTCCCTAGCTGTGAAACAGCCAGAGAACCACTGGCACCTAAGCTAATCGGCAGCAGGATTAAGACACGCGCGCCCCCACGGGTTCAACTCGGTTAGCTTGATTCCAGCTACCGAGCCGGACATAAATCCTCAGATGGCGAGCACCCACCAAGCGTGCTGTTCGGAGAGACACCTTGAGATTAGACGAGACAAAGGCGAGGGTCCCATCGGTGAGCGGAGTATAAAAGAAAATCTAGAGAAACACGGGAGATGCAATGAGAAGAGGGAACTTTGGGAGAAAAAAAAATATAGGGGGGGGGGGGTGGGGGAGAGATAAGAGAATGTCAGCTCCCTCTGGGAGAAGAAGAACGATAACTCATGCTGTGACGTGTGGTGTAAAGAGTGGGGGTGAGAAACGCGTCCAGGACGCACAGAGCTTATGTGCGCTTGAAAGTTATCTTTATTACAAACTTGCTCTCTCTAATTGGTCAGCTTGAGTGGACAAGATTACAGAGTCATAATCATTGTTTCAAGATGACAGTGTCATAATCATTGTTTCAAGATTATGTATATGGAATATCAAAATGTCATAACTGGTAGTCAGTACCCCAGTCACTCAGGCGGCCTGACACATAGGGGAACTGGACCAAGTGAATCACAACTAGGAACCTTGGACTTTATTAGGAGTCTAGCATAAGCCGATGTGCCACATTTTTAAGCCGATGCACTTCTTATATCTTAGGCCGATGCATCTCTCATTTTAGCTCATGAAGAGTTTCTGAATTAAATTCTAACGATTGGCCCCTTTCTTAAAAGAGTTCGCCCCCCCCCTGCACCCCCCCTTTCACCCCCCCCCCCCTAATTTGAGGACATTAAGATTGGTTTCCGAATCATCCCAGATGGTTTGCCGAATCATCCCAGATGGTTTGCCGAATCATCCCAGATGGTTTTCCGAATCATCCCAGATGGTTTTCCGAATCATCCCAGATGGTTTTCCGAATCATCCCAGATGGTTTGCCGAATCATGCCGGATGGTTTGCCGAATAATACCGGATGGTTTTCCGAATCATCGCAGATGGTTTTCCGAATGATGGTTTGTTGCGTCATGCCGGATGGTTTGCCGCTCCCACTTAGAGTTAGAGATCCAACATATTCCATAAACTCTTTCAAAGAATGAAGTTCTCAGACTGGTCCCGAACACACGGTGGTCGTTCGGCCTCAGGTTGAGATTCCAGTCATGAGGGGGATGAACATGCCGGCCCTTCACAAGTACATTATTCACAGACAGGACTCAAATGTCAGGGACCAGGTGTTGACCATAGACGCAGCTAATCTCCTACTTAAGCACATGATGATCCAGTTACACACGTACCGGATCGTGCAGTGACGACAGCTAAATGCCAGTTGGTGTCCAGGGTCAGATACCTGGTTGTGATTCTTCCCCATTCTGAGTCAGTTGCTACAGGTGTTGTAAGGTGAGCACTGACTGATTTTACTTACACATTCTACCCACCTAGTCTACTCTAACTCTACCCACTTAGTCTACCCACCTGGTCTACTCTCATTCTACCCACCTAGTCTACCCTCATTCTACCCACCTAGCCTACTCTCACCCTATACCCACACAGTCTACTTTCAAACTCTGGCAGAAGACCCGGATCAAGTGTCACATTGACTGTATCACATATCTTCTTATAATATCGCTGATCTATCAGTACATCTAACTTATCATCCACGTTGTTGATATCATCGTCATTACAGCTAACTTATCATCCACGTGGTTGATATCATCGTCAGTATGGCTGACCTATCATCGTCAGTATGGCTGACCTATCATCGTCAGTATGGCTGACCTATCATCGTCAGTATGGCTGACCTATCATCGTCAGTATGGCTGACCTATCATCGTCAGTATGGCTGACCTATCATCGTCAGTATGGCTGACCTATCATCGTCAGTATGGCTGACCTATCATCGTCAGTATGGCTGAACTATCATCGTCAGTATGGCTGACCTATCATCGTCAGTATGGCTGACCTATCATCGTCAGTATGGCTGACCTATCATCGTCAGTATGGCTGACCTATCATCGTCAGTATGGTTGACCTATCATCGTCAGTATGGCTGACCTTTAACCTTAATTATAAGCTGAATGCTGTTTTTGTTGTTGTTTTTTTGTAAAACATTTTTCCCACGTGACGTCATTCAAATGTTTTGAAAATAAAATTGGGGAACTCTTTATTTCTATGCAGAGCTGTCACGTGACTTTTGTAGGTCCTCCCACGTGAACCCTCACGTGAATTTTAAAGGCCCCTTGAGCCCTAACGTGACTTCTGGAGCCCCCCCCCCCCCCAACCTTTTACTTTTAGTTTAGTGCCCACTCCAAGTCCAAATTGACAATTTAATTTTTTCCCCCACCACAACACTGGTTCTGTAATTGTCCGAGGCCATCTGCACCCGCGGGTATTCCAGTTCCAGGGCCCGGGCGACAGTTCTGCTCCACATTAAAATATCAATATTTACATAATGCTTTCCATTCCGACGCAATAAAAAGAATGGATTCACCATTTTATATACTTACAACTTCAACCCTGACTGCTATCTGGCACCGGTCTGTGGGGTATTATGACAATGCTGTCGGGTGTCTCAAAGTGGTGATGTTGCATTGAACTAAACACACTAACGCAACAATTTGGAAATGTTGCATGGAACTTAACACATTAACGCAACAATTTGGAAATGTTGCATTGAACTAAACACACTAACGCAACAATTTGGCAGAGTGGCAGGTCAGAGTGGGAGGTCAGAGTGGGAGGTCAGAGTAGGAGGTCAGAGTGGGAGGTCAGAGTAGGGGGAAACATAGTGGGAGGTTAGCGTGTTTGGACAGAGTGGGAGGACAGAGTAGTGGGAGGACAGAGTGGGAGGACAGAGTAGGGGGAGGACAGAGTGGGAGGACAGAGTAGGGGGAGGGCAGAGTGGGAGGACAGAGTAGGGGAAGGACAGAGTGGGAGGTCAGAGTGGGTGGACATAGTGGGGGAAAGAGTGGGTGGACTGACTGTGAGGTCAGAGCGGGAGGTTAGCGTGTTTGGACAGAGTAGTGGGAGGACAGAGTGGAAGGACAGAGTAGGGGAGGACAGAGTGGGAGGACAGAGTGGGAGGACAGAGTAGGTAGAGGGCAGAGTGGGAGGACAGAGTGGGAGTTCAGACTAGGGGGAGGACAGAATGGCAGGACCTAGTGGGAGGTCAGAGTGGGTGGACAGAGTGGAGGGCAGAATCGGAGGACATCAAGTTGAACTTGATTTGCTGACACTAAACTCCGATGGTATTACGATGGTGTTACATTTGTTAAGTGTATGGTTGGTGTTACATTTGTTAAGTGTATAGTTATGCAGTTACGGATTGTACGTTGCAGCCAAACTGTCAAGCATAGCTACCGCTATATTAAAGTATAAAATTCGTTGTTTTCCTCTCGAACTGTTAAAACGAATTTATCAGAAATGTTAATGTTAAAATGAAACATGTCATTCTTTATAACACGTGGAAGGTTCAGCCTTGATATACGATGAGATCACGTGATGTCATTTGTAAAAAAAAACAACGTTTTAAGAGTGTTCTCTCTAGTCGTCTTCTCCTTCGTTTGTATCAACAGGGTCGTCTTCTCCTTCTGTATCAACAGGGGCCTTAGGTTATACATCAATCACAAAATCAACATACACCAATAAAGTTAACACACATCAATATCAAAGTCAACATACAATACATCAATAACAAAGTCAAGTCAACGCGTTTTAAAACAATGAAATGATTCTTTACTGAGCCCAGTATATAGCTGAGTGACATGTCCCACCGATCTATCACAAACTTAGAACAATCAACAAATCCACCATTGTTGTCAACCTAAGTGACAATATTGTGGTATACAAGTATCAGCAAAACATACATAAATTATTCGACACAGTGACATGACACATAGCACTCTTACAAATCATATATAGTATCAGAGGCGGATTCATAAAGTGGGTGATGGTTTCCATTAAAGAATGCTACTACCTGTGTTGTCCAAGTTCCAAAGTCATTATTGGGAAAAGTCTCTGCTTCAGGCTTCCACTCTTACCGATTCATGGCAAGAAAAGACCAAGATGACTATATTTGTAATTACAGCAGACATCGTAGCTTTGCACGAGTATTCAGCTAGTATCCCTAGAAATAGCACAACAGCCAGGAACAGTTTTTACTTGTTTCCTGGTGTGTTTTTGAAATTCTATTCATTTAAAGTGGACCTAATTTGTTATAATCATCCATCCCCGTGCCTGGGTTGGGGGGTATCCTATGGTTACTACCAGGGCCGGCCTTAGGCCATTGCAACCTATGCGGCCGCAATGGGCCCCGCACTTTCATAGGCCCAGCCCCCAATTTATTTTCTAATACAAAATCTTAATTTTCACTTATTATCCTTATCCTCTACCCAGAATGGGCCCCGCGCAGTCCGTTTCGCATAGGGCCCCGCAATTGTTAGGGTCGGCCCTGGTTACTACAGTCACGTGTTAGTGAAGGGACCTACGTTTTAAAAGATGTATCTTTGTACATTGACGTGTACATTTATTGGTCGACTTCTAGATAATGCACACATTCTACTACTAAGTGGGATCGTTTCATGACGTGCCACTTTAGCCTCAAAACAATAATACTTTTTTTTTTAACTGCTTCTTGGTACATTTATGGGGTCGTTATTATGGTATAGTGAGAACCCCTTTAGTTAATTTTTGTGTGTAAATTATGAAATTTCAGTTTTTAATATCATGTATGTACTATCATGATATATCTTTCACTGGCTAATGCGAAGAGATATCACCATGACGTCATTTGCGTGTTTTGACCCTGGTTCCGATAGAGTCAAAATCCCAATTAGGGATAAGTTTAGGATAGGTTTAGGGATAGATTTAGGACATAAGTTCGCGGGTCACGGCAACCGAGAGGGCGGCCATGGTAAAAAAAAAAACGGTGACATCTCTTCACATTTACCATTCACTTTTATTTTTGGTGGCTTCTTTTAAGGTTTTCTATTTCACTATATTTTTAGAAAATTGTCTGAAAAGGAACTATCGAATATGAAACAATCTGAGTGTTTCTCAAACAGGACAACGTGGCCTCGCGAGTAATAGAGGAAACCATACAATTACATTTTAATGACACCATTCTTTAGCATATGTTTATACATACTTTGGGGTGGGGGTGTTTGGGGTAACCTGTCCACCATTCCGTTGGACATTCACGTCAAAATGGATTGGAGGCACCCGCTTATTTCATATTTGAGAACCGCTAGCCCAGCCTGTCTAGGGGGAGTTAAAATAAAATACCAGGCAATGTTTCCCTCCCTTTTGTTGTTGAGTTAATAGCAGGGCTGGTGTATGCAGAGACCACGATATGATTAATTATGTAATCTGACTGTCACCTTTCCTGGCAGTCCTTTCATCCACCTACAATGGAAATTGTTTGCAGATATCGCCAGCCGGGCTTTGATCTATGGAGGGGGGGGGCGCGGAGGGGGAGGGGAGGATAAATTAACTGTAAACACTGGATGTGGAAAGTGATCAAATTAGCAATTTTTTTTATTGTTGGTTGGGTAGGATTGAGGCAGGAAGGAGTGGTGTGAGGGTGTGGTAGAGAATTGTGCATGCACGAGGGACCTCATGGAGGACGGGTGCTGGAGAGGGGGGTGCGAGGAGGAGTGTAATACATGGAGAAGCGAGAGTGTCGAGGGCGTTGGCGAAATGAGGGTGAAAGGAACTGTCTATTCGGTAGAATGGATGTTAAGATTTCTCAAGTTGCTGATCATTGTTACGACCAGTTGAGTATCCTTTGTGGTGTTCACATTCTGGTCACATTTTTTTTTTTTTAATGAAGCGTTATTTTAACATTACTAACTAACACACATATTCTGGTGAAGGTCTGAGATTACTCTCTTAAGACCCCGCTAGTAAATTGGCAACCAACTCCATCTGCTGAGCTGTGCCATACAACATTTTCCTCACATAGGGTTCGCCAACCGCCCTGGCTTCCCCTGGAGATCTAGTGAGGGACATTCTCCGGGTCCAGGCTGCAATGCCGGCATGAAGGATCCCTGTTGCTATCTGGCCGGCAGAAGTATTTTAACATTACTAATTTCGTCACTAGATTCTAATATAGTTTACTCATAGAATTTATGTATTTTTTTTAAAGAGGGATACACATTGAGGGAAAACAATAACAAAGATGGCATTTTTTTTTTAAAGTTTGGTTTGGGAGGAGGGGGTGGGCAGTGGCGTAGCGAGCTTAACTCGCGCCCGGGGCACAATACCTTTTTAGCGCCCCTCCCAATACCTTTTTAGCCGCCCCCCCCCTTTTCGAAAACCATACAATATTATAGTAAAATATACCATTTGGCGCCCCTTTGTTAGTAGCGCCCGGGGCATGATGCCCCCTTGCCCCCCTCACTACGCCACTGGGGGTGGGGTGTGTGAAACAAATGGGTGTAAGTGCCTCCTTTACAAACCCTGCCTCCTTTACAAACCCTGCCTCCTTTACAAACCCTGCCTCCTTTACAAACCCTGCCTCCTTTACAATCCATGCCTTCTGGAATTGACCTCTAGAATCCCGTGATTTCGAGCAAATGGTTAACTACTGCTAAGTTCACCTGTGCATTTGTACTGTTGGCCTGTTATTAACCCACATACCCACACCCAGCCACAGGCTTTGCGGAAATACAAAACTCTCACACACACACACTCAAACGGTTTTAACAAGCAAATAAAGAAATGTTACTGCCATAAATGAAATGTCAAGTTTGATGTCATGAATGACATGTTCAAATATTTTCATCCCAGCTGCTAATCAACACATCGTTACTGTGAATCAAACAAAACCCCAGTGGCAAGTTGAACAAACTCACGCACGACATAAACAAACACAATGACATAATAAGGTAATTGATCAAATATCGTCATGCTTCCATTCACATAATAACGTTATACTATCATTTATAAAATTAAAACATACGTACATTCATATAAGGATATGCTTTCATTCATGTAAGTACTTCATACATCATTCATATAATTACGTTGCAGCCGGTGGCGTAGGAAGGGTCTTGCTGAGGGGGTTGTCCAGCCCCAATATTTTTTCTTATATTTCGGGGGGGGGGGGGGGGAAAGGGACTGGGGGGTGCATTTTTTTAATTCACTGCAGGATTTTTTTCCATGGAATAGAGAGGGGGGAGGCTGGGCCCACCCCCGGATTGTTCTAGCCCTAGGTACGCCACTGGTCACACCCATTCACAAACGTATTTCTCACTCATGCATTTCATTAGACATAACTTTCTAAATCACGTTCATAACCTTACGTCTTATTTTTTTCCTTTTCATTCAAACAATCACACCCGTTTATATTCCTTTAGGTCCAGTCCGGGCCTGTGCCTTGACATGGTGGTGACGTCACAGTGATACACAAGGCACTGCCGGTCTCATTCCTGGGAGTTTAAGTTTGTCCTACGTCACAGATGTGCCCAGGCAGTGTCATGTCCATGGCTTTACCCATTATTTTTACCCCAGTCTACAGAACATAACTGTAATGTTACAACAATGAAATAATAATACATTTATATACTTATCATAAGCAATAGCAACACCAAACCTTAATTAATTTTTTTTTTAAAAATTGTTAATTCACCTGTTCAGGTGATGAAGCAGACACGATTAAAACACCCATCATTGACCACGAAAAGTTCAGATGACAACATAATTGAATATGTCAGATGCTCAAACATACACTGTCACGTCAAGGTCTTCCACAGTTAATTTTTACATTATTTACAAACAATTACTTTTGTGAATGTTCTGAATTAGTTGGAGCTTTAACATTCTTCTTTGAATTCGCTGAGTGAATCCAATATGTGACATTCTAACAGTTGAATCCAATATGTCACATAGGAATGTTGCATCCAATGTGTCACATAGAAACCGTTGAATCCAATGTCAATACTAACTTTAGAATCCAATACATCAAATATGAACCTTTGAATCCAATATGTGACATACTAACCATTGAATCCAATATGTCACTTAGGAACGTTGCATCCAATATGTCACATAGGAACTGTTGAATCCAATGTCACATACTGACTGTTGAATCCAATAAATCACATATGAACCTTTGAATCCAATGTCACATAGGAACGTTGAATCCAATGTTCGTAATAAATGAACTGAAGATTCTCACAAAACCTTTTTCATTAAGAGGTGACCATTGAGTATGACCAGAGTTGACAATTGAGTATGACCAGAGGTGACCATTGAGTATGACCAGAGGTGACCATTGAGTATGACCAGAGGCGAACATTGAGTTTGACTGACGCGTGTGTCCATCTTTGTTTAAACTCCTTTGTGTGGTTACAAATGCTTTTGAAAATATTTAGCCTGGTTAACACATAAGAAAACCAGGTTTGAACACAAAAATCCTAAGATCCTCTTGCCTTCTTAATCATCACCAATATCTATTATATGGTTCATCGTTCCGGTGACTGACCAGTGCCGATCATTTTTTTTTATTGTTGTTCTAGCATCCTCAAAAGTCTTGCAGAAGCCGAGTCACTGTCAACCCTAGGAGCCAACATCAATCGTTTCTGAAGAGAGGTTTTGATAAGAGTGTTACTCATCACTAAACACTGGTATTTCTTTCTCCACAACACGTTCCACCACCACAAGCCGACACCTTAAAGACAGTCATGCCACCAACACCTTAAAGACAGTCATAACACCGACACCTTAAAGACAGTCATACCACCGGAGCTGTACGTCGAAATCAGAAGGAAACCCAAAAAATAAAACTCGTAAAAGGTTCATCATCTATGTCTCACCAGAACTCTGAACCTATCCTACACTCTGGAGGCAATCACCTTTGTTGTTGTGGAGCTGCCGCTGTGGCTTCCCACCTTGGCCACGTTCGACTGGCTGTTCTTTAGCATGATGACGGGGGCCGCGTGGTACTCGGCGTTGAAGTTGTTCGTTTTCCGCCTCGAGAACCGCCGGGAACAGAACGTCTTCCACGAGGCCAGCGTCTTCCCGCTCCATATCCACATGCCGCTCGTGATGCCGATCACGAGGGACATGAACAGTTTGAGCATGTAGATCTCCACCGTGGGGATGGAATGCTCGAGGGGACAACTCGGTGACGTCGACTGCGACGATGATGATGACGTCAATGCGTGAGTGTCCGGCGAACACGGCAACCCCATTGCTGCCTTCTGCCATCTCTTGAAGTTGACCCGTTCGTAAAAATGGCAGCCGATGACGCACGTCGCCGGGACGGTGTACAGAACCGAGAAGACTCCGATCTTCGCCATGAGTTTTTCGAGCTTGCGAATGTTGGCGTTGCCGCCATCTTGTTTGAGGTCTTTCCGGATCCGGATCATGGCGGCGAACCCGGCGAGGATGAAGATGCATCCGGCGATGAGGTACAGGATGAGAGGAACGATGACGAACGCGATGAGCGCCTCCGGGTCCTGGTTGCCCACGTAGCAAAGTCCCGTGACCTCGTCGCCGTCCACCCGTCGCATGGTCAGTATGATGATCGTTTTCACGGCTGGTATCGCCCAGGCGGCCAGGTGGAAGTAGCTGGACAACGCCTCGATGGCTTCCTGACCCCACTTTCGTCCAGCCGCCAGATACCACGTGATGGTCAGCACCACCCACCAAACAGCGGACGCCATCCCGAAGAAGTACAGCAGGAGGAAGACGATGATGCACCACGTGCTCTCCAGCCCTTCAAGGATCCGGAACGGACGGCCATCTTGGGCGAAGTCGCACGAGACTGAGTCCGCCCCCGTCGCCGTCCGTATCATATAGGCGATCGTTTGAATCAGGTAGCACACCGACAAGAAGATGATGGGCCGCTCCGGGTACTTGAACCTTGAGCTGTCCAAAGCGAACGTCGTGACGGTCAGCAGGGTGGAGAAGCAGCAGAGAGATGCCCAAACGATCATCCAGATCCCAGCGAAGTCCTTGTCCTCCTGCCTGAACAGAACGTCCACGTCACAGCGAGGCGCGCAGGTCATGTTTGACCTCGGAATATTGTCCACGTGGACGTACCTGGCCGGACACGGATCAGGAGTCAGGGTATCGGGAATCATACGATCGCTGCCGGGAACCACCTGAAAACCTTTGGCCTGCTTCGTGGTCGGTGGCAGGAGGATGCCCGGGTTTTTGCTGAACCGTTCCTTCATGAAAGTTCCCGATAGTGTTCCCGGCTCCACCTCGTGCTCCTCCGTGACGTTAGGTGCCGCCATGCACAGGTTGTTCCTCGGGTCGGATTTCTCCGGCAGCTTGTCGCAGGCCAGCATTTCTGGCCAGACGAAGTTGAAGGACAACAAGATGGGCTCGCACTTGGCTTTGACCTGGAGACACATGGACCGGCACGCCGGGATGTTGAGCGTCTCGTCCACGAGCTCGGTACACATCGGAGCGTAGAGCGAGCAGAGGAAAAACTTGAGGTGCGGCGAGCAGTTGGTCTGCACGAGAGGCTGGAAGTCCTGGATCCTGGCTTCGGCCTCGATCTGATTGTCTTGACCTGAAACGAAACAAAAAAACTACGGGTTAAGTTTTAATAAACCCAGGCGCACATATTTCCACATTACAATAAACTCCACAAACTGTCCTGGAGATAGTAGCCAGATGTCCATTGTTGTCAACCGTTGGCGAAAGAGGGCGCAATGCTGAAAACGTCACACAGGGAAATGGTGTCGGTGGGCTGGAGCTCTTGATCCCCCCCCCCGGCACATTACCACACGGGCCGACACCGGGTCTCCCCGTCGCCAGACCGTGCGGGAGCACGCCGGGAACCTCCCCCTGACCTGGGGGACGCCCGGTCGGCCGAAAACGCTACGTTTAGAGCGTTCGCAGCCGACTTTCCCTGAGGGCACAATACTAAAAGAATCCATTGGATAAATAAATATTAATGTTCATGCATAAAGAATATAAATTTTATGTTTTACATCACCCTTTTTAAAAGCTGTTGGTGCCACCCCTCCCCCACCTAATTCCCCCCTCCCCCCCCCCCCCGGACTTCTAGTTTTAATATTTTCATAAAACTTAAAAGTATATTTTTATTGTCTGAAAGGCGGTCAAATGTGAATACGCCCCTGTTACTTGCAGTTTGTACAGTGCAGCATCTCATTCGACTGCTTCAACATTTTAAACACGCGTTCGAACACAAGAAGTATCGGAGGGCGCCTCGATCACACGATGAGACCCCTCGGTAGTTAAAAGACGAAGAAGTCAACCGTGTTTAACAGGGAAGGTACGCATTCAAACTCTCGAGCAAAGACAGCCTCGGGAAATGCATAGCAACCACGTGACTCGTAGTTTTACAACCCGGCACCGACCGGGAGTGACAAGGAAAAAAAAAGTTGGGGGGGGGGGGAAGACACGATATTCCAGTCAGAGGCCGAGGCTTGGTGGGGGATGTAAGGTTGATGGATGAGACAAAGACAGGACCAGACA
This sequence comes from Omphiscola glabra, assembly GCA_964017045.1. Lineage (NCBI taxonomy): Eukaryota > Metazoa > Mollusca > Gastropoda > Lymnaeidae > Omphiscola > Omphiscola glabra. The sequence goes on along the minus strand of OZ024798.1, from coordinate 28,923,206 downwards.
ACACTCGGCACCTCGGGACGGCCAACAGTCGGCACCTCGGGGCAAAGGAAGGGAGCTATTGAGATGCCGAGTCGTCACCTGATGCCCATTGCTAACAAATGTTTTCATCCCCCCCCCCCCCCCCCCGGCAGCTCTTCCCGTGGTTTGCGATGCTCAATGTCGAGACACATTCTAACATGTGACGACACTACAGGGAAGCTATCAGAGTAGCCGTGTGGAGACACATTCTAACATGTGACGACACTACAGGGAAACTATCAGAGTAGCCGTGTGGAGACACATTCTAACATGTGACGACACTACAGGGAAGCTATCAGAGTAGATAAAAGTGCGTGGTTCTGAGTAGGTGCGACATTTCGTTTTAAAAATGCAACAACCCCCCCCCCCCCCCCAATCCCCCGGCGTAGCAACTAATACAGGTCTGAATCAATGAGTGTAGAAGAAAGTGGCGGATACAGGTGAAATAACCGGGGCGTGCGATTCTTACACGGGTCTTGTATTAGCTGAAACCTAACACCGAACAAGAGCCCCATTTACGCGTTAGCCCCCCCACCCACGCATTAGCCCCCTCCCTCCCCCCTTTTATCAGAGTCTGCGACTGATCAATACAGCGCTTCCAATTAGAACTTTTCTAGATTCACGTTTAAATTCATAGTTGGACATCTTCCTTCTTTGACTACATTCATTGAAACTTGTCCCAGTGTCTGCCGTTTATCCGCCAAAGAAGGCGTTCTGCCTGTGTGGATACTATTTCCGTCTTTATCATTGAACAGCGTTCTGCCAGTATGTATTCTACTTCTGTCTTTATCATTGAACAGCGTTCTGCCAGTATGTATACTACTTATGTCTTTATCGCTGAACAAATAAGATTGTCGTTAAATCTTTTATATTAACTTCACTTTTGTTCGTGTGTCTCTTTCTTTCCTTGCGCATGGCTAAATTGCCCACTTCCCGTCATCCTGTCGAGCTCAAACGTGGCATATAGACGCGTCGCCGATGACAAACATTTGACAAATATTTCAGTCCCCACCCTTATATAATGCACATTTAATTTTCTTGTTTATCCAGGGGGGGGGGTGTTAATGCTTTGTTCTGATTGGTGCTTGTTTTGGTGTAAAGATTAATAATTATGTACATGTTGCTGTGTGCTTTGTATATATGTGACGTATTTTTGTTTAAATATAACTTCAGTCTATTAGGCTTCACGGGCACTAAGTTTGCTTTTTTTACAAGGCAAAAACTATTCCATACTCATACCATTAAATCATTTCCTAAAATAACATCAATGATAAATGGCGTTAAATGACATAAATGAAAACACACACAAAAAATCATATGAGGATTTATACGAAAAGCTTTGTGTTTAGGGGTTGTTTAATCAAAACATTAGATCCGTTCCAGAGGCTTATTAAAGTCACCCACCCTACCTCACCCATAGGTCATCTTGTTGTTTATAGCTCAGCCACGTCAACTGCATCTTTGAATCATTCCACGCCCTTAAGGAAGACAGAGTTAGAAATCACGGACTACGTTTGTGTCAAGTGACTGGGGTGGTTTGTTTGTAGTTGGGGGGGGGGGGGGAGAAGACAATATAATGTAAACACTAGTTTGTCGTCACCGACCCCCCCACCCCACACACACACCCCCATCCGCCCAAGTGTTGAAATAACCCGAGACAGACTCGACTTAACGGGTGGGTATGAACGGGTAAGTACGACCTGGGTGACAGACACCGGACAGTGTTTGTATCAACAAACCACAAACATCATCCCTTGGTCGACACAGAATCGCCAGGCCGTGTCTGTCAGTGTTTGGTGCCTGGATTTTTATCTGTACCAACATCCTGAACATCTGGTTGTACCAGCACTCTGAACATCTGGCTGTGCCAACACCATGAACATCTGGCTGTACCAACACCCTGAACATCTGGCTGTGCCAACACCATGAACAACTGGCTGTACCAACACCCTGAACATGTGGCTGTGCCAACACCATGAACATCTGGCTGTACCAACATCCTGAACATCTGGTTGTACCAGCACTCTGAACATCTGGCTGTGCCAACACCATGAACATCTGGCTGTACCAACACCCTGAACATCTGGCTGTGCCAACACCCTGAACATGTGGCCGTACCAACACCGTGACTGTTAAGTTGTTCATCTAGACTTGAAGGTCTACCCATGAACGTGTGAGAGGTAAGATTTCTATCTCCATTTTAAATATATGTAGATGAATGAGATACAAACAGTGTGGTGTAGCTAAAGCAGTCTATGTTAAGCTCTAAGCTTTAGGCAATATAATTAAAAGCTTTTTCTGCAGTTCAACCCTCTTATTATAAAATTAGTATACTTTTTAAAAAACTAATTTTATGTGACGTAGCGTTTTTTTTAAACTTTAAAAATATAAATTAAGCCATTAAATACGGTGCACTTTAGACATTTTTTTTGCGGCGCCCCTCACCAAGCGCCCCTGACTAGGCGCCCCTCACTAAGCGCCACTCACTAGGCGCCCCAAACGTCTCAATACGATCTACTGAGAGGTCCTAAATTATTACTTTTTAGAGTTTGCTTAGAAAAAATAAATACCACGTGGGTCGCACGCTTCACTCCAAGTTTGAGATCCACTGCTGTGAACACAAGCAGACGATAACTTTTAAAATTTTATTTACAAAAAACTAACTTAAAACGAACTTTACCACTGTCCAGAATGAAAGCTACCCCCACTCGCCAACCCACCGGGAAACCCCTCTCACCCATGCCCTCACCTCGCCAACCCACCGGGAAACCCCTCTCACCCATGCCCCCCCCCCCCCCCCCACGTCCCTCGGAGGGGAAATTATTTCTTTAAATGTTTCGAGATGCGACTGCCCAGTTGCAATTGGAAGCTTATTGGAATACACGTTCGACAGCGGCAATCCGTCTCATGTACTTTTATGTCATGTATGCATACCAGTCTTGTGTGGAGTTTCTGATCTCCCATCAAGCGCCTCCCCAGGTGGCGGATAGGGGAATGCCCACCAGATATGGTAGGTACTGGGGAAATCAAATACCCAGGGTGGACCAAAATCAGAGCCTGCTGCCTTGCAGGGAGTGGACGAAACCACAAAGGCTAGGGTACCCTTCCCAAAATTAAGGGCAGCTCTCCGGAGAGTTGCGAGGGGCATCCCCCCAGACGGTTGTGCGCAGGGCTAACAACTCTGCTGCGTAAAAACCCTTTGTTACAAAAACGCAGACAAGAGCAACAAAAGACTTTACGGTCCTGGGAGAAGATAGATTCCCAGCCGCGGAATGCATGACGCCAAATAGTGAAAGCCAGAATCTGGAAACTACTAGGCCGACGACCATCATCTCCACCAGGACCACCACCGCCATTGGAACGTGGAATGTACGCACCATGTATGAGACGGGAAAGACTGCACAAGTAGCCGCTGAGATGAGGAACTATAACCTCGCCATACTAGGAATCAGCGAGGCAAGATGGATCGGGTGCGGACAGAAGAGACTAGCCTCAGGAGAGATGCTGTTATTCTCAGGGCACGAGAGTGACGATGCACCACACACTCTGGGCGTGGCCCTGATGATATCCAGGGCAGCCCAAGGAGCACTCATTGGATGGGAGGCGCATGGGCCTAGAATACTCACAGCAACCTTTCGGACCAAAAAACACAGAATCAATTTGGATGTTATCCAGTGCTACGCACCAACAAACGAAAGTGAGGAGGAAGACAAAGATGAATTCTATAACAGATTGCTTACCATTACCCAGGGTCGCCCTAGGCGAAACATTGTCATCCTCATAGGAGATCTCAATGCCAAGATCGGCAGTGACAACACGGGCTATGAAGAAGCCATGGGGCGACAGGGGATAGGAGAAATGAATGATAACGGAGAAAGATTTGCCGACCTATGTGCCACAACAAATCTAGTCATAGGCGGGAGCTTATTCCAACACAGGAGGATACACAAGGCCACATGGGTTTCACCGGACCTCCAAACGATGAACCAAATAGATCATGTGTGTATTGGGAAAAAATTCAGGCGATCTCTCCAAGATGTACGTGTCAGAAGAGGAGCTGACGTTGCCTCAGACCACCATCTTCTAGTGGCCCGGCTGAGACTAAAACTGAAAAGGCACTACACTGAGCAGACATCATATAGGTTGCGCTACAACACCCCCCTCTTGAAAGATAAGGCCAAACAGGAAGAGTTCAGGATCACTCTGTCCAACAAGTTCCAAGTCCTACAGGAACTGCTAGGAGACGAGACGATCGATGGAAAGTGGCAGGGAGTAAAGAAAGCAGTCAAATCAACATGTCAGGAAGTGTTGGGAAACAAGAAACATACACACAAAGAATGGATAACAGCAGATACATTGAAAGTGATAGAAGAGAGAAAAGGGAAGAAGGCAGAAATTAACAACAGCCGTACACGAGCGCAGAAAGTTAGGTTCCAAAAGGAGTACTCAGAGGCAAATAAGAAAGTAAAGAAAAGCGCTAAGAGGGACAAAAGGAACTTTGTAGACATGCTTGCCAAAGAAGCGGAAGAAGCAGCCTACCAAGGAAATATGCGGGAATTGTTCGCTACCATCAAGAAGTTGTCTGGAAAGTTCAGGAAGCCAGAGAGACCAGTGAAGGACAAAGATGGTAAGAGCATACCAAATGAGGAGCAACAGAGAGCCAGATGGAAAGAACACTTTGAGGAACTTCTAAACAGGCCAGAGCCAAGTAACCCACCAGATATTCAGCCAGTTGACAGTGACCTGGCTATTGACTGCAACGCACCCACCAAAGAAGAGATCCGTATTGCCATCAAACAACTTAAAAATGGCAAGGCTGCAGGACCGGATGGCATCCCAGCAGAGGCACTGAAGGCTGACGTGCACACCAGTGTAGATATGCTTCACCCACTGTTCTTGAAGATCTGGGAGGAGGAACAGGTACCTTCGGAGTGGAAGGAGGGATATCTCATTAAAATCCCAAAAAAGGGGGACTTAAGCTCCTGCTCCAACTATAGAGGGATCACCTTACTGTCCATCCCAGGCAAGGTTTTCAACCGCGTACTACTCAACAGAATGAAAGAAACTGTTGACCCCCTGCTGCGGGACCAACAGGCTGGCTTCCGGACCAACAGATCCTGTACTGATCAAATTGCAACACTGCGCATCATCCTAGAGCAATCCCTGGAATAGAACTCACCCCTCTACATCAACTTCGTTGACTACGAGAAAGCCTTTGACAGTGTGGATAGGCAAACCCTCTGGAGACTGTTGAGACATTATGGAGTCCCGCGGAAAATCACGGACTTGATCAGAAACTCTTACGAGGGGATGACCTGCCGAGTGGTCCACGGACAACAGGTGACGGATGCTTTCCAGGTGAAGACCGGTGTGAGGCAGGGATGTTTGCTTTCGCCTTTCCTGTTCCTATTGGCCATTGACTGGGTGATGAAAACTTCCACACAACAGAAGCGGAATGGTATTCAATGGACCTTGTGGGACCAGCTTGATGACCTCGATTTTGCTGACGATCTTGCCCTTCTCTCCCATACCCAACAACAGATGCAGGAGAAGACCAGAAATATTGCAGACACTTCTGCACGTATTGGTCTTAATATTCACAAGGGGAAGAGCAAGGTCCTCAAGGTCAATGCCGCTACCAATACAGCACCCATCAGACTCAAAGAGGAAGCGCTCGAGGAGGTAGAGAGCTTTGTCTACCTTGGCAGCATCGTGGACAAGCAAGGTGGGACAGATGCTGACATCAAAATAAGGGTAGGAAAGGCACGGGCAGCCTTCCAACAACTAAAAAATGTCTGGGCCTCCAAACACCTAAATACCAAACTGAAGATCAGAACCTTCAACACAATGGTGAAACCGGTTCTACTGTATGGTGCAGAAACATGGAGAATCACTGCTGGGAATATGAAGAGAATCCAGTCCTTCATCAATAACTGCTTAAGAAGGATTCTCGGGATTCATTGGCCCGACAGAATCAGCAACCAGAAACTGTGGCAGCGGACAAAGCAAGAACCTGTAGAACAAGAGATCCTCCAGAAAAGATGGAGATGGATTGGCCATACGCTCAGGAAACCTGCCTCCAGCATAACTAGACAAGCCTTGAATTGGAACCCTCAAGGAAAACGGAAAAGAGGCAGGCCTAAGAACACGGCGCCGTGAAGTGGAGGCGGATACCAAGAAACTTGGCCACACTTGGGGGAGGCTGGAGAGATTGGCTCAGGATCGTGATGCCTGGAGGGCTCTTGTAGGCGGCCTATGTCCTAATCACAGACGTCGATGAAGATCGGCTGCTGTTCCTCGAGGACGAAAAGGCGAAAGAAGAAGAATGCATACCAGTGCTTCTCAAATTTCTTCAGTATGAAGGACCAGAAAGAACATCAACACAAAGCAGAGGAACTATTGCCCGATTGACTGATTTTTGTCCCGTTCGATCTTCTTCTTCTTTTTTTTTTTTTCGAAGGACCAACGACTAGGACCAACGACTAGCAGCTCGCTAAAATTCTAGTGCCGGTCCGTAAGGTGTACAACCATTTTAGAAGCACCGGTGTTCGATACTGTGACCGGGGTATTCTTTTGACGTATGCATGTATTAAATTGATCTCGTTGCGTTGATTGTATCGATATGACTAGTGTATCGAATTTACATAATCCATGTAGCGATCAAACATTTAACGATATGACTGGCTGATTGTCTACGTTTGAACTCTTAAAAAAAAAAGCTTTGGTTATAGGGAACAGGGGCCAATATCCCTTCGATTCACTACAAATGACCCAACAGGAAATGACCAAGTTGTAGAAAAGACGCTGTTAGTATAGAAGCTAAGTTGAAGCAATGTTACCTACACACACGCGTATGAAGGGGGCGGCACATTTTAATTTGCGTTATGTAGAAGGGCGGCACTTTCGGCTAACAGCAGTTTTTTTGTCGTAGAGCTGGGGCGCCAAAATTATCGACGGCACTAACCCTAGCTACAGCTGCTACGCCCCTGGTTATATGAAACATATAATGTTCACCTGTACATTGACAGGTTCACCTGTACATTGACAGGTTCACCTGTACATCGACAGGTTCACTTATTCAACAAAATGTCCACTTATACCATGCATCCGTGCCGTATAGATATAAAATGTTAACCACACAATCCCCCCCCCCCCCCCCCGGTATAGTAGTAATCAAGTATTGTTTTTCATAAGAGGTGAGATGTCGGTAATTTTGAAGGATTTTTGTGACATGTTTTGGATAGATGTGTTCTTGAGATTGCGTAGTGTGGAAGAAAAGCTGTTGGGGTCGTAGGAAATGAAAGGATCAGGGTGGTCCAAGGAAACAAAGTGTTTGAGATCGCGGAAAGGGGGGAGGGGAAGGTTTAATGAGATGGCGCGTGCCTGTTCTTTGTGTTACGTCAGGAATTCATCGAGACACTACTTACACATCATTAATCGTAAGATGTACGCACCACTGAGCCGCACCACGGAGCGGACCTGCGCGGGTGCGTAAGGCGCTGCTACCTGAACCCCCATTTAGACATGTGTCTACTCTTACAAAAGGGATATGGCCCTGAATGTCGATTTTTTTTCCAGACGGCTCTCAAGGGTTCCATGTTGCCCTCTTGACCATCCCCCACCGGTCTCTCGTAAGATTAAAGTCCCCGCTCCTATACTAGTTGTAAGCAACGATCCTTTACAAGCAGAATAACTTGGTCTTATCAATACAAGACGTTTAACTACAGTCAACAATAATACAAACACTTCTACACACCAGTATAATAATGTTTCCTTTAATTGTCCATGTTTTATAGTAGCTCTTACATTCATTCCGTGACCATAGGGGTGGATCGAAGGGTGGATCGAAGGAGTCGCAGTTTCACGTTTAACAAATTATCCCCCCCCCCCCCCCCCCCAGTAAAAATGAGATACTTTAAATTTCATCTGTGAGACGTTAGAAGTAATATTCAAAACCGATGACCTGAAGGGCAACCACGAAGTTGATGAAAGGGTCTAACATTCCGTGTGAGCCACAGCTGTTTAGTCTCATATTGTGTGTGAGCCACAGCTGTTAAGTCTCATATTCTGTGTGAGCCACAGCTGTTTAGTCTCATATTGTGTGTGTGCCACAGCTGTTTAGTCTCATATTCTGTGTGAGCCACAGCTGTTGAGTCTCATATTCTGTGTGAGCCAAAGCATTTAAGTCTCATATTCTGTGTGTCCCACAGCTCAGTAGTCTCATATTCTGTGTATGCCACTGATGTGAAGTCTCATATTCTGTATGAGCCACAGCTGTTTAGTCTTATATTCTGTGTGCCACAGTCACAGCTCAGTAGTCTCATTTTGTGTGTGTGTCACTGCTGTGTAGTCTCATATTATGTGCGTGCCACAGCTGTGTAGTCTCATATTATGTGTCACAGCTGTGTAGTCTCATATTTTGTGTAGTATGCCACAGCTGTGTAGTGAATATATGTGGTAGGTGTCAGGTGAACGTGCCACTAAAGACCACCTGGCCCGTCAGTGAGTCACCGTATCGGTTGTCGTGAGAGTGATCATCCATTACAGGATGACCGTTAGAAATATTATATATAGTTCGATCCATTTCTCATCTGGATGGGGGCTGGGCTTTCGCATGATTAGCGACCAGCTCAATCTGCTTGGCTGTGACACATACCATTCCGTTATCCAAGGGCTCACCCACCGTGACACACACTATTCTGTTATGTACGGAATAACCCACCGTGAAATACGCCATTGTGTTATCCCAGGACCCACCCACCGTGACACACACCATTCTGTTATATAAGGAATCACCCACCGTGACATAACACCATTTTGTTATCCCATGACCCACCCACCGTGACACACACCATTCTGTTATATAAGGAATCACCCACCGTGACATAACACCATTCCGTTATCCAAGGACTCACCCACCGTGACACACACCATTCTGTTATATAAGGAATCACCCACCGTGACACACACCATTCTGTTATATAAGGAATCACCCACCGTGACATAACACCATTTTGTTATCCCATGACCCACCCACCGTGACACACACCAGTCTGTTATATAAGGAATCATCCACGGTGACATAACACCATTTTGTTATCCCATGACCCACCCACTGTGACACACACCAGTCTGTTATATAATAAGGAATCATCCACGGTGACATAGCACCATTTTGATATCCCATGACCCATCCACCCTCCCCTCCCCAAGCTCAAGCCTGTCCATAAAATCGTTAAAATATTTCCTTCAAATAGGTTACCCTCCCAAGAATCTTAATCTTGAATTGAACTGAATTCATCTGGCCATTAACTAGTTGTGTTTCAAAAAACCAGGATTACACGCTGAAAGCACGCGAGGCAACAACTGTTTGTTTTTTTTAAGCTTTCGTGCCGTGTGTGTAGAGGGGGGGGGGGGAGGGGGGCGCGCGCAGGCGGAAGCAAAAGACCGGAAATATTTAACCCTGGTACATCAAAGCACCCTCACCGCCAATCTTACTCAGTACTTGACTGAAACCGTTTTCCTGGGTGCGCCCGTCATGACGTAGCTCACTTGACTGTCGCACTTATGGCCGAGTACTCTCGAACCACACGGACGTGAGCGTAGCGTACGACCCCTCTTCAGATCCTCCACGTGTGCTGCGTGAAATGCTTGCGCGAGAGAATTTTGAAATGAGAGATAAGTGAATTTGCGCTGCTCAACAATGTCCAGTTTAGAGTTAGGTCAAAATCAACTTAACTTTCAGTTCAACGTACAACGTGAGGTATATGACAACGTGCGTGTGGGTGTATCATAGTGTATATGTGGTTTCGGGGAATTGGAGACTTTGGGTGGGGAATTGGGGACGTTGGGTGGGGAATTGGGGACGTTGGGTGGGAAATTGGGGACGTTGGGTGGGGACTTGGGGACGTTGGGTGGGGACTTGGGGACGTTGGGTGGGGACTTGGGGACGTTGGGTGGGGACTTGGGGACGTTGGGTGGGGACGTTGGGTGAGGACTTGGGGACGTTGGGTGGGAACTTGGGGACGTTTGGTGGGGAATTGGGGACGTTGGGTGGGGAATTGGGGACGTTGGGTGGGGAATGTTGTATTTGGAATGAGACACGAGTTTAGTGCTGGTATGGATCAGGATAAAAAAAATTTGAAGGAAGAGACATTAAAAATAATAAAAAATCTAAGAAAATAGGGAACAGCGGGCAGTGGCGGGATTTAATAATGAAAACAGCCGCATTTATTCATTCAAAGTGCCGCATTTATTCATTCAAAGTGCCGCATTTATTCATTCAAAGTGCCGCATTTATTCATTCAAAGTGCCGCATTTATTCATTCAAAGTGGCGATGAATGAAGCTGGGACGAATAACGTTAAGTGTGTGGTGTGTGTGAGTGTGTGTATGTATGTCTGTGTGTGTGGTGTTTGTGTGTGTGTGTGTGGTGTGTGTGTATGTGTGGTGTATGCGTGTGTGGTGTGTATTTGTATGTGTTGTGTGTGTATGTGTTGTGTGTGTATGTGGTGTGTGTGTATGTGGTGTGTGTATGTGTGGTGTGTGTATGTGTGTGTGGTGTGTATTTGTATGTGGTGTGTGGTGTGTGTATGTGGTGTATGTGTATGTGGTGTGTGTATGTGTATGTGGTGTACATGTGTGTGTGTGTGGTGTGATTGTGTGTGTGGTGTGTATGTGTGTGGTGTGTATGTGTGTGGTGTGATTGTGTTTGTGGTGTTTCGTGTGGTGTATTTGTGTGTGTGGCCCCGGGGGGTGTGTGGTTAAGATGGTAGATGTAAGACGTTTGTGGAGTATGATCTACACCCGCAAAGACCCGTGTTGTTATCTTGGTGACATGTCACCACCTCTCTGAGATTAGAAAGATGGATACCGTGTTTGCTGGCCGCCTTTATGGTGTTAATTTTTTTTTTTTAAGAAATCAAAGAACAATGTTATAGATATGTATTTAAAGTCTATAACAGTGGTTCTCAACCTTCCTAATGCCGTGACCCATTAATAGAGTCCCTCATGCTGCGGCGTTAGTATATGTGTTTTCCGATAGTCTTAGGCGACCCTTGGGAAAGGGTCATTCGACCCCCAAAGAGGTCGCGACCCACAGGTTGGGAACCGCTGGTCTAGAATATCCATTACCATAAGAGTTCGACGGTGAATCATGGAGTGTCCCCCCCTCCCTCCCCACCCCCCACCAATCGGATGAGTCAAGTCAGACAAATCAAAACGGAAGTAAGATTTTCCCAGTCAGACAACATTCCATGTCGCATTGGAGATGGCGTCGTTGGGCCATCGAGCGCCAGCTCTTAATGCCCCCCCCCCCGGCGCTCCCCCACACACGCCAGCGCACTGAAGGTTTCCCCGACGCCAGCCCGTGCGGAAGGACGCCGGGAACTTCCCCCTTGAGACCTAGGGGAAGCCCGGTTGACCGATGACGCTGCGTTTAAAGCGTCCGCAATCCACTCTCCGTGAGTCAGGACGGTTTTGCTTCCACTCCGGGGGGTATGTGTTGCGTTACCACCCCCTCCCCCAACCGCCCAAGGAGTCTTTCGGTCGGGACGAGTAGTGGCGGGACGAAACGGTTGCCTAAGAGCGGCTTTCTCACGGCCGCTAAAATCATCGGCATGGGTTTTGGCCGCCACCCAGGTCTCATATCCATCAAGGGCAACTAGTAATCATGTTAGTTTTACAACATTCAATAATGGAGACGATTTGATAAGAAAAATATTAATGTTTAAAAGTCTTGATTGTTCTACCTCATGGGTCAAACTACGGCCCGCGGGTCGGATCCGGCCCGCGACGTCAGTTGATCCGGCCCGCCGACGGTATTTGAATGTCCTTGATAAAACGTGTGGGACACGAGACGCTGTGATACAATTTAAATACTATATTTAGAATACTAGGAGATCTTCACACGTGCGGAGACCTCATGGCTGCTATAAGCCTTAAAGTTACCATTTTCAAATTTAAATAATAATTATTGTATCTAGATTTTTCTTTTTTTTTTATATTGTATTCAAATCTCACGAACCTATTTTGCTGCCCTGTTTGTGAGATTCGGATATGTGTGCACTAGGTCTTATGTCACTTTCTTTTTGCTAACGTCGCCTTGTTTGATAACTTTTGAAGTAAATAAATATGTTCGTTGTCTTTGTTTTTATGTGGGTTTTTTTCCCCAGAGCTTTCGTTCTGGCTTGCAAATATTCTACAGCTGTGGATCTCAACCTTCCTAATGCCGTGACCCTTTAAGACAGTTCCTCATATTGTGGCGACCCCCAACCACAAAATTAGTTTCGTTGATATTACTTCATAACTGTGGAGTATATATATCTTTTCAGATGGTCTTAGGCGACCCTTGTGACATGGTCGTTCGATCCCCAAAGGGGTCGCGACCCACAGGTTGAGAACCGCTGTTCCACAGAATGATCATGCGGCCCTCGCTCGTCATTTTGTCAGTTATCCTGCCCACTGTGAAAAAAAGTTTGTTGACGACCTGTTCTACTTGACCAGCTCAGTAGATGTAAGAATGTGACCGTAAGTTATGAAAAACGTTGCCAATAATGATAATCAAACTTATGGTGAACAATAATATCCCAGGGCGTTATTTCAGATGATTATTTTATCAGAACTTATAAGACTTACATGAGTCATTACTTAAATTTCGTTTTAATTATGTCCGGGGAAAAAACGGTATTAAAACGTCAGTTACACGTGACTCAACAATCGAAACTCACCCGTGCGTGACGTCTGCGACAGTTCGTAGTGACGTACTGTGAACAATTTTCATCGGACTCGGCAACTCCCTCGCATTTTATTGTCACGCGTGTTTGTAAAAATGGTTGGGATGTCGAGGATAACACATTTTTAATTAAAATTAGTACATGTAGTAATTATTTCATGCTCAGCGCTCGCGTAGACATTTACGTCAAGTTTTACTACCCCCGATCGTGTATTATAGCAAAACTAATTAACATATATTAGAGTAAAATTAATTACCAACATAACCAATAATGGATTTCTGTTTGACAATAACCTTAGTTTACTAATCACTTCCCAATCAAGGACTCATTGAACATTATAAAGGTCCCCCAAGAAGACCGCGGGTATTTTATTTGAGACACACTGATGTAATTGAACCAATTGTTATTTTCAAACTCACATTTTCTTTAAATTAACTAAAATAGGTCAATTGAAAGTTTTTGAAAAATTAAAATTATGCTTCCACTCTCCGAAAGAAATGACGTTTCCTACCTATCCGTTTTTCCCCCCACATTCTGGTTGATCTGTTACATCATAAAACTGAAATAGTTGCAATTTGAAATGTAATGAGACGTAACGCACTTGAACTCTTTATGTAATGTACCTTTGGGGGGGAGGGGGAGGTGGGAGGTGGTGCTGACAATCACGTGACTAATGACTCATCACCTTAACACTTGGCAGAACATACAACACGCATCCAAACATACAACACGCATCAGTACATACAACACGCATCAGTACATACAACACGCATCCAAACATACAACACGCATCCAAACATACAACACGCATCCAAACACACAACACGCATCCAAACATACAACACGCATCAGTACATACAACACGCATCAGTACATACAACACGCATCAGTAGATACAACACGCATCAGTACATACAACACGCATCAGTAGATACAACACGCATCAGTACATACAACACGCATCAGTACATACAACACGCATCAGTACATACAACACGCATCCAAACATACAACACGCATCCAAACATACAACACGCATCCAAACATACAACACGCATCCAAACATACAACACGCATCAGTACATACAACACGCATCAGTACATACAACACGCATCAGAACACACAACACGCATCCAAACATATAACACGCATCGAAACATACAACACGCATCCAAACATACAACACGCATCCAAACATACAACATACATACAACACGCATCCAAACATACAACACGCATCCAAACATACAACACGCATCCAAACATACAACACGCATCCAAACATACAACATACATACAACACGCATCCAAACATACAACATGCATCCAAACATACAACATACATACATCACGCATCCAAACATACAACATACATACAACACGCATCCAAACATACAACACGCATCGGAACATACAACACGCATCCAAACATACAACACGCATCCAAACATTCAACACGCATCCAAACATACAACACGCATCCAAAAATACAACACGCATCCAAACATACAACACGCATCCAAACATACAACACGCATCCAAACATACAACACGCATCCAAACATACAACACGCATCCAAACATACAACACGCATCCAAACATACAACACGCATCCAAACATACAACACGCCACGAAACATACAACACGCATCCAAACATACAACATACATACAACACGCCACGAAACATACAACACACATCTGAACACAGGAATGAAGTGAGATTTTAACATGAAAGAGGTCGGTGGTTCTTTGTTTCTTAAACAAACACAATTGAATAGCAATTTGTTTATAATCCCCACGTCTTTGAACACACATTCCTACACAGTCTTTGTTTGCTTTAAATAAACATGCATTGATAAACCCACGGGACTGCAATATGAAACTGATTATGTAATAGAAAAAAAAGCGACCAACCCCCCCCCCCCCCCCGGGCGCTTTTCTCTCTCCATTATTTTGGTTCCATTTTAAGAACCCGAAAGATTAAAAACATCAACCTTACTTTTGCTTATTAGAAGGCGATGTTCATCCCCTCTTTAAAAACATTTTCTTTGTATGAGACGCACTTCTTTCTGACAAGATTTCCTTTTTTTCCCCCATAATTTTCCCCTTCAATGAACCTTTTTAATCATACAATTTTTGTTTCTCAATATCCTAAACAGTAATTTCTTTTTTAAATAGTATTCTCAATTAGTTTTGTGATGGCCTCACGATTGCAGCGCCTCTAAAAGGTGGGTTCTTTAAGTGGGGGACATTTTTTTAATACTTTTTTTAAAGCTGACATCAAAAGAAACGACAGGGAAATTACTTGAAGAAATAATTCAAAATAATTTTATATTACAATAGAACCCAGATTTTTTTTTCCTTGGTTTCGTCGTTGGATGCTAAATTTTTTTAGCCGGTCCCGTTTTCTGCCCGCATTACCCCCGGCCCTACAGCCGGTCCCGTTTTCTGCCCGCATTACCCCGGCCCTACAGCCGGTCCCGTTTTCTGCCCGCATTACCCCGGCCCTACAGCCGGTCCCGTTTTCTGCCCGCATTACCCCGCCCTACAGCCGTTCCCGTTTTCTGCCCGCATTACCCCGGCCCTACAGCCGGTTACGTTTTCTGCCCGCATTACCCCGCCCTACAGCCGGTTCCGTTTTCTGCCCGCATTACCCCGCCCTACAGCCGGTCCCGTTTTCTGCCAGCATTACCCCGCCCTACAGCCGGTCCCGTTTTCTGCCCGCATTACCCCGGCCCTACAGCCGGTTACGTTTTCTGCCCGCATTACCCCGCCCTACAGCCGGTTCCGTTTTCTGCCCGCATTACCCCGCCCTACAGCCGGTCCCGTTTTCTGCCCGCATTACCCCGGCCCTACAGCCGGTTCCGTTTTCTGCCCGCATTACCCCGCCCTACAGCCGGTTCCGTTTTCTGCCCGCATTACCCCGGCCCTACAGCCGGTCCCGTTTTCTGCCCGCATTACCCCGGCCCTACAGCCGGTCCCGTTTTCTGCCCGCATTACCCCGGCCCTACAGCCGGTCCCGTTTTCTGCCCGCATTACCCCCGCCCTACAGCCGGTCCCGTTTTCCCCATTTCGCTAAGCTTATTTCTTGTTTATCTAGGTTCCTAGGCAGATATAACTTGCGTCACATAGTAATCTGTTAAAAGTATGGCGTATCCACGATTGACACATATAACAAAATAAACGGAGTCAACTATAAAAAAAAATGGTAGCCTAATTTAGAATGTTTAATCCGGAGAAACAACTATGATTACATCAAGTATTCAATTAATATTCCATGTGCATCCTTTTCAACGTCAGAATGTCTAACAAGATGTATTCTCATAAAGATATCAACAAAAATTATTTTTAAAACTATGCATGGAAGGCCAAACATTGGCGGCAGCAATGCGTGAACCTCCCATCTGCTAAAGAGTTGCGCACATTTAAGAATCACGATTTTTGCTACACCCGTTCCTCTATGATACGTCACTGCACACTTTTTATTTCACGCCCATGAACTATATTAAATATTCTGACGTCCCAACCACTTTTAAACCGAATATTTTTTACACCATTCTCAAATTGAGAGGATTTCATTTTCCGAGAAAACGCAGATGTGTTATATAAACAAAAATATACCATTTAGCGGAGTAATCGGGAATTATAATTTGCGCGCTATTGAACTCATTATTGAACCATAATTTCTTTCAAACATTTAGAATTATTTGTAATATACTCTCAGTACCAAATTCGCTGATTAGGAAGCAGTCCACGAGTCACACCAGAAGCGTAATATGTGTAAGAGATAAACAAAAAAACAAAAACAAAATCATCGCCTGTCAAGTAGTAAAATGCATTAGCCAAAACCACAAATAGTAAGTCTAAAATATTAATGTTAAGACACGTGTAGCTTTTATACTCCAACCCCTCCCCCCCCCCCCCCCGCCCCCCGAAAAAACGGTCGCTGCACACGTGATTAAAATAACCAGCTAGTGTTCATGCCGGTAGAACAATCCGACAGGGCAGGAGAAAACATTGTCAATGACAATATGACTCTAGAACAATCCGACAGGGCAGGAGAAAACATTGTCAATGACAATATGACTCTAGAACAATCCGACAGGGCAGGAGAAAACATTGTCAATGACAATATGACTCTAGAACAATCCGACAGGGCAGGAGAAAACATTGTCAATGACAATATGACTCTAGAACAATCCAACAGGGCGGGAGAAAACATTGTCAATGACAATATGACTCTAGAACAATCCGACAGGGCGGGAGAAAACATTGTCAATGACAATATGACTCTAGAACAATCCGACAGGGCAGGAGAAAACATTGTCAATGACAATATGACTCTAGAACAATCCGACAGGGCAGGAGAAAACATTGTCAATGACAATATGACTCTAGAACAATCCTACAGGGCAGGAGAAAACATTATCAATGACAATATGACTCTAGAACAATCCGACAGGGCAGGAGAAAACATTGTCTATGACAATATGACTCTAGAACAATCCGACAGGGCGGGAGAAAACATTGTCAATGACAATATGACTCTAGAACAAACCGACAGGGCAGGAGAAAACATTGTCAATGACAATATGACTCTAGAACAATCCGACAGGGCAGGAGAAAACATTGTCAATGACAATATTACTCTAGAACAATCCGACAGGGCAGGAGAAAACATTGTCAATGACAATATGACTCTAGAACAATCCGACAGGGCAGGAGAAAACATTGTCAATGACAATATGACTCTAGAACAATCCGACAGGGCAGGAGAATACATTGTCAATGACAATAGGACTCTAGAACAATCCGACAGGGCAGGAGAAAACATTGTCAATGACAATATGACTCTAGAACAATCCGACAGGGCAGGAGAAAACATTGTCAATGACAATATGACTCTAGAACAATCCAACAGGGCAGGAGAAAACATTGTCAATGACAATATGACTCTCTTTAAAAGTGTTACACGAAAGCAAGGACGATAAAAGGAAGAGGGGAGGGGAGGAAAATAAAACGACAAGGAAACGAGATAAAAATAAAAGAGCGGAAAGTAAAGAAAAAGGGAGAGGGGGGAAATGAATGTAAGGTAGAGAAAGAGAAGATAGAAAAAAAAGGAAAGACGGGGAAAGAAAGCATAACTTAGGGCACCAAGTCCACGAAAGAGTCTGTGATGTTAGTTAGGGCACCAAGTCCACGAAAGAGTGTGTGATGTTAGTTAGGGCACCGAGTCCACGAAAGAGTTTGTGATGTTAGTTATTTTTTAAAGTTGTTTTTATCCTCATGGCGTCCGTCGGTTTGATTTATATCAAACAAAGATGGCCGCCACTGGTGGGAGGCTAGGAATTGTTGAATAAATCCCACTGATACGGGTCAGGAACCCACCACACAAAAAAACCACCAACGGAAAGGGAAGGGTGCGAGATGTTTGGGGGAAGGTAAATATCAACAACGATATCTTTTCGAGAACCCCCAACTGAGCGGTACGTCCCTGGGAGGATGATGACTCCGATAACTAAGTTTATATCTCAACAAAATCAGCCGGTCCCGTATTCTGCCCGCATTACCCCGGCCCGGCCCTAATTTCAATAGACATCATTATTTCCCAAGTTGGTGAACTTGATGCCCTGAATGTAGTGAGACTTTGGTGAATGAATAATAACAACTTTGTCATAATGAGTCGTTGGGTAAACTTTTGTCGTTTCTTTAATGATCTATGGGAGACTCGGGATTTGTCAACAAAATATGACTTTTTTTTTTTTTTGATGACGTTTTAAAATAAAAAAGATGTAAAAAGATTATAAATGTGCCGCCATTTTTTCTTTAACTGTCTCAGATGATGTCATAAAAAAAAGGGGGGGGGGTAGGGAGAGAAAGGTTTAGCTAATTCTAGAAATGTCCTGTCGAGCTCTTCAGTGGAGTGTGAACATGTGCTTCAGTGTCTCTGTACTGATGGATGAGCCAACGCGACCATTAGTATAATATCTTCTTTATTCTTTAACATAAGTGGGCATCTCTATCTAGACCAGTGTTTCTCAACCTTCCTAAATGCGCGACCCTTTTATACAGTTCCTCATGTTGTGGTGACCCCAACCCATAAAATTATTTTCGTTGCTACCTCGTGAATTTGTTTTCCGATGGTCTTACGCGACCCCGGTGCAAGGGTCGTCCGAACCCAAAAGTAGTCGCGACCCACAGGTTGAGAACCGCTGATCTTGACTATAAGACTGTGTGCCATCATGGGTTCAAGGCATACTAAAACGTTTAAGGACCCATGGCTCTATAATATTTATTGATATCTAATGGACGTTTATAAAAATCTTTGAAATTCTCGACTGGTAGAAATTCCTATTGAACAATGGTCCCCACCTGAAAAATTATAAAGGTTACCACCATAATAGCAGTCTGATATGGCGTAGAGGAGGAGGAGGCAGGCGTGTGGTAGCGAGGAGGAGGCAGGCGTGTGGTAGCGAGGAGGAGGCAGGCGTGTGGTAGCGAGGAGGAGGCAGGCGTGTGGTAGCGAGGTGGAGGCAGGCATGTGGTAGCGAGGAGGAGGCACGCATGTGGTAGCGAGGTGGAGGCAGGCATGTGGTAGCGAGGTGGAGGCAGGCATGTGGTAGCGAGGTGGAGGCAGGCATGTGGTAGCGAGGTGTAGGCAGGCATGTGGTAGCGAGGAGGAGGCAGGAATGTGGTAGAGAGAAGTTGTAGAAGCCAGAGCTCCTGATAAAAATGGTTTTAATATCGACGGATATGGTTCCCCATCGCGTTCCAGAGACAAAAATTGATCACGGAATATTAGTTCACCAAAGTGTTCTAGCGTCAACACGAAATAACAACAGTACAGTTCACCACCACGCTGTTCTAGAAGCAACAGTATGTTCGCTTCCCCCAAGGCCTAATCTTTCCTTTGATCAATACCCACGGGGGAGATCTCCTGTATTGAAATGGGCGGGGGGGGGGGGGGTGTGAAGGGGTGGTTTCGATGTGGCTTCTGACCAAAATATGGAGGTGTAACTTGGTTCAAAGGGTTAGGTTTAAAGGTTTGGGTTCATGTGAGAGGCCCAGGTTGTTAGCCATAAAAAGATAATTACGGCATTATAACTTAATATAGAATAAATTCTAACACCGTAACACTAAGTGCGTATATGACTACTGACTACTGACAATATACCAGACAGGCTACGTCATATGAAACACAGACTATACGCCATCATATGAAGCACAGTGACAGGTTTTCATTGAGGATAAACCAGGCGGTCAGAGAGAAAACATCCCACTTGTTCGATTTGTAATGCATGAGACACAATCCATTACCGTGTTTCATGTTGTAAGACATTTATATGATTTGACCGTTACAAAAAGTGGAAACGTTTGGTTTCAATAAGGTTTGAAAAATATAAAGAACAGGAAATGAAAGCTGTAGAGAGCGGGGGGGGGGGGGGTGAGGAGGAGGAGGAGAGAGCGACAGATGTAGAAAGATAAAGAAGAAGAAATGTTAAGTTGAGTAAATTTAATTTTAAATACTGTCACTCAAAATGGAGTCTCCTGTTGGCTTATTCAGCTTTCACATCCCTACCCTTTGCTTCCATCACACATCCCTACCCTTTGCTTCCATCACACATCCCTACCCTTTGCTTCCATCACACATCCCTACCCTTTGCTTCCATCACACATCCCTACCCTTTGCTTCCATCACACATCCTTACCCTTTGCTTCCATCACACATCCCTACACTTTGCTACCATCACACATCCCTACCCTTTGCTTCCATCACACATCCCTACCCTTTGCTTCTATCACACATCCCTACCCTTTGCTTCCATCACACATCCCTACCCTTGCTTCCATCACACATCCCTACCCTTGCTTCCATCACACATTCCTACCCTTGCTTCCATCACACATCCCTACCCCTGCTCTTAGAACACCTTCTTACCCCCTGCTCGCACCACGCCAATACCTTCTTCTCCCCCCACACGTCCCTACCTCCTGCTCCCACAGATCCCTGTTCCTATCTCTCCACTTCCACCCAACCCCATGATCGCATCCTCCCACCCCCCCCCCAAACCTTACTCCTTGTGTTATATGGCCACTTACTGTGAAAACTCCATATGCCTCTAGTAAGAGCTCTACTCGTCCACCCATGGGTCATACGACACCACCTATGAAACAAACGTTTAAGTCTTGATATTATCACCACACCACATTAGGAGAACCCCTGAGAGTCACCGACGCCCCAACCCTGGTAATGTTTAATATGCACTAAACCCGGGGCAACAATAAACTGGTATAAAGGGGGGTAACCCAACCTACCTGACCTGGTTATCCCTCCCTGTTATCTATCGAAGCATCTCACTGGAATTTTAAAGGGCCGAAAAGCTTTCAGACCACCAATACAATGAGGTGCTTGAGAACGCTTTATCCCCCCGCACACACCCTCACGCCCCCACACACACACCAACTGGTCTCGAACAAAAAATCTTTCAATTAAATGTTATCAATAGTATATAGAAAAAACCCACAGAGCAAGATTCGTTGTTAGTTATAGGCTTATTTTTTTAAAAGAGCTGAGAAGACGGGGGGGGGGGTGTAATGGGGGGGTGGGGTTGCTGATTGGACATCAGTTTGGGTCAAACGAGATTTGGGAATATCACTAGTCACTAGGGCACAGGAGGGCGTTGGGGACATCAACAAGGGGCAGGCACGAGGGTTGGGGGGGGGGGGAGAGTGTAAAAGATAGACAGTGAGGAGATAAGTGAGGGAGAGATATATATCCCATTCACATGAAAGAGAGTGAGTGAGAAATAAAGTGAGAGAGATTCTTATGTGCCATTCACATCACGGAGTGAAGGGGATGAATGAGGGAGATAAATGAGGGAGAGAGAGTGAGAGAGAGAAAGTGAGTGATAGAGAAAGAGAGTGATAGAGAGAGAGTGAGAGAGAGAGAAAGAGAGTGAGAGAGATTCTTATATGCCATTCACATGAGAGAAAAACTGTGTGGGAGAGAGTAAAAGAGAGAGAAAGTTAGGGAGATAAGTGTGTGAGAGAGAGTGAGTGAGGGAGAGAGATTTTATGGGCCATTCACATTATTCTTATATGTCATTGACACGAGAGAGAGTGAGAGAGAGATTCTTATTGGCCCGGGGAAACACGAGAGAGAGTGAGAGAGAGATTCTTATTGGCCCAGGGAAACACGAGAGAGAGTGAGAGAGAGATTCTTATTGGCCATTCACATGAGATAAGATAGAGTGTGTATGAGAGAGAGAAAGGGGGAGAGAAAAAGAGAGAGAAAGAGATTATTATAGGCCATTCACATGAGAGAGAGTGAAAGAGAAGAGAGAGGGATTCTTAACGGCCATTCACTTGAGGCAATTGATGTCAACTTTTTACCCTTCTATAAATAGAATTACACCTGGACGTAACTGTGTGGGACTATCATCTTTGACTTGGGGGATATCAAATCTGCTATATGCTGCTATAAACAGCTCTGTGACATACCGTTCTGTGACGTAATGTTCTGTGACACACTGTTCTGTGACATACTTTTCTGTGACATACTGTTGTTACATACTGTTCTGTGACATAATGTTCTGTGACATAATGTTGTTACATACTGTTCTGAGACATACTGCTGTTACATACTGTTCTGTGAAATTACTGTTGTGACATACTGTTCTGTGTTCTGTGACATACTGTTGCTACATACTGTTCTTACATAATGTTGTTCCATACTGTTCTGTGACATACTGTTGTTACATACTATAGTCACGTACTGTTCTGTGACATACTGCTCTGTGACATACTGTTATATGTGACATACTGTTATGTGACATACTGTTATATGTGACATACTGTTATGTGACATACTGTCCTGTGACATACGTTTGTAACAGCGGAAGTAAAGCTGATGCTATTTGAGTTAACCGGCCAGCACAACGTCACGGGCAGCTGCTCATGACGTAACAGAGCGAACCCTGGACAAAAGTAAGTTGACACCGTCACTGATCTACGTGCTGAGCTGGCCCGAGGGGGGGGGAGGAGGGAGGTAGGGCAAGAAGTGCAAACAGATGAAGGGTACCCGTAACAACCGTGTGCAATCTTCAACTGAAATACGATCCCTGGTCGTCTGCCACGCTCTGGTGGGGTTCCCATGCGCAGCGGAGATGAGTTTTAAATAGCGAGGCCAAAAAACAAAAAAAAAGGAATGTTTGACTACGGAGCTATGTGATCACGTGATGGCTCCCGTTGTTGTTATGAGCATGTACTCGTGATCACGTGATGGCTCCCGTTGTTGTTATGAGCATGTACTCGTGATCACGTGATGGCTCCCGTTGTTGTTGTTATGAGCATGTACTCGTGATCACGTGATGGCTCCCGTTGTTGTTGTTATGAGCATGTACTCGTGATCACGTGATGGCTCCCGTTGTTGTTGTTATGAGCATGTACTCGTGATCACGTGACGGCTCCCGTTGTTGTTATGGGTGTTAAGAGGTTGAAATGGAAGGGGCAGTCTCTCATTTTTTTACGTTAAACACACATGCACTGGTGATCACGTGGTGGCTCTCGTTATGGATGTTATGAGGATGTAGGGGGCCGTCTCTCATATGTATACGTTAAACAACACAAACAAATCCCTCATGTTATCCACGACTCGGATTTATGTTTTGTTTCAACTACGTCGTATTTAACTTCTCCTCGGGTAACTTCGAATAGAAAACTGGAAGGCATATCATAAAGACATGTAGGACACGAACCAGCCGGGTCAGGCGTACGACAGTGTATCGGGGCTACCAAGCAGATGACTTAACACCGGTTGAATGTCCCAGGTGTGACACAGTTTAAGTGCCGGTCGGTAATGACCCGTGGCTCGGCGCACTTGGAATTACCTAGGCACGACATGAGTGTTGCTTCCTAAGCGTAATGTCAGTTATAGTATTTATAACGCACATCGACTGTCAGATGACATATACCACACACACACACACCAATTGGCACATGACACACAGCACACCAATTGATAAATGACACACCAGTACAAGTACAACACATCTATTGTTGGGTGATTGGTGTTCTTTTTATGTGGTCTCAAAATTTGTCAAGTGCGTCGATTCGGCAGCTGATTCAGGAAGCTGTTCAAGGTAGCTAATTTTAAAAATTAAAAAATCGAATTATGACAGGTAATTCTCAGATTAACGGACCCCATAAATGTGAAACTCAAACTGGCAAATGTTTTCGGGTAATTAAAACAAAACAATTGCAGATATCGGTAAATGGATCAATAATTTTAATGTTAAGTTACAGAACAAGCGTGTGACGTTGCAGGTGGTCTAGAATCTTCGTTTTGACATTTATGTTCAGGTCATTACGGGAGCTTTTGAATGAGTCCAAGTATGAGATAGAATTAGTATTGCACGTTTAAAACATAAATGGCGTCTCTTTAAAGACTTGAACCTGAATGTTAAAAAAAATAATGGTTACTTAAAAATCATAAATTTATGATTAATGTCCTCGCAAAATGTACAAAATATCTCTATTTTAGATGAAGAATTCTGCGCCCCCTCTCCCCGCCCACCCGCTAGTTACACCCCTACAGACAGCGCCAATCAATGATCATCACGTCATACAGCTACTACAGTTACCAGCACGTCACAGTTACCAACACGTCATACAGTTACCAACACGTCATACAGTTACCAGCACGTCATACAGTTACCAGCACGTCACACAGTTACCAACACGTCATACAGTTACCAACACGTCACACAGTTACCAACACGTCACACAGTTACCAACACGTCACACAGTTACCAACACGTCACACAGTTACCAACACGTCATACAGTTACCAACACGTCATACAGTTACCAACACGTCACACAGTTACCAACACGTCATACAGTTACCAACACGTCACACAGTTACCAACACGTCATACAGTTACCAACACGTCACACAGTTACCAGCACGTCACACAGTTACCAGCACGTCACACAGTTACCAACACGTCACACAGTTACCAACACGTCATACAGTTACCAACACGTCACACAGTTACCAACACGTCATACAGTTACCAACACGTCACACAGTTACCAACACGTCATACAGTTACCAACACGTCATACAGTTACCAACACGTCATACAGTTACCAGCACGTCACATAGTTACCAACACGTCACACAGTTACCAACACGTCATACAGTTACCAACACGTCACACAGTTACCAACACGTCATACAGTTACCAACACGTCACACAGTTACCAACACGTCATACAGTTACCAGCACGTCACACAGTTACCAGCACGTCCGTTACCAACACGTTATACAGTTACCAACACGTCACACAGTTACCAACACGTCATACAGTTACCAACACGTCACACAGTTACCAACACGTCATACAGTTACCAACACGTCACACAGTTACCAACACGTCATACAGTTACCAACACGTCACACAGTTACCAACACGTCATACAGTTACCATCACGTCATACAGTTACCAACACGTCATACAGTTACCAACACGTCATACAGTTACCAACACGTCATACAGTTACCAACACGTCACACAGTTACCAACACGTCATACAGTTACCAACACGTCATACAGTTACCATCATGTCGTACAGTTACCATGTCATACAGTTACCATCATGTCATACAGTTACCATCATGTCATACAGTTACCATCATGTCATACAGTTACCAACACGTCATACAGTTACCAAAAGGTGACAAGAAATAGTTGAGTCATTAGCGTTACTTACCAACGTAGTTGGGCATCCGAGTCATGTTGTAGCGCATGTCCTTGCACATTTTGATGGTGATGAGCTCACATCTCTGGTAATTATCCAGGCGGTGGGCACCCACTCTATCCACTACGCTGGCGCTCAGCGTCAGAAACACCACAAGAAAAACACCCACTAACTTCGTCATCGTGCTGTGGGTGCGGTGGGACGGGGATCTGCAATTATCCTTGAGAAAAACAATCCCGGAGTCAATCATCCTGGAGTCGCGAGATATCCGTCCATGCGACGTAAGATAGACAGGTTTCGCGGGGTTGCCTTGTCAAACACCCACGTGGGGTACCGAATCAGCAGGGGCGCGCGGAGCCCTTTTTAAGGTTCCCGCTTCCTCAGTCAGTGCTGGCATCCACCGAAACTGCTGACGGTATGCGACGAGCCGCCCGTCGAGTTCCAGCAGACAGATCTACGAGTGCTCACTCGCCCGTCTGCCGTGACAAATACGCAGAGTTGCTCCCCGTGCTGATGTAGGAACACAACCCCTGGAGTTGCGAATCGCTTGCTCGTGATAGCGGCCCGACTCAAATTTAATCTCATTTTTCCACAATCATTTCGGTGCTCGCTCGCTCGCTCCGCCTCAGTCGTTTCTGATTCCTCGATAACTCCTCGGGGTATATTCTCGAACACAAGAAAACACTCTTTAACACGGTTCTATCCTCGAACACGGGAACACACAAAACTCTCTTTGTTATTGTTTTAAATCAAACCTTTTTTTTTTTTATAAACTAACTTTTTTCTCTACTGACTTCAGCTTTCAGCACTTAACCTTCTTGCGGGCCTTATTTTTAGATAAGAATTATTTTTTTTCCTTTTCCATATCCACTAAAAATACTTCACATAATACTTCAAGCAATTGTACTTCACCGGGTGTATGATTAAAAGAACGATTATTTACGGATCAAGCCAAGGTCGTAAATCCAACACACGGGGACGGTCGTCGTCGGTGTACTGAGAGAAAGATTGTTACCCCCAAAAAATTGAATCGCGGGGTGCCTTCTGAAGCCAAGCAACGGTGGACGGGACGAGCCCCCCGGCTGTAAGGACACCGGAAGATTTAGGGCTTCATTACATTATACCGATGCTGTCTCTGTATCCAAGCCGGCTGTGTCCAGGTTCGCTAGATGTCGCCCGATAAGCCCCTAGAGAGAGAGAGAGAGAGAGCTAGGTCAAATAGGAGGGCTGATATTCAAAGAGAGTTTATTGCGCCGTGAGGGAGACTTCAACGGGCACCGGGGAAAAGGTGTTTTAATATACCCGCATTCTTGGGCGACGTATTCGCCCGAGTCCCCTGAAGGTCGAGGGTGGTTCGAGGGGAACAATGAATCGCTGTTGTAGTCGATGTGTTCGTCACATCCAGATGTTGTTGATTACTTGGGATGAGTGCTGACGAATATACTGAATTGAGGCTTCAAAGACAGTTCAAATTCCCTTGGTTCCTGGGAACAAAGAAACACATTTTGAAGCATTAAAACAAAAACAAAAAAACATTGTTTGAAGACTGCAACTGTTTTAGGGGAAGGGAATGGGTGGTATTTAGATATTAGACCAGCGGATACAATAGAATATTAGCAAAGAGATATTGAATTGAATAGGAAGAGTGGAACTGGAGGGCCCGCTTAACTTAAGCTGTTAAATAACTGGTACAGACAGCTTGGTCGGTATAAATTGTATTGTGGCTTCAAATTGTAAAGGGACGTTATAGATAAGGGCCGTAATTTAATTTTAATGCTCTGGTGTTGAAAGATAAGGGAATTTTTATTTTAAAAGAGCAGAGTTCCGTTTCAATGTACGCAAACTGTGGTTTTAATTGTATAACAATTTAAACGTAGGAACATATGAAGGAAATATTGGTTTAAAAGTTTGACACATAAACAACATGAGGGGAAATTTTAATTTATGTCTTTAGAGCAGGCCCGCACAACTCAAACTGTAAGGTGGGCCGTAATTCTTTATGAACAACTTGTGCGGGCCAAAAGACAATAGGACTTAGGAAGCTATTAAGAAAATAATAAGAATAAAGAATATTTCGTTACTTCGCGGGCCGCAAAGTGGGTGCTGGCGGGCCGTATGTTGTGCAGGCCGGGCCGTATGCTGTGCAGGCGGGCCGTATGGTGTACAGACCGGCTTTGGAGTATCGTCTGTACACGCTTGATGAAGTGTATTTATTTAATCGCAAGCAAATCATGTATTTTTTAAAAATAGATTTAGTTAGCTTGTTATATGAGGTGTGTAAGATGAAAGCTGAGATCTGACGTGTGATGAAAGATTAGATCTAAAGCAGCAGTTCTCAACCTGTGAGTCGTGACCCCTTTGGGGGTCGAACGACCCTTTCCCAGGGTTCGCCCAAGACCATCGGAAAACACATATACTCTACAGTTATGAAGTAGCAACGATATAATTTTGTGGCCCGGGGGGGGGGGGTCGCCACAACATGAGGAACTGTATTAAAGGGTCGCGGCATTAGAAAGGTTGAGAACCACTGATCTAAGGTGTTATGAGTGCTGAGATCTGAATTATGAGATTAAAGCTGCGATCTGATGTGTGAGCTGACAGCTGACATTTGAGGTGTAATGAAAGCTGAGATCTGATGTGTGAGCTGACAGCTGACATTTGAGGTGTAATGAAAGCTGAGATCTGATGTGTGAGCTGACAGCTGACATTTGAGGTGTAATGAAAGCTGAGATCTGATGTGTGAGCTGACAGCTGACATTTGAGGTGTGATGAAAGCTGAGATCTAAGGTGTGAGGTAAAGTTAGGTGAGATATGGACGTTAGACCAGGACTGAATTCTTGGTGTATTTTATGTGACTAGCGTTAACTATGTTAGCAACAGCTGGTCAACTAAAAGTTAACATTCTAATCACAGGCCGTCCAATGCCTGATGTCCGTAAATGTGTCTATTAATAGCCTGTTCCAGGAATTTCATCATGTAATGTAAATCTAATGGAAAGTACCCGGCGTGAATGTGTGTGTGAGTGTGGCGTGTGCATGTGGCGTGTGGATGTGTGTGAGTGTGGCGTGTGCATGTGGCGTGTGGATGTGTGTGAGTGTGGCGTGTGAGTGGGGTAGGGAAGCAATTTAATTAAGCCCAATAGTGCGGCTGATACATGTCCCAGAGGAATGGCCTTGTAATCATTAGTTTACAGCGACAGCCTTACGATGCTAACAGCGACAGCCTCACAACGCTTACAGGAACAGCCTCACAACGCTAACAGCGACAGCCTCACAACGCTTACAGGAACAGCCTCACAACGCTAACAGCGAGAGCCTCACAACGCTTACAGGAACAGCCTCACAACGCTAACAGCGAGAGCCTCACAACGCTTACAGGAACAGCCTCACAACGCTAACAGCGAGAGCCTCACAACGCTTACATGAACAGCCTCACAACGCTAACAGCGAGAGCCTCACAACGCTTACAGCGACAGCCTCACAATGCAAACAGCGACAGCCTCATAACGCTTACACCGACAGCATTACGGTGCTTAAATCGACAGCCATACAATGCTTACAGCTTCTTGGATAACGATGGAGTATCCTTGGTGATTACCAACCCTCCCCACATTTTTTCAGTGTATCCTTGATTTACAACCCCCTCAAAAAACCCTTTACAGAGTATCCTTTGTGATTACCACCCCCCCCCCCCCACCTTAAAGCCCACTCTTCAATCATGTTCTTCTACTTTCTGTAGTGCACAAAGAATATTTTTATAAGGGCATTATAAGCCTCAACTAAATTAATTTACTGTCCTGTGATGGGGGTCACCGCCCCCTCCCCTGTACTGTCCTGTCATGGGGGTCACCACCCTCCTCCCCTGACATCCTCTCTGTCCTGTCATGGGGGTCACCGTCCCCTTCCCCGACCCCCATCCCCAATTCCGCCTGCTCAGATTCCCGACGTTGAGTGTTGATGTATCAACTCGGCCTGGCTATTCTTGACCACTGACCGACAGAGCAAACAAACCACACGGAGCTGCAGCAAGTGGTTTCAATAACAGCTGCAAGTGACCCAGGCGAGCACCGGGGTAAAACCAGTCAGGCGAGCACTGGCCAGAGGCTGAGAGGGGGTGGGGTGTAGCATCATCTGGGAATTAAAGGTTTGAAATTTTTAACTTTTAGAGTTCCCTTTCTACACGCACACCTGGACATGTTTGTATGAAAACAAGTACTCAAACTTTCTACACGCACACCTGGACATGTTTGTATGAAAACAAGTACTCAAACTTTCTACACGCACACCTGGACATGTTTGTATGAAAACAAGTACTCAAACTTTCTACACGCACACCTGGACATGTTTGTATGAAAACAAGTACTCAAACTTTCTACACGCACACCTGCACGTGTTTGAATGAAAACAAGTACTCAAACTTTCTACACGCACACCTGCACGTGTTTGTATGAAAACAAGTACTCAAACTTTCTACACGCACACCTGCACGTGTTTGTATGAAAACAAGTACTCAAACTTTCTACACGCACACCTGCACGTGTTTGTATGAAAACAAGTACTCAAACTTTCTACACGCACACCTGCACATGTTTGTATGAAAACAAGTACTCAAACTTTCTACACGCACACCTGCACGTGTTTGTATGAAAACAAGTACTCAAACTTTCTACACGCACACCTGCACGTGTTTGTATGAAAACAAGTACTCAAACTTTCTACACGCACACCTGGACGTGTTTGTATGAAAACAAGTACTCAAACTTTCTACACGCACACCTGCACGTGTTTGTATGAAAACAAGTACTCAAACTTTCTACACGCACACCTGGACATGTTTGTATGAAAACAAGTACTCAAACTTTCTACACGCACACCTGGACGTGTTTGTATGAAAACAAGTACTCAAACTTTCTACACGCACACCTGGACATGTTTGTATGAAAACAATTACTCAAACTTTCTACACGCACACCTGGACGTGTTTGTATGAAAACAAGTACTCAAACTTTCTACACGCACACCTGCACGTGTTTGTATGAAAACAAGTACTCAAACTTTCTACACGCACACCTGCACGTGTTTGTATGAAAACAAGTACTCAAACTTTCTACACGCACACCTGCACGTGTTTGTATGAAAACAAGTACTCAAACTTTCTACACGCACACCTGCACGTGTTTGTATGAAAACAAGTACTCAAACTTTCTACACGCACACCTGCACGTGTTTGTATGAAAACAAGTACTCAAACTTTCTACACGCACACCTGGACGTGTTTGTATGAAAACAAGTACTCAAACTTTCTACACGCACACCTGGACATGTTTGTATGAAAACAAGTACTCAAACTTTCTACACGCACACCTGGACGTGTTTGTATGAAAACAAGTACTCAAACTTTCTACACGCACACCTGGACGTGTTTGTATGAAAACAAGTACTCAAACTTTCTACACGCACACCTGGACGTGTTTGTATGAAAACAAGTACTCAAACTTTCTACACGCACACCTGGACGTGTTTGTATGAAAACAAGTACTCAAACTTTCTACACGCACACCTGCACGTGTTTGTATGAAAACAAGTACTCAAACTTTCTACACGCACACCTGCACGTGTTTGTATGAAAACAAGTACTCAAACTTTCTACACGCACACCTGCACGTGTTTGTATGAAAACAAGTACTCAAACTTTCTACACGCACACCTGCACGTGTTTGTATGAAAACAAGTACTCAAACTTTCTACACGCACACCTGGACGTGTTTGTATGAAAACAAGTACTCAAACTTTCTACACGCACACCTGGACGTGTTTGTATGAAAACAAGTACTCAAACTTTCTACACGCACACCTGCACGTGTTTGTATGAAAACAAGTACTCAAACTTTCTACACGCACACCTGCACGTGTTTGTATGAAAACAAGTACTCAAACTTTCTACACGCACACCTGCACGTGTTTGTATGAAAACAAGTACTCAAACTTTCTACACGTACACCTGCACACACGCACACATGCACACACGCACACCTGCACATGTTTTTATGAAAACAAATACTCAAAATTTCTATACGCACACATGCACACACGCACACATGCACTCTACACTATTAAATCAATCGATCGTGAGTTCTCATTAACGAATTAAGTGTACAGCTTGATAGCGAGGTTCTCAAACTATTTCTACACACCCAGGCAACAGTACTGGGTATTATTTATGCAGAGGCGTAGCTAGAGTGTTTGGCACCCGGGAGACAAGATTCATTTTAAAGACCCCTACCTTCCTTTTTTCAACCCCCAGACCCATTATTTTCATTAATAAAATAATTTCAACGCACATTTTGGCGCCCCTAACTAGTCTGGCGCCCAGGGACATCTGTTCTTCTCTGCCCCCCCCCCTTACCTTCTCCTCTGTATTGAGGAATAACACAAAATTATGTTAGGTTACAGTATGTAGACGTTTGTATAGAGATATATGCGTTAACAGATGACATGATATATGTATTTAGAGATATTTATGACATATTTAATACTTTACAGCATTTACAAGATGTATTACATTTCCCAAAGCCGCTACATTCAGGCTCTGCCTCCACATCCCCCACCTCACCCCTCCCCTCCAACATCTCCTCCTCTCCTGGATTTTTGGTAAACCATGTGATACGTCACCCCCCCCCCCCCAACAAGAACCAACCCTCATCTCTCACTCTTGACAAGAACCAACCCTCATCTCTCACTCTTTACAAGAACCAACCCTCATCTCTCACTCTTTACAAGAACCAACCCTCATCTCTCACTCTTTACAAGAACCAACCCTCATCTCTCACTCTTTACAAGAACCAACCCTCATCTCTCACTCTTTACTTTCAAACGGCCAAACAACTTGAACAGATGACGAGAAGCTTCATTGGTAGAATTCAACACTCAGCCGTCTTACAAGGACCTGTTACGGAAACCTGAACTAAGATTAATCGGAAACCTGAACTAAGATTAATCGGAAACCTGAACTAAGATTAATCGGAAACCTGAACTAAGATTAATCGGAAACCTGAACTAAGATTAATCGGAAACCTGAACTAAGATTAATCGGAAACCTGAACTAAGATTAATCGGAAACCTGAACTAAGATTAATCGGAAACCTGAACTAAGATTAATCGGAAACCTGAACTAAGATTAATCGGAAACCTGAACTAAGATTAATCGGAAACCTGAACTAAGATTAATCGGAAACCTGAACTAAGATTAATCGGAAACCTGAACTAAGATTAATCGGAAACCTGAACTAAGATTAATCGGAAACCTGAACTAAGATTAATCGGAAACCTGAACTAAGATTAATCGGAAACCTGAACTAAGATTAATCGGAAACCTGAACTAAGATTAATCGGAAACCTGAACTAAGATTAATCGGAAACCTGAACTAAGATTAATCGGAAACCTGAACTAAGATTAATCGGAAACCTGAACTAAGATTAATCGGAAACCTGAACTAAGATTAATCGGAAACCTGAACTAAGATTAATCGGAAACCTGAACTAAGATTAATCGGAAACCTGAACTAAGATTAATCGGAAACCTGAACTAAGATTAATCTCTTTCTTTCAGCGCCACCTCCGGGACACACACACTTATTTTGTATTTTAAAAAAACCACAAGTTCATAGCGCTATTTGGACATTTTAAACAACCAAACTCAAGACAGTGCAGCAGACGAGAGGAAATAAGAGAAAGCAACACCAGGAAGAAAGGGGAAGTGAAGGCCGTCTCATCCAAGTACCGGGGGGGGGGGCAAACACCAGGGGACGAGTTCAAGTGCGGCTACACCACCAGTGATTCTCAATGCGTGTCATTAAGTGATGGACCACTTGACAGTCCAGGAATTGACATACAACCCAACTGCCCCCCCCCCCCAACAAAAGAAACAAACAACAGCTAAACATGTTTTTCTGTCACATGACTGACAGCAACGGAAGCTGTAATATAAACATGAATAGATGCTTTCCTGATCTCGGACTAAAATAGCTTTTTAATTTAGTATATAATGTATGTAGTATATTTGTATGTAATGTAGTACGCAGTATATAATCATGTAGCACGTAATTGTATTATGTAATGTAATGTGTAATATAGTACCGGTATGTAATTTTTTTATTATATTATATAGTGTGTAATTATGTAATGTAGTATGTCATTATGCAAAGGAGTATAAATACAATACACATAACGGAATACTACACCTATCGACTCTCCTCCATTAACCGTGTGTAAAAAATGGTGTTTTTTTCAACACCACAGTAGTGGTCAGTGGTCAATTGTAAACACCACGTACTCATTAGCATTTCATAAGCACTTGCACTTCAACCCCGATCCCAAGGGTTCAGCAACATTATGAACCCTTTAACTTGTTTCCACTCCAGCCCTTATCTTCTTTTCCCACTTTTCGAAGTTATCGGCCACCGATACTTTGAGAACCATTGGTCGAGGGAGTCTCGGCCACCGGTACTTTGAGAGCCACCGGTACTTTGAGTGCCACTGGTACTTTGAGAGCCATTGGTCGAGGGAGTCTCGGCCACCGGTACTTTGAGAGCCACCGGTACTTTGAGAGTCATTGGTCGAAGGAGTCTAACATTTATTTAGAGAAGCCGGGTATTCAGCTTCTAATACTTCTGTCATCTCAGAAGTTTCCGCTCCGGGTAAATATTTATACATATGATGGCGTGGGTAACTTCAGTATCTACTGGCTATAATACTTCCCAATGTATTATTTCTATTTTAATGTGTATTCGTTGGGGATACTTCTACGTCACTCACTTCGGCAAACAGTTTGGAGTTTGAGATGACGGCCGCCGACACTCTGACACCTTGAGAACCGCTGGGCTATCATAACAACATTCCTCGTCTCCGTCCGGCTCGACAGGTCGAGCTGTTGGGAGAGCATTAAACACGACAGCTAACACCACCCTTCATATTCTTCTAGAGAATCATTTCACGCAATACAACAACGGTCGTCACCACTGTAGCCCACCACTCGTGTGGCGCGGGAGCGGTGCTGAGAGGGGGCGGGCGCTAGATGCTGTATAACTATATGGTGGGGGGTACGCTGGCCGGGGTGTAATTTTTATTACGAGGGGCGCCACTTATGCGTGTAAATTTATATCATGCGAAGGGCGCCGCTTGCCGGTATATTTATCACTGAAGGACTAGCTGGTGTATATCTATTTCACGAACAAAAGGGGGGGGGGGGGTGCGCTGGAAGGAGGATATCTATATGACGAGGTGTTTGACCTCAGTGAGTCGGTGGTACTGACTAAAATTCAAAGAGCGTAATGGTTTTAATACCAAAGTTCAAGATATTTACACGCCTACTTCTTTGCCACATTTCAAATCAGTTGTTGGTGATTTCAGGGGCGGGTCCAAAATAATAAAAGGGGAGAAACGTGGAGCTCCAGCATGGGTTTATGGTTGTTTGTTGTTTTTTTTAAAGTAAATGTGACATTTCATATGGTGCAGGATTACGGGGGGGGGGGGGGGGGGGGGAGAGACAGCGTCCGGCTTTATTCTTATACCGACATCATGTCTGACTGTATGAATTCTGACATCACATTCTGACTGTATGACATCATGTTCTGACTGTATGACATCATGTTCTGACTGTATGACATCATGTTCTGACTGTATGACATTATACGTTCTAACTGTATGACATTATGTTCTAGCGGCAACAACACAGCGCAATATGCTCACAGTTGCCCACATAATTATGCCACTCTCCAGCCCAACTCGCTGATGACGGCCCCGTCATAACAAACGTTTCATTGACCCATCAAATATTCATACCAGCACCGAATCAACCGCGTCTATTCCCGTTGAGGGTGAGGGGGGGGGGGCGAGCTCGGGACATTTGAATTGAAATACTCTCGACTGAACCCTTACTTATAATTTTAGTGTGTGTGTTTTTTGTTCGTTTTGGGATACAGACACCATCATCCTTTTTGATCCACAGACACCATCTTCCTTTTTGATCCACAGACACCATCTTCCTTTTTTATCCACAGACACCATCTTCCTTTTTGATCCACAGACACCATCTTCCTTTTTTATCCACAGACACCATCTTCCTTTTTTATCCACAGACACCATCTTCCTTTTTGATACACAGACACCATCTTCCTTTTTGATCCACAGACACCATCTTCCTTTTTGATCCACAGACACCATCTTCCTTTTTGATCCACAGACACCATCTTCCTTTTTGATCCACAGACACCATCTTCCTTTTTTATCCACAGACACCATCTTCCTTTTTGATCCACAGACACCATCTTCCTTTTTGATCCACAGACACACTCAGACTTTGGTTCAAAATAAAGACACACTCAAAAATTAAACTCTTCAACAGACACATTCCCAATTCACATTTTTCCACAGACACTCGAGCAGACACTTAAATTTCCTATTGGTCAGCAGACACCAAATTCAAATTATTCAAGAGACACACTAAATTTTCCTACTATTCAAAAGACACACTAAAATTTTCCTACTATTCAAAAGACACACTAAAATTTCCTACTATTCAAAAGACACACTAAAATTTCGGTTCCATGACAAAACGACAAGTGACAAAATGACAAGGGACAAAACGACAAGTGACAAAACGACAAGTGACAAAACGACAAGGTGACAAAATGACAAGGTGACAAAATGACAAGGTGACAAAACGACAAGTCTTCTACGCCTCCACTGTCTTTAATGCCTTACATCGGTGTTTCCCAACGTGGGGCCCACGCCCCACAGTGGGGCAATTTGAAAATGAGCTATCTAGAACTTGAAAACACAAACATCTCACTAACGTTAAACAATAAATTATTACTAATAATTAAAATAATTTGGAAAAATATTTCATTAAAATTATTTCATACATGAATGTCAGTTCTCCATATATGTTTTGAAAATTTACTTACTATGTTTCCTCACCAATTTCCTAGTGATTTCTTCCTAAAATCTATCATTAAAGCTTCTTGGCTGAACAACCGTATTTTTGAATATTACAAATTATGTATATGTTATATGGCGGCAAAGAATTTTAGAAAGGTTTAGGTGGGGCATGGCACAAAAAAGGTTGGGAAACACTGGCTTAGGTGGGGCATGGCACAAAAGAGGTTGGGCAACACTGGCTTAGGTGGGGCATGGCACAAAAAAGGTTGGGCAACACTGGCTTAGGTGGGGCATGGCACAAAAAAGGTTGGGCAACACTGGCTTAGGTGGGGCATGGCACGAAAAAGGTTGGGAAACACTGGCTTAGGTGGGGCATGGCACAATAAAGGTTGGGAAACACAGGCTTAGGTGGGGCATGGCACAAAAAAGGTTGGGAACCACTGCCTAGCATACAATCAGTGGCGTAGTGAGGGGGGCAAGGAGGCATCATGCCCCGGGCGCTACTCACAAAGGGGCGCCAAATGGTATATTTTACTATAATATTGTATGGTTTTCGAATAGGGGGGCGCTAACAGGGTATTGTGCCCCGGGCGCGAGTTAAGCTCGCTACGCCACTGCATACAATAAAGTATGGTCAACTTTTTTTTTATATTTAACATGCCTTATAGTTGGGGAAACACGGTATTGGATTATCAGACTAACCCTAACCCTAACCTCAAACCTTGTCATTTTGTCACCTTGTCGTTTTGTCACCTTGTCGTTTTGTCAGTTGTCGTTTTGTCAGTTGTCGTTTTGTCACCTTGTCGTTTTGTCAGTTGTCGTTTTGTCCGGTTACAGGTTGAAAACATGATAAACTCGTGCGGCGGTCACATCAAAGAGCTTTGATGTTCACAGCGATGGGTTTGAAATATTGTTACTTTCTTAGTGGAGTCGTCCGCCTAATTCTGTGTTAGTGGTGATGAAAAATAACCTGAGTTTGACACATGTGCTCTAGAAGATGGGGTTGGTGTGCAACAGTGTAGTGCTGTGTTAGTGCAGTTTCCTGTACAGTGTAATTAGATAGTAATAGACCTTTTGAGATCCTAATCTTATGCATAATAACAGACATACTTGAGATAATAATTAAAAACTTTAATTAATTACACATTTTATTTTTAATTACTGTAATTAGTAATTGTAATTAATTAATATCCATGTAATTGTCCTTTTTTAATTGCTCAGTAAATGTTTATTTTCAGAGTAAAAGTGAAAATACTGAATAGCAGATCACATCTTTATGAATATAGTGTCATGGTATACAACATACTCATATAGTACTTTGACCCAATATAACATACATTTTGTCTCCAAGGAATGAGCAAGCTGAACATTATAATTTAAATTATGTCATGGTTGCTCATACACACAGACAATCACTGAATTTTTAAGGGTCTGCTACAAAATATGATTGTGTATTCAAATATACAGTAAAATCATTTAATGAACTTCTCTTACTTTCTTGTATAACAATAAAATTCAAAAGCGGGTTCCCAAAAATGTACATGTACTGCACTGTAAAAGGAAATATGACTAACTAAAAAATGTTTAAATTAAAAAAAAAGTAATTGTAATTACAGGTCAATAGTGGAGTAATTTGTAATGGTAATTAAGTACACTTTTGAATGAAGTAATGTAAATTGTAGATAATTACAAATATAGGTCATGTAATTCTAATGGTAATTAATCTCATTTTAATGTAATTATGCGCAAGTCTGATAACCGAATACCGTGTTTCTCCAACGATGAGGCATGTAAAATATCTTAAACATTGACCTTACTTTATTGTATGTAAGGCATTAAAGACGGTGGATGAGTTGGCGTTGAAAACTTGTCGTTTTGTCACCTTGCCGTTTTGTCACTTTGTCGTTTTGTCACTTGTCGTTTTGTCACCTTGTCGTTTTGTCATCTTGTCGTTTTGTCACCTTGTCGTTTTGTCACTTGTTGTTTTGTCACTTGTCGTTTTGTCACTTGTCGTTTTGTCGTTTTGTCTGGTTACCAAAATTTCCTACTATTCAAAAGACACACTAAAATTTCAACTATTCAAAAGACACACTAATATTTCATACTATTCAAAAGACACACTAAAATTTCATACTATTCAAAAGACACACTAAAATTTCATACTATTCAAAGGACGCACGCAAGCTTCATATTGGATTTTTAGTAGTAAAATCAAAAAACCATGTTCATCTATGATCTAAAAGCGCTCTCTGAGATAAACTTCAAAACAAGCGACTTCACGAAAACTGCATTTTAACAGAAATGCTTCCTTCAAAAATTTCTCTTAAAACATTATCTTTGTTGTGTTTTTTTTTTTTAAGAACACACAACCACAAAAAAACAAACAACAAAACCATCATTACCCTGATGCTCCCAGCGGTGGTCGGCGTTGCTGTCGTTTACAATTAAATAGCAAGCGATGGATCCAATAAATGCGCCCGGCCGCTTTTCGTTCCAGGCCTCGACGGTTAAATACGCCTGAAAACATGTGTACTGACTAGAGAGCTGTTTGAACCGAGGGGAGAGAAGGGGAGGCCATCAAAACCAGGGGCCGACAATCGCTTACAGTCGGCGGTGCTTTGAGGTAGGGTTTGGTTTCGGTTATGGGGGGGGGGGGTAAATTTGCGGATAGAGGGGTGGACCTCGGTATAGGCATATAGGATTTTGGTGAACATATCTTAGTAATATTTATTTAGGATTTTAACTTTTGCAGGAATTATGTTTTTATAAGAAATCTGTGCGCCACTCGTTCTCAGTCACACAAAAAAGCGCTCCCTAAGACTAAGTGATTAAATTTAGGAAACGAACATTATACGACAGGGGCGTCGCAAGGGGCATGTAGATCAAGGGGCGTCACGTTGATCAAAAAGGGGAAGGGGGGCATGTTTATCAAGGGGGAGGGGCATGTATTTAAAAGGGCGTCAAGGAACAATTAGTCTTGTCGTGAATTAGTGCATTTTAAATGTAGAAAGTTATCGGGCTTTTTGTGTGGTCCCTAACTGTACAACGAGCGCTTGAACACCTTTTTTGTTGTTGTAATCAACTGAGGTTGCAGTTCAACATGAACTTTTGTCTAGTTATCAACTGAGGTTGCAGTTCAACATGAACATTTGTCTAGTTATCAACTGAGGTTGCAGTTCAAAATGAACATTTGTCTAGTTATCAACTGAGGTTGCAGTTCAACATGAACATTTGTCTAGTTATCAACTGAGGTTGCAGTTCAACATGAACATTTGTCTACTTATCAACAGTGGCTCCAGCTCAACATGAACATTTGTCTAGTTATCAACTGGGGCTGCAGTTCAACATGAACATTTGTCTAGTTATCAACTGAGATTGTAGTACAGCATGAACATTTGTCTAGTTATCATCTGAGGCTCAAGTTCAACATGAACATTTATGCAGCACAATCCAATAAACTCGATCAGCGTCTGAACCGTGACTTCCTTAGATTTAAAAAATGTTTGGGTGATTGGGAACACGTATGTCTGGGTGGCAAAATCTTCCAGACATCCCACAACCCAGATGTATTAGTTTAAAATGGGGATGTTGATATACCGGATATTTTGACACACAGGTTTTCGGTTTTACCAATCCAGATTAAAACCGGTTTTCGGTTTTACCAATCCAGATAAAAACCGGTTTTCGGTTTTTACAAAGAAATTAGATACCCGTACAACGAGGTAATATTTTGACATACTTTATAAGCTCGTAAATGGATGGAGAAATCTCTTAGAGTTCACAAAGCTACTGTCTCGCCTATAAGATCTTGATATCTGAGTTTGGTTCCAGCACTCGACTCGCCACACAAAACCCTGGGCAGTGTGGTGCAGCGTGGTGCAGTGTGGTTTTGTTTGTTTTTGTTTTTTTTTTTTTTTTTTTTTTGCATGGACGTCAGATCTGTTGACGAGACCAGTCGTATTTGTAAAGTAATTTTGATTTTAATAAATATTCTTTTATATACGTGACTTTTAGCTTCAACCACATGTGTTGTACATCTTTTATATAGGTTACTTTAAGCTTCAACCAAATGTATTGTACATCTTTTATATACGTTACTTTAAGCTTCAACCAAATGTATTGTACATAAAATAAATGCAGTTATTTATATTGTTATTGAAAGTTTACAGTGTTAATCGTGTATGGACTTGCGCCATCTTGTATCAACTGACAGAAGACGGCGCACGTGCTAATAGCTAACGCAAAGCAATATGGAATTTCATGTAAAAGTCAGTGAACTATTTTTTGTGGTAGTGACAGGACTGGCGCCCCGCGTGACAGGACTGGCGCCCCGCGTGACAGGACTGGCGCCCCGCGTGACAGGACTGGCGCCCCGGGCAAGCTTAACTTTGGCGCCCCTTTTAAAGTATAATCATAAAAATTTGTGCAAGGAAACATTTGGGGATAAGATGGTGAGTTTATTTCCAAGGTTGTTGTTTTTTTTTTTTTTTAAACAATGAACAAAAATATTGTTTTCTAAACTTGCATTTGGACAGTATGAACAATTAGCCTACCGATGACAGTATGAACAATTAGCCTACCGATGACAGTATGAACACTTAGCCTACCGATGACAGTATGAACACTTAGCCTACCGATGACAGTATGAACAATTAGCCTACCGATGACAGTATGAACAATTAGCCTACCGATGACAGTATGAACAATTAGCCTACCGATGACAGTATGAACACTTAGCCTACCGATGACAGTATGAACAATTAGCCTACCGATGACAGTATGAACAATTAGCCTACCGATGACAGTATGAACACTTAGCCTACCAATGACAGTATGAACACTTAGCCTACCAATGACAGTATGAACACTTAGCCTACCAATGACAGTATGAACACTTAGCCTACCAATGACAGTATGAACACTTAGCCTACCAATGACAGTATGTACACTTAGCCTACCAATGACAGTATGAACACTTAGCCTACCAATGACAGTATGAACACTTAGCCTACCAATGACAGTATGTACACTTAGCCTACCAATGACAGTATGAACACTTAGCCTACCAATGACAGTATGAACACTTAGCCTACCAATGACAGTATGAACAATTAGCCTACCAATGACAGTATGAACACTTAGCCTACCAATGACAGTATGAACACTTAGCCTACCAATGACAGTATAAACAATTATCCTACCATGGACAGTATGAACAATTATCCTACCATGGACAGTATGAACAATTATCCTACCATGGACAGTATGAACAATTATCCTACCATGGACAGTATGAACAATTATCCTACCATGGACATTATGAACAATTATCCTACCATGGACAGTATGAACAATTATCCTACCATGGACATTATGAACAATTATCCTACTACCAATGACATTTTTTTCCCAGGCTTTTGATCAGCAAATCTTTTTATTGCCCTATTTTTCTTCCATGGCGCCCATGCAATGATTGTTTTCATATTTTAAAAAATCTTGGGTGGCACCCTAAGCACATGGCACCCCAGGCAACTGCAAGAGTTGTCGGTACCTTGAGCCGGCCCTGGGTAGTGATCTTCCTCAGCTAACCCTGTTGAAGTTAAAGCGTGAGTTCGACACCCGATGCCAACTCTACTCACCATCGATGCCAACTCTACTCACCGACGCCAACTCTACTCACCGATGCCAACTCTATCACTCACCCATGCCAACTCTACTGACCGGTGTCAACTCTATTCACCGTTAAATATACCATTGTTCATCTTGGCATGACGAGGACGAGTGGAACAACACTACCATGCTACACTAGGCTATTATGACATTCACACATTTTTTTTAAAAATGAAACCAATCAAGTAACGCTAGACGTGTATATATTAAATGAGCAATTGAAATGTGTCGCCAGTGAAATGTGTCGACAGGGAAATGTGTCGCTAGTGGAAATGTGTCGCCAGTGGAAATGTGTCGCTAGTGGAAATGTGTCGCCAGTGGAAATGTGTCGCCAGGGAAATGTGTCGCCAGGGAAATGTGTCGCTAGTGAAATGTGTCGCTAGTGAAATGTGTCGCCAATGGAAATGTGTCGCCAGTGGAAATGTGTCGCTAGTGGAAATGTGTCGCCAGGGAAATGTGTTGCTAGTGGAAATGTGTCGCTAGTGAAATATGTCGCCATTGGAAATGTGTCACCAGTGGAAATGTGTCGCCAGTGGAAATGTGTCGCTAGTGAAATGTGTCGCCAGTGCAATGTGTCACCAGTGGAAATGTGTCACCAGTGGAAATGTGTCGCTAGTGAAATGTGTCGCCAGTGAAATGTGTCGCCAGTGGAAATGTGTCGCCAGTGGAAATGTGTCGCCTGTAAAATGTGTCGCCTGTAAAATGTGTCGCCTGTAAAATGTGTCGCCAATGAAATGTGTCACCAGTGGAAATGTGTCGCCAGTGAAATGTGTTGCCAGTGAAATGTGTCGCCAGTGGAAATGCGTCGCCAGTGAAATGTGTCGATAGTGAAATGTGTCGCCAGTGAAATGTGCCGCCAGTGGAATGTGTCGCCAGTGAAATGTGTCTAATGAAATTGTAAGATATCGCAATGTCAAAGCTTCAATGAAAATACAGGACAATCAAAAGTTTGGGATGAAACTGAAACCACGGGCAGATTAAACAATTAAAATAAACAGTCAAAGGAGAATAAGAATTTAGTTCGCCGCGGGGGGGGGGGGGGGGGGCGTGAATCACATACTACATGAAAGATAGTAGTGACAGGAAATCGTCTAAAACCAAAAGGTAAATTTTGTCAAGGACGCTACGGTTATTAGGTTAGTATGAAGTCCTAAATTTTCCGAAAATAAAGTTTTAACATTTAAAAAATAGAAATGAGGGGCCCGGGGGGGGGGGGGGGGGCTTGAAGATAATCAGTAAGACAGTGTTTGATTGATTTCATATGATAGAGCGACATTTTTAACAACCAATATCTCCTTTTTTTTCTTCGTAAAATTTAATTTAGATATATCTTTTTAAAAAATATTAATAAAACACATTATCAGTAAGTCAGTATATGCCCAATTTAATCTCTCTGGTAAAATCAACTATTGAATGCAACCACCCAAAAGTCCGGAAGTATAAATTCATTTTTTTTAATACAAAGAATTAAATATTATTATTAAAAATAGACAAGAGTTGAGTAAATTTCACGTTACGTTTACATATTTTTAGCATAACTGTAGCTCACCACGTGACATATACACAGAGCCGTCGACGCCAAAAAAAATGGGGTGGGGGGGTCCTCTGATATTATGGGGCATGATTGGGCGTCTAAAAGTCACGCCAAGACTCTGCATACGCTTATATATATATATATCGTGAACGAGAAATATGTTTACAAATAAAACATGAAAATTGAATTATACAAATACTGACAAGATAATTACAGATACATAGGCCTACATGCCACTTTTAAGTTATGACAACAAGTTCAAGTATTTTATCTTTGAAACTACATATAACATCAATAGAGAATATAACAAATACTTTTGCTCTACTTTTAGCATTAACAATACTAAAAGTAAAGCAAA
This sequence comes from Omphiscola glabra, assembly GCA_964017045.1. Taxonomy (NCBI): domain Eukaryota; kingdom Metazoa; phylum Mollusca; class Gastropoda; family Lymnaeidae; genus Omphiscola; species Omphiscola glabra. The sequence continues at coordinate 28,879,187 of OZ024798.1, read as the reverse complement.
AGTCTTTTGTTATTTGTTTATTTGTTGATAAAATGTATCATTTGTTGATAATTTGTTGATAAAATGTGTCATTTGTTGATAAATTTTTGATAATATGTAGTGTCAATAACTTGAAACTTTGTCTCATTTCGATTTCAGATCAAAGGAATGTGGGGGAACTGTTAACATTTTAGATTCACATTTATCTGATGATCTAACTAAAATAAACTAAATGTTTATAATCTAGATATTTCTATTGACAATATAATATCTAAGTTGGTTCATTACAACTAAAACTTATTAGCTTATAAAATAATCTAGCAATTAATTAATTGGCTAATTCAGATAGATGGTACCTCATCACGAGGTTTAGGGATAGATTTAGGGTTCAGGTTAGGGTGAGGGATAGATTTAGGGTTCAGGTTAGGGTGAGGGATAGATTTAGGGTTCAGGTTAGGCTGAGGGATAGATTTAGGGTTCAGGTCAGGGTGAGATTTAAGGTTCAGGTTAGGGTGAGGGATAGATTTAGGATTCAGGTCAGGGTGAGGGATAGATTTAGGGTTCAGGTTAGGGTGAGGGATAGATTTAGGGTTCAGGTTAGGGTGAGTGATAGATTTACGGTTCAGGTCAGGGTGAGGGATAGATTTAGGGTTCAGGTCAGGGTGAGGGATAGATTTAGGGTTCAGGTTAGGGTGATGGATAAATTTAGGGTTCAGGCAACCAAGATGACGGCCATGGTAAAAGAACGCGGTACAATCTATAAGAATTTACCAATTAATTAATTGTTTCAATAATTATATTAATAATTGAATAATTGGTTTCACAAAATTTTAAATGTGGTTATTGATAACTCCTATATAACAGATACTAAGCTAATCACTTGCGTTTCTCAATGAAATTTTGTATTTCATTTATGCATTTATAAAATTTAACATTATTTTTATTATTATTTTATTTTTAAACAGAAGAAACCTGCTTCTTCAATCTACTTACAATCGATATCACACCAGTAACCAAGTAGCCACACTGATTCCTTGTCCAAGGCTGAAAATATATCCAAGTGATGAAAACACCGAACGGTCCCCACTGACAGTGGACGAGCTTGTGGTGAGAGAGTGAGAGACACACACATCCCCTCGCTACTGCCCCGCAGTACCGCGTGGAGATGTTTACATAAAATAAATCATCCGAGACCTCGCCAATTTCGAAGCTGGGGCTCGCGCCGCTCTCTGCTACTTTAACGGTAGCGCGCTGGGACCGTGTGTCCCCGTGAAGTTGGCTAGTGAAGCTCCCTCTCTCTCCGCAGCGGTGAACAGAGAAAAACCTTGTCCCCACGATACAAACTTCTGTAGCGGTGACTGTATCACTCTGCTTTCGATCACTCGGCGAACCGGGTGTCTTTCATGTTGTACAAAGAGATTCACGGGAGCGGCCCGGGGGGGGGGGGGGGGGGGGGGCGCTTTATATAAATTGAATCGTTACATCATGTGATTAAAGAAACTAAAATATTTGTGGATGCAGCGGCGTATCACTCTTTCAAAAAATGAGGGGAAGTGCGATCTACAATGATTAAATTCATTCAAATCACTTGCAATTGTTTAAAACCCGCTGAGTAAATAAATTATTTATTTGATTCGAGTAGGGGAGAATACTGTCATTGGCAGGACCCAGAGCCGGCGTTAGGAGTGGCGAACCGCCTAAGATGCCTCGCTTGTGGGATATTGGGGCGTAGCGCCAATAATATTATATGTCATTAATACTGTACCCTGGCTGTGCCTACGCCTAGTCAATGGTTTTAATTTACAATCAACGCAACGTTCGATAGAAGAAAGATAATCAAATGGTCAGTCTGTCCGTCTGCAACATCTTGGCATATGTAACGTGATTTAGCCATTACACATGTCCAAGTTATAACCCGTTTCTTCACCAAATACTGCGAGGAAGGATGTGCACCAGCAACAATGACCACTGCAGAGGAAATTACTTCAGAGATGAACTTTGAACCGGTGTTTAAAGCATGTCGCAAGATAAATCGAGTGACGAAACTCAACGGACGCGTGAAGGATCTTGAAGTTAGTAGACCAGACGTGTCACAGATCGGGGGGTTAAGAAAGATGGCTCCGGTCCTGACTTATCACAAATTATTTTGACGTAGCGGTGGTCAACACGGGACGGCTCCTCTCCGAGATTTATATGTTGGGTATCTACTAAGTATCTTTATATGTTGGGTATCTACTAAGTATCTTTATATGTTGGGTATCTAATAAGTATCTTTATTAATTGGGTATCTACTAAGTATCTTTATATGTTGGGTATCTACTAAGTACCTTAAATGTTGGGTATCTACTAAGTATCTTTATATGTTGGGTATCTACTAAGTATCTTTATATGTTGGGTATCTAGGCGTTGAGACAAACAAAATGTTATTTTTGTGTGTATGTGTGTGAATTAATCTTCCTATATATTTCGAGCAGTGCGCCTTATCGCTTGCTTTGTTGTAAGTCAATATAGATCTAGTAATTTTTTCTTCGGTATGTTTGAATTTGTATTTTATTACAAATTTAATAGTAAAATTGAATGTTGTCCTTATCACTAGCTTTGGTTTCGTTTTTCTTTGTATGCTGGTTTTCAGTTCTTTGTTACGTATTGCTTATTCTACGAGCCAAAACTTAAAATAAATTAAATTTTCAAGGCCAAAACAATAGGTAACAGATGGGATAAATAAGTTTGGGAGTGCGAAACCTGAACGGACAGAGGAGTTGGTTAGGGAGAGCAATGTGGGGCTTTTTAAATTTTATTTTTGTGCTCAAGAGTTACCTACTGCTGCAAGAGTTACCTACTGCTGCAAGAGTTACCTACTGCTGCAAGAGTTACCTACTGCTGCAGGAGTTAAAACAATTTTCTATGATGCAACGCTGACCTCGGACTGCTTTGTACCCCGGCTAACGGCCTGCCCAGACAAAACTCTGTCTTTGACAGCCCCTTTTCACTACTTTGTAATACTAAGTAACCCTAGAGAAAATGGTCTGCCCAGATAAATCTCTTTGATTGGGTCGTGTTGCGAGTGCTTGTTTGTGTGCGGTGAGTTTCTGTGTGTGTGAGTGTATTTGTGCGTGAGTGGCTGTGTGTTTGAGTGTCTGTGTGTGTTTGTACAGCTTACAATACCGGACAGGCCAGAGACCCGGGGGCCTTTACCTAGCTATGTGTGTGCGTGTGCCATACGTTGGGGGGAGATAGTCTTGTTGAAAGAAGAATGCTGGATGTGTGAATGCATTGTTTAGGGTTTAAACAAAGTCTTCGGTGAGAATGTTTCTCTTAGAGAAATGTTCTGGGTAATGTTCCATTCTTTGAGTTGGTCTTGTGGTTGCGATGTACTCGTTTTGTCAAGGCAACACTTCTCGGGTGTTTACTTAGGCTAGGGGATTCGGATATTATTTAGGCAAGGGGATTCGGGTCTTATTTAGGTATGGGGCTACGGATATTATTTAGGTCTGTGGATTCGGATATTATTTAGCTATGGGGATTTGAATATGGGGCTTCGGATATATGCTTTCGTATATTTAAAAAAAATCGACTTCTGCTACGGTTTGGGCAATTATTTTTTTTATTTTTTTTTTTAAATGGAGGTTCCGCCTATGGTTGGGAATAGTGTTCAGTGTTATTCCAAGCCGACTGCTTACAACACTCAGCGCTATTCCCATGAGATAAATACTGTAATACCGCTATAATTTAGAATCGATAGTTTGCTTTTATTTTAACGGAATTGGTTATAATACTATTACCATTATTCTTAGCAGACTTTGAAAAACAACTCCGTTTTCAAAATGTGTTCAGTAGTAGTAAGTAGTAGTAGTAGTAGTAGTAGTAGTAGTAGTAGTAGTAGTAGTAGTAGTAGTAGGCCTACAATTGATTTTGTCTATCAATTCTTATTTGTGACAAATGCCACTTTTTTTTTTTTCTCCATACAAATTAAAAGCAGTGAAATTTACATTCCTGCTGATCAAAGAGCCCAAATTAAAAGCAGTGAAATTGACATTCCTGCTGATCAAAGAGCCCAAATTAAATCCACGCATTGATCTTACAAGGATACTGCAAAACACCTTTTCAAACTTTTGCGTGTGACGGGCTGGCCAAGGAATTGGTGCTAATTGTAGCTGGTGCTGACTTCAAGTGTATTTCTTATTGTTATGTGTCCTCCTCAACGTGGGGCTGAAATCATCAACGGGTGAAAACTGGTTTAGTTCGAAGAAAGCCCATATCAGAAAATTCTTTCAAGATGAACAATTATTTGTTTTGTTTTGTCTTATTTTTTTTTTCCAATTTAATGCTTTTTATTGCTCTCGTTTACAAAAGGTCTTACCGCCTCCTCCAACGCCTATGGTTTGATTACAATCCCTTTGCCACCTTTGGCCAGTCTGACGCAATGTCACTTCCTGTCTGCCAATAATCTCGAAACGCATTTATTTTAACAAACATTTATATGTTTAAATTAGAACACTTTTCTGTTATTTATACTGATCTATATCACAAAGCATAAGTGGAAGGCACATTAAACAAATTTCCTCGCTTCTTTTTAACCATTCTGTTTAAAGATTTCCTGTAGCGTCTCCTCCTCCACCCACCCCCACCCCACTTTCCCATCTGCCTGCCTGCATCAATTCTGGCCGACTTAACCAGGAGAAACAGTTCTTGTCGGCCGGAACTCATCTGTACCAGCAGGTTGCGAACTCTCACCCCCTCAAGCCGCTAAAATTTGTCCCGGGCCGTTGATTAACTGCCGCGCTTGATGGCAACGTGAGGTGTTGATACGGATGTTGTAGCACTGTTTCAAACCCCCACAATGCGTCTACATTTCCCGGCTACCATTCAAACTCCCCCACAATGCGTCTACATTTCCCGGCTACCATGCAAACTCCCCCACAATGCGTCTACATTTCCCGGCTACCATTAAAACCCCCACAATGCGTCTACATTTCCCGTGTATCATTCTTCCGCCACGAATAAAAACTGTAGCAGGCAAATAAAACTCTCAAGTGTTTTTTTTTTTTTTTGCATGGTCTTTTTAAAAAAATTCTTAGTGGACTGCGTTTGTTATTGTTTTTTGTTTTTTTGTTTTACAATCTCGTTGATTTCATTTAAATTTCTTTTAGTCTAGTGAAGTCCTTCAGTGACTGTCACGGAGAACTTGTACTTTTGATTTCTGACCGATTGGTGTGGGTGTTGGTGGAGGGGGCTGAGTGTGTCTCTGGTGTGGGTGTTGGTGGAGGGGGCTGAGTGTGTCTCTGGGGTGGGTGTTGGAGGGAGGGGGCTGAGTGTGTCTCTAGGGTAGGTGTTGTTGGAGGGGGCTGAGTGTGTCTCTGGGGTAGGTGTTGGTGGAGGGGGCTGAGTGTGTCTCTGGGGTGGGTGTTGGAGGGAGGGGGCTGAGTGTGTCTCTAGGGTAGGTGTTGTTGGAGGGGGCTGAGTGTGTCTCTGGGGTAGGTGTTGGTGGAGGGGGCTGAGTGTGTCTCTGGGGTAGGTGTTGTTGGAGGGGGCTGACTTTGTCTCTGGGGTAGGTGTTGTTGTAGGGGGCTGAGTGTGTCTCTAGGGTGGGTGTTGTTGGAGGGGACTGAGTGTGTATCTGGGGTAGGTGTTGGTGGAGGGGGCTGAGTGTGTCTCTGGGGTGGGTGTTGTTGGAGGGGGCTGAGTGTGTCTCTGGTGTAGGCGTTGTTGGAGGGGGCTGAGTGTGTCTCTGGGGTGGGTGTTGTTGGAGGGGGCTGAGTATGTCTTGGGGTAGGTGTTGTTAGAGGGGGCTGACTTTGTCTCTGGGTCGTGTGTTGGAGGGAAGGGGCTGGGTGTGTCTATGGAGTGGGTGTTGGAGTAGGGACTGAGTGTGTCTCTGGGGTGGGTGATGGAGGGAGGGGGCTGAGTGTGTTTCTGGGGTGGTGTTGGTGGAGGGGGCTGAGTGTATCTCTGGGTTGGGTGTTGGAGGGAGGGTTCTGAGTGTGTCTCTGGGGTGGGTGTTGAAGAAGGGGGCTGAGTGTGTCTCTTGGGTGGATGTTAGAGTAGGGACTGAGTGTGTCTCTGGGGTGGTTATTGGAGTAGGGGGCTGAGTGTGTCTTTGTGGTGGGTGTTGGGGGGAGGGGGCTGAGTGTGTCCTTGGGGTGGGTTGTTGGAGTAGGGGGCTGAGTGTGTCTCTGGGGTGGGTGTTGGAGGGAGGGGGCTGAGTGTGTCTCTGGGGTGGGTGTTGGAGGGAGGGGGCTGAGTGTGTCTCTGGGATGAGTGTTTGAGTAGGGGGCTGAGTGTGTCTCTGGGGTGGGTGTTGGAGGGAGGGGGCTGAGTGTGTCTCTGGGGTGGGTGTTGGAGTAGGGGGGATGCTGAGGTTGTCTGAGGAGGGCGAGCAACAGGTTGGACAGCATAATGATAAAACATCCTCCTGAGATATAATAAAAGTTGCCAGACATCTAAGACATCTAAGACATCTCTGGGACCTTCCTGAGACAACGGGATCATGGTTGGGGGTGGGGGGATCAATTTAGGTTTTGGGTTTATTAACATGTGTCAGTCCAACATTATAAAGGTTCTCAAATTTGTGAATGTTGATAATCTAATGAAAGCATATCTATGTTAGTTGACCTTGCGTACGTACAACTGTCATCAGTGTTTCTAACGATAATGACGATGGCGCCTTAAACACCAGTTTGTGACCGGAGTTCACAATATACTTTTTTTATATAAACTGTTTATTTGAAAAATGTATATATAATTATGAGTTGCGTTAGGGTGGGGTAACGGGTGAGATTATTTTGTGTTTTTTTCGGGTGGGTTTTTTTTTTTTATTTAATATTTTTTTCGTCAAATTAACAAAAATAATTTGTGAACACTATTATATTGGCTAATGAACACTTAAGCTCTTAAACACTTAACATACGATTTATCACTTGGAAAATTTCAAAACTAATTTGTCTAAAATTGTTTTTATTAAAAACAAGAAAGATTTGACAGGCGTCTTTTTGAGACAATTGTTAACAATCCAAGAGTTTCAACGATGCGTTGGCCGTGATTCCGTTATAGCGGGAGAGCACTCGCTGCCGTCTCGGTTGTTGACCGCGCTACACAGGGGCTCTGATGTTGAAGGCGTCCCGCGCCGAAACTCTCAGGGGTCTATGACAAACTGTATCGCATCGGCGCGAGACGTCTAAAACCGGGACATGGCATTGCTTGTCCTCAGTCAGTAGGGAGCTAAAGTTAGCGACGCCCCAGGCTGTTTTTTGAGTTTTCTGCCCATATTCTCATGAAAAAAAAATTATTTTAAGGTGGTCTGGGGCATGTGGGTGTAAGGTGGTCTAGGGCATGTGGGTGTAAGGTGGTCTAGGGCATGTGGGTGTAAGGTGGTCTAGGGCATGTGGGTGTAAGGTGGTCTGGGGCATGTGTGTGTAAGGTGGTTGGGGCGTGTGTGTGTAAGGTGGTTGAGGCGTGAGTGTGTAAAGTGGTTGGGGCGTGTGGGTGTAAGAAGGTTTTGGGCATGTGGGCCAATATGGTATGGGGTTTACACTTAACCATATGTTCATAACCAGTGTAAAAAACGCATGCATAATTAAAACTAAATAAGAGTCATGAAATACAGACACAAAAAATACAGAAAGAAAGAAGTATATGGCTGCAATGTTATCAGATAGCGGCCTTCTTGAGCATTTATTTCAGACTGTCTGCTGGCGCCCCATGCTGTACGCACCCCCACAATGAAGACTACGATATGCGCCGCTAATATGTATGTTTAAGGTTTACGTTGTGGTTCTCATTGGCAATCTCGCCGACACAGTGGGTAAACCTTAAACCAATTGTTTACCAAACGTTGGTCGTTTTTATCCCTAAATTGCCATTATCTCTGTACAAGCCTGGGGTGGAAAATGTCCTGTTTGGCTCGCGGGTTGTATCAGTAGCCGGCTTTCGGGGAAATAAGAGGGCTTCACCACCCCGTAGGCAAACAAAGTAGATGTACACGCCATAGGGAAATTGAAACGTTGATGCACTGTGTACGTGACTTACAGAAAATGAAAGTATGCACTGTGTACATGACTTACAGAATATGAAACATTGATGCACTGTGTACGTGACATACAGAATATGAAAAATTGATGCACTTTGTACATGTCTTCCCGAGTCGAACCCCAGTCACAAATCCGAGTGGAAGCCGGAGACCAAACTTCGAATGTCTGACTTGTTGACGTGAAATTGTAGCATGCAGTGATCTCTGTCTCGGGTCTCCCAGTTCTAAATCGATTTCTGAAAGTTACAGTAAGCCCAGTGTTTATGGAACTAGTTCAATTCCCTGCCATCTTGTGGAAAGACGTTTGTTTGGCCCATGAGTTGTGTTGTTCTTGTCCCCATACATTTGGATTTTAAAAAAATCTGCTTTAAATGTTTTAACCCTGGTCATGTCTTATCTAAGGTCCATGCACAAACATTTTGACTTGTTCATTTACATTTGTTCAGATTGGGCCTTCAGCGGGAACCAGGCTTAGAGTTGTGCAGATCTTGTTAGTGTGCCTAATGTGGTATCCAAAGCTGTGGAACATTTTTGCATGCTATAGTCTATCCACATTGTCATTTCCGAAATTGGGGGGTATTCAACGTTTTTATTAAAACAAGAAAGAACTTTTTTTTCTGATTCCAAAAGAGCTATAAAGGAAGGTCAATAGGAACCCAAGTGTAACCCAACTGTTGGTCAGGTGTAATCCAACTGTTGGTCAGGTGTAATCCAACTGTTGGTCAGGTGGAATCCAACTGTTGGTCAGGTGGAATCCAACTGTTGGTCAGGTGTAACCCAACTGTTGGTCAAGTGGAATCCAACTGTTGGTCAGGTGTAACCCAACTGTTGGTCAGGTGGAATCCAACTGTTGGTCAGGTGGAACCCAACTGTTGGTCAGGTGGAATCCAACTGTTGGTCAGGTGGAATCCAACGGTTGGTCAGGTGTAACCCAACTGTTGGTCAGGTGGAACCCAACTGTTGGTCAGGTGTAACCCAACTGTTGGTCAGGTGGAATCCAACTGTTGGTCAGGTGTAACCCAACTGTTGGTCAGGTGGAACCCAACTGTTGGTCAGGTGTAACCCAACTGTTGGTCAGGTGGAATCCAACTGTTGGTCAGGTGTGTTTTTGTCCCATCGATTCTGCCTTTTACAACTTTTCCCCAACAATGGACTTAAGATAATCAAGGTTCTTGTCAAATATGGACCTAAAAAATGCGCAGTCTTTTAACATAAAATATGGTAAATGTAATGACCTGAATGTAATGTCATCGTATGAAAGTCATGTAATCACCCGAATGCAAGGCATTAAATTACCTGTAAGTATTGTAATACCCCAAATGTAATGTTTTTAACTGAATTTTATGCAACCACCCAAATGTATTATTAACACCTGACAAAAATCGGCAGAAGCGGCACTGAGCACGAAGCTCCAGGTTAACACCAGATTGTTACAGACACTGTTGTAACGATTGATCTATTCTTACACATTGTTACTCACAATAATCTATTGTAATCTACAAGTTCCCTATACAAGAAATTGTAAAACAGACGGCCCATATGTCACAAGAAGAGGTTCATTTCACATCATTAAATATTGCCGTATGCTGTGATAACTTAGACTCATGTATGTGACAGTGGGTATAAAAATGTAGTCTCATGTATGTGACAGTAGATCTAAAAATGTAGTCTCATGTATGTGACAGTGGGTTTAAAAATGTAGTCTTATGTATGTGACAGTGGATCTAAAAATGTAGTCTCATGTATGTGACAGTGGGTCTAAAAATGTAGTCTCATGTATGTGACAGGGGGTTTAAAAATGTAGTCTCATGTATGTGACAGTGGGTTTAAAAATGTAGTCTCATGTATGTGACAGTGGGTTTAAAAATGTAGTCTCATGTATGTGACAGTGGTTTTAAAAATGTAGTCTCATGTATGTGACAGTGGGTTTAAAAATGAAGTCTCATGTATGTGACAGTTGGTCTAAAAATGTAGTCTCATGTATGTGACAGTGGTTTTAAAAATGTAGTCTCATGTATGTGACAGTAGGTTTAAAAATGTAGTCTCATGTATGTGACAGTGGTTTTAAAAATGTAGTCTCATGTATGTGACAGTGGGTTTAAAAATGTAGTCTCATGTATGTGACAGTTGGTCTAAAAATGTAGTCTCATGTATGTGACAGTGGGTTTAAAAATTTAGTCTCATGTATGTGACAGTGGGTTTAAAAATGTAGTCTCATGTATGTGACAGGGGGTTTAAAAATGTAGTCTCATGTATGTGACAGCGGGTCTAAAAATGTAGTCTCATGTATGTGACAGTGGCTCTAAAAATGTAGTCTCATGTATGTGACAGTGGCTCTAAAAATATAGTCTCATGTATGTGACAGTGGGTCTAAAAATGTAGTCTCATGTATGTGACAGTGGGTCTAAAAATGTAGTCTCATGTATGTGACAGTGGCTCTAAAAATGTAGTCTCATGTATGTGACAGTGGCTCTAAAAAGGGATCTCAATAAATTGTCGCTGAGGAGTCCAACGTTTGGTGGGTTTTCTCTTTTTTAACATATTATCACAAGAGAACCCCAAACCCCATTTTGAAATGTACCAGGATACCAATTTTAACACCAGGGACCAATGTTAACACAAGGGACCAATGTTAACACCAGGGACCAATGTTAACACCAGGGACCAATGTTAACACCAGGGACCAATTTTAACACCATGGACCAATGTTAACACCAGGGACCAATGTTAACACCAGGGACCAATTTAAACACCAGGGACCAATTTTAACACCATGGACCAATATTAACACCATGGACCAATTTTAACACCATGGACCAATGTTAATACCATGGACCAATGTTAACACCATGGACCAATGTTTACACCAGGGACCAATGTTAACACAAGGGACCAATGTTAACACCAAGAACCAATGTTAACACCTAGATACCAATGTTAACACCAGGGAGCAATATTAACACCAGGGACCAATGCTAACACCAAGGACCAATGTTAACACCAGGGACCAATGTTAACACCAGGACCAATGTTAACACCAGAGACCAATGTTAACACCAGGACCAATATTAACACCAGGGATCAATGTTAACACCAGGGACTATGCTAACACCAAGTACCAATGTTAACACAAGGGACTATGTTAACACCAGGGACCAATGTTAGAACCTGGGACCAATGTTAACACCAGGGATTAATGTTAACAACAGGGACTATGCTAACACCAGGGACCAATTTTAGCACAAAAGACTATGCTAACACCAGGGACCAATGTTAACACCAGGACCAATATTAACACCAGGGACAATGTTAACACCAGAGACTATGCTAACACCAAGGACCAATGTTAACACCAGGACCAATATTAACACCAGGGACCAATGTTAACACCAAGGACTAGGCTAACACCAGGGACCAATGCTAACACCAGGCACTATTCTAACACCAGGGACCAATGATAACACCAGGGATTAAGCTAACACCAAGAACCAATGATAACACCAGGGATTAAGCTAACACCGGGGACCAATGCTAACACCAGGGACCAATTTTAGCACAAGGGACTATGCTAACACCAAGGATCAATGTTAACACCAGGGACTATGTTAACACCAGGGACAATGTTAACACCAGGGACTAGGCTAACACCAGGGACTAGGCTAACACCAGGGACTATGCTAACACCAGGGACTATGCTAACACCAGGGACTAGGCTAACACCAGGGGCTAGGCTAACACCAGGGACTAGGCTAACACCAGGGGCTATGCTAACACCAGGGACTATGCTAACACCAGGGACTATGCTAACACCAGGGACAAGGCTAACACCAGGGACTATGCTAACACCAGGGACTATGCTAACACCAGGGACTAGGCTAACACCAGGGACTAGGCTAACACCAGGGACTATGCTAACACCAGGGACTATGCTAACACCAGGGACTAGGCTAACACCAGGGACTATGCTAACACCAGGGACTATGCTAACACCAGGGACTATGCTAACACCAGGGACTATGCTAACACCAGGGACTATGCTAACACCAGGGACTATGCTAACACCAGGGACTATGCTAACACCAGGGACTATGCTAACACCAGGGACTATGCTAACACCAGGGACTATGCTAACACCAGGGACTATGCTAACACCAGGGACTAGGCTAACACAAGGGACTATGCTAACACCAGGGACTATGCTAACACCAGGGACTATGCTAACACCAGGGACTATGCTAACACCAGGGACTATGCTAACACCAGGGACTATGCTAACACCAGGGACTATGCTAACACCAGGGGCTCTAATCTCTCGTTTCAATATGAATAAAGAAAAACAGGGATAAAACGTATTCACAGTAAACTTTTTTTGGTTGATATTTATTCTCCTAAGCTATTGGCGAACCGTGGTCGGAAAAGGGGGAGGATTGAAAGGGGAAATAATTTGGGCTTATCCTCCCTTTGTCATGGACTTGACATCCTCTATCAACAAATTACAGTCGCCATACTGACTTTATGCGAGTCAATGACACTAATCTATTGTTTTGGAAAGAACGCCCATATTGAAGGCAAACATATTTAAGCTCTTTAACCCTTACATGTATTACATATTTACTTCCTACTCTACCACTTCCTGAGATTGGACTCCTAGCAACCCATTTCTGATATTTGATTCATAACCAACCCATTTCTGATATTTGATTCATAACCAACCCATTTCTGATATTTGATTCATAACCAACCCATTTCTGATATTTGATTCATAACTAACCCATTTCTGATATTTGATTCATAACCAACCCATTTCTGAGATTTGATTCATAACCAAACCATTTCTGATATTTGATTCATAACTAACCCATTTCTGAGATTTGATTCATAACCAACCCATTTTTGAGATTTGATTCATAACCAACCCATTTCTGATATTTGATTCATAACCAAGCCATTTCTGAGATTTGATTCATAACCAAGCCATTTCTGAGATTTGATTCATAACCAACCCATTTCTGAGATTTTATTCATAACCAAGCCATTTCTGAGATTTTATTCATAACCAACCCATTTCTGAGAATTGATTCTTAACCAACCCATTTCTGAGATTTTATTCATAACCAACCCATTTCTGAGATTTGATTCATAACCAAGCCATTTCTGAGAATTGATTCTTAACCAACCCATTTCTGAGATTTTATTCATAACCAACCCATTTCTGAGATTTGATTCATAACCAACCCATTTCTGAGATTTGATTCATAACCAACCCATTTCTGAGATTTTATTCATAACCAACCCATTTCTGAGATTTGATTCATAACCAACCCATTTCTGAGAATTGATTCTTAACCAACCCATTTCTGAGATTTGATTCATAACCAACCCATTTCTGAGAATTGATTCATAACCAACCCATTTCTGAGAATTGATTCATAACCAACCCATTTCTGAGAATTGATTCATAACCAACCCATTTCTGAGAATTGATTCATAACCAACCCATTTCTGAGATTTGATTCATAACCAACCCATTTCTGAGATTTGATTCATAAATTATAACTCAACAGGTCAAACTACTTACAACTAAATTTTATATTTTATCTAGATATATTTTATATAGACCAGGGACCAATGTTAACACAAGGGACCAATGTTAACACCAGGGACCAATGTTAACACCAGGGACCAATGTTAACACCAGGGACCAATGGTAACACCAGGGACCAATGTTAACACCAGGGACCAATGTTAACACCAGGGACCAATGTTAACACCAGGGACCAATGTTAACACCAGGGACCAATGTTAACACCAGGGACCAATGTTAACACCAGGGACCAATGTTAACACCAGGGACCAATGTTAACACCAGGGACCAATGTTAACACAAGGGACCAATGTTAACACCAGGGACCAATGTTATATATTTTTTATATAAATAAGGAAAGATATAATCCACAGGATAGACTCAAATACTGATTTTTTTAAAATAATCATTTCTCCTTGGCGCTAATCTTTGTGCTTTGGTCTCCGTGTTATCCCCATCCCTTTGTTCTGCAACCTTTGTTTTGTACAAATAACGTTAACTCTGCACGATAAGACACTGTTCGATCGCTGGGATTACGGGACGTCGTTTATTACGGGGGGGGACCGGTATCTGGCCACTCCAGCCAAACTGGCACACATGACGTTATCAGACTACACGACTAGAAATTAAGACTTCAAACGACGTCACCGGACGTGCATAGATCCCTCGTGTCCGATTGCGACGTCGGGGGGGGGGGGGGGGGGGTTGTAGAGGGGTAAGTGGTCTGTGCCACAAGAGATATCAGTTATACAAACATTTAAAAAAAATTAAATATAATCACTATAATTTAGGTGCGTGTGTAGAGTAAGATTCAGGACGATAATGATTCGACATTTTTTGATCACGTGACTGTGAGTGGTGACAGCGCCATTTTTTTGATCACGGGAGAGAGTGGTGACAGCCCCATTTTTTTAATCATGTGAGAGTGAGTTGTGACAGTCACCATTTTTTTATCACGTGAGAGTGAGTGGAGACATTCCCCATTTTTTGATCATGTGAGAGTGAGTGGTGACATTCCCCATTTTTTGATCATGTGAGAGTGAGTGGTGACAGCCTAATTTTTTTTATCACGTTAGAGTGAGTTGTGACAGTCCCCATTTTCTGATCACGTGAGAGTGTGTGGTGACAGTCCCATTTTTTAAATCATTTGAGAGTGAGTGGTGACAGTCTCCATTTTCTGATCACGTGAGAGTGAGTGGTGACAGTCCCCATTTTTGATCAAGTGAGAGTGATTTGTGACAGTGGCTTTTTTTCACGTGACAGTGAGTGGTGACAGTCCCCATTTTTTGATCAAGTGGGAGTGAGTGGTGACAGTCCCCATTTTTTTATATTGTTGGCGGTTTTGTACTTTCGAATCATGTTGATACATATGTTAACAGTCATACAAACAACAGGTTGACAGTGATGCCAGCAGTCAACATGACAGTGATGCCAGCAGTCAACATGACAGTGATGCCAGCAGTCAACATGACAGTGATGCCAGCAGTCAACATGACAGCGATGCCAGCAGTCAACATGACAGTGATGCCAGCAGTCAACATGACAGTGATTCTGGAAGTCATTTGGAGAGCCGTGTTGGCAATTACTCAATATTTATTTCATTATTAATAATTTAACCTAATAATTTTTTATTATATGTTTAAAGGAAAAAAAAGGGAGGGGGGGGATTTTATATGGAGGAAAAAAAGTAAATAATAATTGTCACCAGTAGGTGAGAAATTGAACAACACTTGGTACGGCTTAAAACACGTGCTTTGCCACGCTGCCAACCCGTCGGCCGATCTAAATGCAAATGTCAAGAATTAAAACCTTTTTGTTATTGACCTACAAACATTCCCTTTACATTAAATGTAAAATAGTTTTTTATCAAGATTATAATTTTCGAACAATTGTTTTTTCTTGTTTTAAAGTGAACTCCCGGCATGACCCCCACAGTACACAGTATTCAGCACACAGAACACAGTACACATTTAACGCCCATGGATAGACGCCTCTGCATGACTGTTTGACAAAAAAAAAACAAAAAAAAAGTCTTCCAGCTTTCTGAAACTTTTTTTCTGAACATTGAAGTAGAATTGACGAGTTCTCTCCCGCTAGATTACCGTTGTAAATAACCAGTTCAAGAACCACAACCGTTGCAAGCTGAAGTTCAAAGAAGGGCCAAGGGAGAGAAAGGTGTTGAAGTTTTACGACAACTTTCAATATTTCATGGCTCTCAGCGGGAGAAACTGGCATCTCGATTATCGCTCTTTTATTGTCATGACCTGAGAGGAGGGTGGGGGGGGGGGAGGTTGGGATTTGGGGGGGGGGGGCTGTCAGAGCCACAAATGTAAAGTGGAAGAAAGAAACAAAAATTGGGGGTTGTGGTTTTTAAATGCTCGTCGGAATTAGTTTGTGTTTACATCTTAAGATACACGGTTTTCTGTACAATGATATCAACAGCTATCACAGTTGTCTGTACAATGATATCAACAGCTATCACAGTTGTCTGTACAATGATATCAACAGCTGTCACAGTTGTCTGTACAATGATGTCAACAGCTGTCACGGTTGTCTGTACAATGATGTCAACAGCTATCACGGTTGTCTGTACAATGATATCAACAGCTGTCACAGTTGTCTGTACAATGATATCAACAGCTATCACAGTTGTCTGTACAATGATATCAACAGCTCTCACAGTTGTCTGTACAATGATATCAACAGCTATCACGGTTGTCTGTACAATGATATCAACAGCTAACACAGTTGTCTGTACAATGATATCAACAGCTATCACTGTTGTCTGTACAATGATATCAACAGCTATCACAGTTGTCTGTACAATGATATTAACAACTATCACAGTTGTCTGTACAATGATATCAACAGCTATCACAGTTGTCTGTACAATGATATCAACAGCTATCACAGTTGTCTGTACAATGATATCAACAGCTATCACAGTTGTCTTTACAATGATATCAACAGCTATCACAGTTGTCTGTACAATGATATCAACAGCTATCACAGTTGTCTGTACAATGATATCAACAGCTATCACGGTTGTCTGTACAATGATATCAACAGCTATCACAGTTGTCTGTACAATGATATCAAAAGCTATCACAGTTGTCTGTACAATGATATCAACAGCTATCACAGTTGTCTGTACAATGATATCAATAGCTATCACAGTTGTCTGTACAATGATATCAACAGCTATCACAGTTGTCTGTACAATGATATCAACAGCTATCACAGTTGTCTGTACAATGATATCAACAGCTATCACAGTTGTCTGTACAATGATATCATCAGCTATCACAGTTGTCTGTACAATGATATCAACAGCTATCACAGTTGTCTGTACAATGATATCAACAGCTATCACAGTTGTCTGTACAATGATATCAACAGCTATCACAGTTGTCTGTACAATTATATCAACAGCTATCACAGTTGTCTGTACAATGATATCAACAGCTATCACAGTTGTCTGTACAATTATATCAACAGCTATCACAGTTGTCTGTACAATGATATCAACAGCTATCACAGTTGTCTGTACAATGATATCAACAGCTATCACGGTTGCCTGTACAATGATATCAACAGCTATCACAGTTGTTTTGTACAATGATATCAATAGGTATTAATGAATGGAGTCTTTGCTGCGGTCCTCCGCATTGGTGTTGAGATTTTTAAAACAAAAACTCTTTTAATAGAATTCACTGGAAATTTTTTATTTTTTTTAAAGGTTTTAAAATATATGATTTCTGCTTGTTCCTGTGGGAAATGATATCATCGCTGGACATTGTTGAGTAGAGATTTTGAAGAGTATCGACACCTTGAAACAGGGAGGCCATCGCATTTATTTCCAAGTGCTATAATCCTGTTGAGCATGAAGGTCGACGCAGACTCGTGGAGACGCTCGGTGCTTGCCCCCCCCCCCTCCCCCAACCCCGGGTTGATCTCCATTGTGAGCCCGACGCCAATCAATTCCACGCCCCTGTGACTACCGTTACACACAACAGACACAGTAAATTGTCATCGTTTGCGAATTATCCCTCGCCTCAACGAGCGTTCCTCCACTAACCGGCACCGACATCCTCAAACACTCGAATCCGCCTCGGTTTCCATTACTGTCAAACGCGCGCCCCCGCGAGAGCTAGTTTTTCGAGTTCGGTGAATAGACCCCACAGTAAATCGTCATCGTTTGCGCATCAAGTGCGGGTCAGTGCGTTTACCGCTGTTAGCGGAAAAGGGGGAGGTGGGGGGTGTAAAATAAATAAAATAACCACCGGGACGACCGCGGTCTTGTCCTGGGGTCCTACCAGTGAGGACAATTAAAAGGAGACGCCATCCTTTGTCATTCAGTTCAGGAAGTAGTTACTATAAATTAGATGAAACGATGTGAACGCTCCTGACCGCTACGGTTTTCATCGGTAAATGCAAACAGGTGTTGTTGGTTGTTTTTTTTTAAAGGTTGCCATGACGATGTGGTAAACAATAAAAATGTTGAAGCACGTGCACATAAGAAGTTTGAGAGCAAATCGGGGGAAGTTTTTAACTCATATCACCCACTGGGGAAGGTTTTAGGACTCCGATAGCCCTTTATTAGCTCATTAAAAAATTGTTAGAAGGGCCTGAGGAATTATCATTGGAGTAGATAGGGTTTGTGCCGCCCATGGCGGGGCAAGAATTTTGCCACCCCCTCTTCCACGAAAACATTTCTACCTTCTGCCGCCCCTTACAGATTTTTTTTTCAAAAAGTGCCTTCAGTGGGTTTACCGCACCCCTGCTCCACTGCCACTGAGAAGGGTGTTGATAATGCAGATGGAAGAAATTATACACAATACACATGACTGACTGATCTGCAGACGACGTGTTTACGCCATCTTTCCCCGTGAATGAACTCTGGCTGAGCCCAAGTTCGGAACCGCATATGGGGTGTGGCTAACTAAATACAGTCTCTCTTGACCTTGTTTACAAATAAATAAAATCTATAGTCTGTATTTAGAATTCTGTGGAAAAAATCTAGACAAATCAGGAAAGGAAAACAATGTGTAAGCCCGTTCGAGAAATGTCTTTGAAACAGGCTATATATATTTAGCGACAGGAAGGAAGAGGGATATATTATTGCTATTACGATAGGGCGTTGCTATACGAGGCAGAGATTCTTAATCCAACATTTGCTGTGTGTGTGTAGATTTCCTTTTCATCAGTGTACCCTTTACAACATTGTATCTTCTTCAACATTGTACCGGTACAAGTCAATCATTATTCTGTAAGGCAATGGCGTTAATTTAATTTCTTTTTGATTTTTTAATTTATGTTTAACTTTTAAAAAATATTAAATTGTAACTTAGCCCTGGTTTGGGTATCGTTTCCTTTGTTATTGCATTTAGTTTTTGGCGTCGTATTTTGTTGCGTACTGTTTGCCAACGAGCCATTTAATGAAATAAGATATTAAATTCTCTAATCTTACAACGGTACAAAGCACAGACATTGATGAAACTATTATTAAATCTCTTATTTTAAAAAAAAAAAAAAAAACCCGTGTGAGGGGGTGGGACGGTGCTTGTGTTCGTTTCAGGATGTTTGCCCGGGGGCAGGGTACATCATGGGTAGTTTTCAGTGTCATATCATATCATGGTGACAGTGTTATACTATTAAGGACAATTAATAAAAACATCCCTCTGGTGCAGTGGTTCTCAACCTTCCTAACGCCGCGACCCTTTCAGACAGTTCTTCATGATGTGGCGACCCCCCAGCCACATAATTATTTTCGTTGCTACTTTATAACTGTAGAGTATATGTTTTTTTTCAGATGGTCTTAGGCGACCCCCGAGAAAGGGTGGCTGAGAACCGCTGCTCTGGTGGATTCGCCATTTAAATAAGCACTGCCGTGTTAATGGACACTGTTGAAATGCTTGTCATCATCTTCTTTTTCTTTTTTTTTTTTTTTTAATTTTTCTTTTTGTTTTGTATTTAAAACTTTTTTTTTTTTTTGCAGGGAACACACAAAAAGTGTTCAAAAGAGATGTACAACTGTGAGCGCTTCACTAAAGCAATGTAAATAATCGTCCATCGGGGCCTGCGTTTATTTAGAGGTTGTTAATAACGTCATAACTCACGTTACGTGATTAAGATCAAACAACAAAATCCTGACAGACGCCGTCTTGGAATGGCTGTAGCCGTTGACGCTCTAATACTAATATAATGCAAAAGTAAGAGCTCAATCCAGTTATAAGGTACCAGAAATTATAAACTTGATTCAAACAGTCTTTTTATATTTAGTACTAGCCAATATGCCCAGCTGTTCTCGGATTTGTATTCGGAAATAATTCCACAGAATTACAGTTGAACCCACTTAGTCGACCTCGGTTAATTCGCCAACCCTATTAAGTAGACGTTTTTGAAGTGGAACCGCCAAATTCTCTCATTGTCTTAGCATTTTCTCATCGGTTATGTCGATTCTTTTATGTCGCCGAACCCTAATATCTCGAGCACAAAAGAGGGCCAAATTTGCCACTTAACGTTGGTTATGTCGATCCCCGTGACCAGTGGCGTAGTGAGGGGGGGCAAGGGGGGGGCATCATGCCCCAGGCGCTACTCACAAAGGGGCGCCAAATGGTATATTTTACTATAATATTGTATGGTTTTCGAATGGGGGGGCGCTAAAAAGGTATTGGGGGCGCTAAAAAGGTATTGGGGGCGCTAAAAAGGTATTGTGCCCCGGGCGCGAGTTAAGCTCGCTACGCCACTGCCCGTGACCAATCGCCAGCTTTTGAAATGTTAGTTATCGATGCCACTTCACTATCTCACTACCGTATTTTCGCGTTTGTATCGTCAACCCCATCTTAATATAATATAACCATACAATATTATATGTAAAATATACCATTTGGCGCCCCTTTGTGAGTAGCGCCCGGGGCATGATGCCCCTCCTTGTCCCCCCTCGCTACGCGACTGAGTATACGGGCATACGATAACTGCGAACATGTTGTTAGCAAACATGTATGTACATTTTTATAGCATGCCGCTCGCTTCATCAAACAAATAACGGCAACGCTGTTGTGTAAAAAACACCTCCAAAAACGCGTGCATGTACATTCTCATTTATTAACGCACATCATGTACATAAAGACATTTCAAGCACATGTTAATATTTTGCCGCCATATTGGTTATCGTTTATCTCGATCCTCGGTTATCTCGACGCCTTTTGGCATACCCCGTGGCCGTCGACATAACCGGGTTCTACTGTATTTCAACAGAAAGACTTTTTAAAATTTATTTTTGATGTATTATATTTTCAAGAGGCCAAGGTGATATAATAATATAACTTTATGCTCCTTTAAATATTTGAAAAATAAATTATTTCAATAATAAAACTTCTCTTTGCATTTTCTCAGTTGTGTCATTTTTACGAGTGTTGGGTTATTGGAAGCAGTGTATCTCAAAAAACGACCTATCAGTATATCAAGAAATTTGCACCACATGTTTCTAACATGTTTATCTACAATGTCACAGAAGTTGTTGTTGTTGTTTTTTTGTTGTTGTTTTTTTTGTATATTATAAAAGACCAACAAATACTTTGATTTTGGATACAAAAAAAAAAACGTAAATGGCTGAATATTTTTTCGACATAATTTTTTTTAAATTCACAAAACATTTACTTTTACAGTTCTGCTGATTTCCTTCTGTGAAATTGTGCATTGTCCTATTTACAATATTTGTGCCAAGTTTCATTGAATTCATATTGGTGGTTATTGAGATAGGCTGTTTCCTATAAGTATATGCAATTGCCAAATTTTAACCCTGTTTTCTCATCAAAAGCATAATTTAATTAATTAATATGTCCCATTAGTTTTTAAAGCGTTTTTATTTCTTTTCCAATGTGATTAGGAAAAATTATTCTAACTTAGTCATTATTACGGACCGTTATAATTGGAGAATTTAATCTCTTAATTTTAGACTAGGGCTCGTTCTATAAACAGTCCATAATAAAGGACGATACCAAAGGTTAAAAATAATAACAAATAAAACGACAATTAAGGCCAGAGCTAATTACAATTAATAACTTTTTAATTTGTGAACTTCAATTAAATAATCACAGCAAGAGAAAATATTATTAAAATTATAAACTTACAGATTGGCTGGTACCGGTACTGTATATAAAAATACAATGAGCACAAAATTGTACGAGGAAATAAAAATCTCTACACACAACAAAGTATAATGACACATAGCATGCCTCGTAATCAAGGAAAGGAAAATCTCTCCCTTCTCTCTATCGGTCCGCCCTTTTTATAGGCATTTCCTACTAATGTCTAGAACCGTCTACTAATGCATTGTTTTGTCTTCCCGTTTTATCCAGAATATTCTATAATTTTCGACAGTTCTCCTGACTAGAATAAATAAGGTTTTTCTAGCCACACTTCAAAGGCGGTCACGAGAGTTCACGAGGGGTCATGCACGTGGGACGCGAGATAGGTGTGCTAAGAACACGTCATCCTTCATAACAGTCATGTATTTTAAATTTTTGTATTTTCACTACCTGTCTACCCTTAAAAGCTTTATAAGCGAGCACGGAATAAAAAATAAAATTGTAACCACCACCTGCAGACAATCTTGGGGATATTGGTAGTTTGAAATCAATCGATATTGTAAAAGGGATATGAAACGTATTTCCACAAAGTTTTTCCCAGATCAGGTGTGGGCAAACTACGGCCCACGGGCCGAATGCGGCCCGGCAACTGATATTACGCGGCCCGGAAACTGATATTATGTGGCCCTCGAAGGCATTTAGAAATAGAAAAAATTACTTTGTTTTTAAGTTACTTTGTAGAATTTTACAGAATTTCATGTCCCGTTATGATTATTTTAACGTTTTTGAATCAAATTTCTTTCTAACTTTCTATTTATTTTTAACAGTCCTTAACTTTTGACATGTAAGGCTACAATGCGAATTTACCGATTTTAATAAAGAGAAATGACAATAAAGGGAAATACATTACTGAACCTCCTACGTGACTTACTTGGGACTTTCTAAAAACAGAACAACTGAGGATAATCATAGACACTCATATAAACATAAGAAACAAGAAAAGGACATTTGTATAATGTAAGAACCTTTATTTGAAAAACTTAAACGGTCAAGACAATAAAATAAAGATATAATAACAGATACCGGGGACATTCTCAGCAAGGTGTACTAATCTATAAAAACTTAACTAAAATTCCCAGAAATCTTTAGATACCATTGACATTTTCATAATCTTTTATGCCTACGTGAAGCACTATAGAATTTTATGGAATATTCTCTCTCTCTATTTTTTTTTTTTACTTTCAAATAATTTGTAAAAAAAATTACTAATTTCATCTGGTCATGATCTCGATATTGAAACATTTAAAAGAAAATGTCCTCTATATTTTTCTTAAATAAGTATCCCGGAGGGGGTCCCGTCTATATAATGGGATATTTTAATTATCACTAAATTTGGAATCCTTAATAATTCATCAGATTGAAAGCCTTGTATTCGAAAGTTGTCCCATTAAAACCAGTTGAAAAATGTCAGATTTATAGTGTATATGAGAAAAATGAAATTAGCATCCTTGGCCCAGACATTTGTGAATATTTTGAGTTCAAACCCCTCCAGATTTCCAGTATAGATTTCATGTGCATTTGAACCAAGCTTCGTCTAAATCTCTCCATTAGGTCTACTTTTATTTATATAGCTTACATACGAAAAAAAACAAACAAACAACGTAATGTCTCAAACCTCACAGGAGTGAGTATTTATTATTAGATTGAATAACGAAACAAAACTTTTTTAAAAAAATAAATCAAATTATCGCTTTAAAATCAGTTACTTGGGTGATCCCTCTTCACACAAAAAGAATGTTCATATTATTTTTATGAAATCGAATGAAAAGCTTTCATTGTAGCCCAAGCCTTCGCGTAAACCTTTCATTGTAGCCCAAGCCTTCGCGTAAACCTTTCATTGTAGCCCAAGCCTTCGCGTAAACCTTTCATGGTAGCCCAAGCCTTCGCGTAAACCTTTCATTGTAGCCCAAGCCTTCGCGTAAACCTTTCATTGTAGCCCAAGCCTTCGCGTAAACCTTTCATTGTAGCCCAAGCCTTCGCGTAAACCTTACATTGTAGCCCAAGCCTTCGCGTAAAGCTTTCATTGTAGCCCAAGCCTTCGCGTAAACCTTTCATTGTAGCCCAAGCCTTCGCGTAAACCTTTCATTGTAGCCCAAGCCTTCGTGTACAGCTTTGGTTATTGTAATGGTAATACATTGTAGAGTCTCCTACATTTACTTGAAATTCTAAATATAATGTCGAAACATTTGAAGAAAATCAAAGAGAATTTTAGGAAAAAAAGAAACATAAAAAAGGTAAAAATAATGCAAACATCTCAGTTCTACCGATTCAATATCTGATCTTACACACACAAAAAAAGCTAGACAAACTTCCTGTATTTGGAATTAAAGAAGCTTACACTGAGTGTACAACATGTCAATAATTTACTTGATAAAAGGGAAATCTACCATCGACTGAAATTGTTCGTGTGTAAAATTGACGACTATGAGACTTTGCATCATCATAAAATGGACCCGCCGATTCAGTGATGTAGTTTAACTAAATGCTGATTTGGGGCAAATTTAAGATTTCCCTTCCACACACACACACATCTGATGCATAAAGAAATTAATCAAAATTAATAACAGACCCTTCACTGTAAAGCCTTAGGTAACCCAAAATATCCAACACCCCTGAACTATGGGATAATTCTAATGTGTTACTTACTTTATAAATCGCACAGCACAGCGGTTCTCAATGTGTGGGTCGCGACCTCTTTGGGAGGTCGAACGACCCTTTCACAGGGGTCACCTAAGGCCATCGGAAAACAATTATGATCTACAGTTAGGAAGTAGCAACGAATTATTATTATTTTGTGGTTAGGGGTCGCAACAACACGAGGACCTGTATTAAAGGGTCGCGGCATTAAGAAGGTTGAGAACCACTGAAATAGAATAAAGCTTTATTAAAAATGCTTACACCAAAAATAACTTGTCCATCAATGTCAATGGAAGCCATGTGGAAATAATAAGTTTTATAAAAACTTTTTAACCTTCACATTTTATGATTCTTTTAATGACAACCTTTGGGAGAGTGGAATTATGACCAAACTTTACATGAAGTTGTTGTTGTTCGTCCGTCAAATCGACTAGGACCATCCAGTCATCCGGTTAAAGGGGGGGGGGGGGGTTTACGGTGAGTTCGTAGGTTACTTGCCAATCCTATACGTGCTCGAAATAATCTCTGGCACCGCGGGCAGGGGATAGTTGCTGCAGTCGGGGGATTTAATAATGTTCTTTCGGGCTTGCCTGCGTGTCTCAATGGTGGCCATCCTACTGGCTTCATAAGATTTGGCCCCTATCTTGACCGCTGATCGCCACCTGACTCTGTCTTGAGCTGTCTGCTCCCATTTAGGAAGTAGGTCAGGATGAATGACCATGTCAAATTTGGTTGGAATTCATCGTTGGGCTTCATAGTGATTGATCGACTCCTTTACAAACAAACAAGTGTAGCCCGCTTGGGGCTCATATAGCAGATGGTCCAGTGCTCGACAACTCATCTACAATGAAAAGTTTAACAATCCACCCAAGGCCTGCTTGTCAATAACTAATTTCTTACAGGATAGAATTCATCAAGGTGGCTCCTTACTGACAAAAAGGTTACCGACCGCCGGAATTGTATATAACATGGTGAATGCTACGAATACGAAACTGACTCGTGAAGACCTGCCAGTGATAAGGTCATCGGCGAGCAGCATGCTTGAGAACCACTTCCTTTTATGGTATCATCGGTGAGCAGCATGCTTGAGAACCACTTCCTTTGATGGTGTCATCGGCGAGCAGCATGCTTGAGAACCACTTCGTTTGATGGTGTCTTCGGCGAGCAGCATGCTTGAGAACCACTTCCTTTGACGGTGTCATCGGCGAGCAGCGTGATTGATAACCACTTCCTTTTAAACACCATAACTTTTGCTGAGACCAAACACGACACCCGAGGGAGGTAACAGAATTAAACCATCCTTCGATTATCCAACTTGTATCGCCCAGCTCCTAACGTAGATAACGCCGACCTTCCAAGACAAATTTGGTTGTTGTTTTTTTCAAGGGGAGACAATTTTACAGGGATATAATTCTAATATTTTTTTTAAGAAGACAAAGATAGACATCCACCCCTCCCCTCCTCTACCCACGTGACTCGTACCAGCAAAACTCCCTGGTGATGTGTGCAGAGATATCAGGTAATGGTGAGAACCAGAATACAACATATAAAAACAGCTTTCTCAAAGGAGTCATAGCGGGTAGGGTGCATTAAATAAATCTGGGAAAGTTAGCTGTTTATGGCTCTCAGTGGACGAATGATGAAAGATAGTTGCAAAATTGATAGAGGTAGATAAATGCACTCATTTATTCAGAGGCGTAACCCATCTGATGAATTCTATTGTCAATAAACAGGAAAAAAAATATCTAAAAATAACATAAATAAATAATTCCCCCCACCCCATTTTATTTACCATCGACCTTGACACATTGTCACGAGAGAGAAAATTCAATAATTCATATATTTTAAATGTCACGTGATATAACAATAACTTTCCTATAACAATGGAAGTAACGGGACTAATTACTAAATTGAAATAATAGTTTGGGCTGGTGAGAGGGGAAAGATATATATATATATATATATATATATGATTGAAACCCCACAAAACAAAAAACGTGTCTGGCAAACGCCTCCTCAGACTGCTGGCAACAAAGTACGCGTTGCAACTTTCCAAACAAAAGCGGAGAAGACAAGAATGAGAGAAGCACGTAAAATAAGATAACCCGTCTTTGGGTTCGAGAACAAATGGAGAATTGAACATTGGATTATGTTTTTTAACTTACTTAAAATATCTGAAACTTTCGGCTGTTACAATAGTTTTTTTTTAAAGAAAAGAATGGTCCACATAAAATTTGATATTTTAGAAACGGTTAAAGCCGGGGGTTCTCAGCCCAGTGGGTCGCGACCATCTGAAAACACATATTTATGAAGTAGCAACGAAAATAATTGTTATGGTTGGGGGGGTCACCAAAATATCTGGAACTGTATTTAAGTGTCGCGGCATTGTGAAGATTGGG
This sequence comes from Omphiscola glabra, assembly GCA_964017045.1. Lineage (NCBI taxonomy): Eukaryota > Metazoa > Mollusca > Gastropoda > Lymnaeidae > Omphiscola > Omphiscola glabra. Next base: position 28,852,409 of record OZ024798.1, on the reverse strand, counting down.
AACCACTGGGTTAAAGCGTTCATCTGAGATCAGATAAATGAGATAAAAACGGTATGCAGAATTAAAATATCCCTCTATGAATATGTTCTTTCGAATCGTCCGTTTTGTTCCTGCAAAAAACAAAACAAAAAAAAAACATGGCCGCCATTGTCACTAACTTGATTTATTTAAACATGAGAGTTCAAACCTATGTTCACGTGTCGGAATGAACATGATAAATACCTTTGCTCACGTTTCGGAATGAACATAATAAACCTATGTTCACGTGTCGGAATGAACACAATAAACCTACATTCACGCGTCGGAATGAACACAATAAACCTATGGCAAATGTCGTGACAATTTTTTAAATCGTTTTCTGAACATTAAATCAAGTTGATAGGTTTGTGTGGACTTGATATGGTAGTTTCTGACTAATAGGGTCAGTGAAGTTAAACACTATATGCTTGGAAGCGTGAGTATATTTTGTGATTTTCGTTGTAAACAATGTGTCAGTTGTTCGGGTTTTTTTCCCCATTTTCTTTTTAATGCATCAATTTTACTACATCACTGACCAAGCCATAGCATTATAGGGATATGTTACCATAGCATCATGGGGATATGTTACCATAGCATCATGGGGATATGTTACCATAGCATCATAGGGATATGTTACCATAGCATCATAGGGATATGTTACCATAGCATCATAGGGTAATGTTACCATAGCATCATGGGGATATGTTACCATAGCATCATGGGGATATGTTACCATAGCATCATAGGGATATGTTACCATAGCATCATAGGGATATGTTATCATAGCATCATAGGGATATGTTACCATAGCATCATATGAATATGTTACCATAGCATCATAGGGATATGTTACCATAGCATCATGGGGATATGTTACCATAGCATCAAAGGGATATGTTACCATAGCATCATGGGGATATGTTACCATAGCATCATAGGGATATGTTACCATAGCATCATAGGGATATGTTACCATAGCATCATAGGGATATTTTACCACAGCATCATAGGGATATGTTACCATAGCATCATGGGGATATGTTACCATAGCATCATAGGGATATGTTTCCATAGCATCATAGGGATATGTTACCATAGCATCATGGGGATATGTTACCATAGCATCATAGTGATATGTTACCATATCATCATAGGGATATGTTACTATAGCATCATAGGGATATGTTACAATAGCATCATGGGGATATGTTACCATAGCATCATAGGAATATGTTACCATAAGCATCATAGGGATATGTTACCATAGCATCATAGGGATATGTTACCATAGCATCATGGGGATATGTTACCATAGCATCATAGAGATATGTTACCATAGCATCATAGGGATATGTTACCATAGCATCATATGAATATGTTACCATAGCATCATGGGGATATGTTACCATATCATCATAGGGATATGTTACCATAGCATCATGGGGATATGTTACCATAGCATCATAGGGATATGTTACATAGCATCATGGGGATATGTTACCATAGCATCATAGGAATATGTTACCATAGCATCATGGGGATATGTTACCATAGCATCATGGGGATATGTTACCATAGCATCATAAGGATATGTTACCATAGCATCATAGGGATATGTTACCATATAATCATGGGGATATGTTACCATAGCATCATGGGGATATGTTACCATAGCATCATAGGGATATGTTACCATAGCATCATGGGAATATGTTACCATAGCATCATGGGAATATGTTACCATAGCATCATGGGGATATGTTACCATAGCATCATAGGGATATGTTACCATAGCATCATAGGAATATGTTACCATAAGCATCATAGGGATATGTTACCATAGCATCATGGGGATATGTTACCATAGCATCATAAGGATATGTTACCATAGCATCATGGGGATATGTTACCATAGCATCATAGGAATATGTTACCATAAGCATCATAGGGATATGTTACCATAGCATCATAGGGATATGTTACCATAGCATCATAGGGATATGTTAATGCTGGACTCATCTCAATGTGTTTTTTTGTTCAGCATGGGCTCTACTAAGAGTCCTTATGGAGGTTACAGGCCACAAGAGGTCTACAGCGATTGACATCCTTCTCTACCACTCTTCTATGAGATAAATGTTCAAGCTTATTCGTATTACAAAGACAACATCAACTTGAGAAATGAAAATTTTATTAAAAAAAGTGACGTTTGAAGGTGAGCAAATGGGGCTGTCAGCCCCGGGTGCCACTTTTTAATTTGGAAAAGGTGGGGTGGGGGACATTTTCTGTCCTGTAGAGTTTTTTTTCGTAGAATGAGGGTAACGAAATTCTTAGCTCGCCTCGGATGGCACTAACCCCTAGCTACGCTACTGTTTACGACACTCGAAATCTGTATTTTAAATTAATCGTAACGTCTATTCTAATTCACGTCTATTCTAATTCTCGTCTATTCTAATTCACGTCTATTCTAATTCACGTCTATTCTAATTCTCGTCTATTCTAATTCTCGTCTATTCTAATTCTCGTCTATTCTAATTCACGTCTCTTCTAATTCTCGTCTCTTCTAATTCACGTCTTATTCATTCTGTTTTCAAACTGCTATAAAAATGTTCAAGAATTTCTACTACTTGGTAAAAATGCACTCGTGACAACACTTTAACTAACAGTTTGAGACCCTGGCTGCCCGTTGTTATGTCTCGAAAAAAAGGACTTGAGATAAACGAATTATGCTCTTTGGTTGTTATCTCTCACTGGGAGAGATCCCAACGTATGGCATAACTCGATCAAATCTAATTGTCAAATTAGTCGGGTAGAGGCTTCGAGAGTACCGGCTCAGATAAAAACACATCTTAGAGTGCTGCTCATGTCATTTGGCGGCGACGCTGGGTCGTGGGAATGCTGAACTCTGGTATCTTTTGGTGACCTTCTTCACGATGACATGTCGCGTCGTTAGCTCTATAACATGTCCAGCTGACAGAGAACACACAATCAGTCACTTGTGTCATTCGTTCAAAAGTTGTAACCATTTAAGTTACGTGACTTCTACTTGTAAGACAAGAAACCCTTCGAAAACTTCCCCCCAAAAAGTTTGAATTATTTATATTCATTCATTTCTACATTAAAGTAAGGGAGAAGGGGTACAATATGTGTGCTGTTTGTAGACACAAATGTGCAGCCATAGTTCCGACAGGCCTAAATAGACTCCACTCCGGCTCTGCTTGCCTATTGTCGTGGTCGGAGAAATCGAAATGAAAAGTGCAAGGCCACCCGTGGCGCTAGTGGTATCTCAATATTAAAGATAAAACATACAAGCGTGCCGATACTTTAATCTCCACAGAGTAACCCGCCATGATATCGGATTCATGCTCACCCTTACCATTGACAAGCTAATTAAACTTCAGACTGTGTGGCTTGGGCTTGCGTTATGGCCTGTCTGTATGTTAGTCCAATATTAATTCAACGTAGCTTTCTGGCGACAACCACGTGTATGTCTTTTTTTTTTTTTTGTTGCTTTGATATTGACGTCACAGAGTAAATGTGTAGGGCTGGACCCACTCCACCCCTCACTTGGATTGGGAAAAGGTTGTTTAAGTTCGATTACGTTCTAATTTTTCTAAAGAATGCAATCGGATTATTTCATTTCTAGAATTTCTTTTCTGGAGGGTTCGCGCTCCCTCCCTATAAACAAGCAGGCAGCTTTGCCAACCCGGGAGAGATTTATGCTAATTTTCCTAGACATTTACTACATGACATATATTATAAGACATACTTACACCAACCCGTTTAGCTGAATGGCTTTAACCAATTATGTGCATGTGCACTGATACGGTAAAGAAGTCTTGAAGTAAGAATGATTTTTTTTTATATTATTATTATTATTTGTTGTCTTATATAGCGTGGTACCCCAGCCTAGGGCTAGGCTCACCGCGCTGTACATAAAAATATTACAGAAAGAGACATAATCGTGACAATAACATAAAATACATTTATGTAATAAAGAACAGATGTATAGAGACAAAACAAAAACTAATGCATATTCACCTCATCCACACCAGAACTTTTACATGACAAGCCATGGACGGCGGCCAGCAGCATTGTTTATCGGTCAGATGTGGGGAATCAGTCGGGGTAGTAGAGTTTAAAGAGATGTGTTTTGAATGCAGTTTTGAAGGCTGTGATAGTTGATATATTGCGGATGTGTAGTGGAAGAGAATTCCATTGTTTGGGGGCACAGTAAGAGAAAGATCTTTCACCGTATGTTTTTGTGCGAGTCTTGGGGACAGAAAGAATACGCCCGTCTGCGGAGGAGCGAGGCTGTCGAAGGGGTGAATAGACAGAGAGAAGTTCGGTTAGATAGGAAGGGCAGGAATTCGAGAAAAAGTTGTGGCAGAGAACAGAGAGTTTATAGTCAATCCGTGCTTGTACAGGTAGCCAATGAAGTGAATGAAGTAGTGGTGTGACGTGATCACGTTTTTTTGCCTTTAAAACTAGCCTAGCAGCTGAGTTTTGAACCTTTTGTACTTTTTCTAAGAAGTGTTTTGGTGAACCTGACAGAAGAGAGTTGCAATAGTCAAGACGAGAGAGAACAAGAGCATAGACTAGGGTTTTTGTTGCACTAGCTGTGAGGTAGTGGCGGATTGAGCTGATCTGGCGGATTGAGCTGATCTGACGGATGGCCGTGTATGCAGAGCGACAAATTTGGGATATATGATTATCAAGAGACAAGTTGTGAGATAGAAAATAACCAAGATTCCTAGTGGAGGATGTAAACTGTATATCTGAGTTACCTACTTGAAAAGATGTGGGGAGAGCTGAGTTAGAAGATGATTTGCAATCGTGAATTCATGAAGTAAAACAAGATTTAAACCCACCTTTGAGTATGTTTTAAGATAAGAGATTTTTATTTATCCAAACAAATGGAAATTTTGTTTTGAGTTTTTCGTTTTTCCTTTAAATTAGTTTGTAGCGAGACATTCGGTGTGTACTTGTGAGCTAAGAATAACTGTTGATTTCTTGTGTATGAGTTGCAGTTATGAACAGAGTCTTGGCTTTTTGTTTGAGCGGACTTCTCGGAGTATTTTTTCTGCAGAATCAGTGACACTCCTTTCAAATCAGACCAAACACATTCATCACCCTTTGATTCCATCAGTCAAATCAGATCAAACACATTCATCACCCTTTGATTCCATCAGTCAAATCAGATCAAACACATTCATCACCCATTGATTCCATCAGTCAAATCAGATCAAACACATTCATCACCCTTTGATTCCATCAGTCAAATCAGATCAAACACATTCATCACCCTTTGATTCCATCAGTCAAATCAGATCAAACACATTCATCACCGTTTGATTCAATAGAAAACTTTTTTAACAACCTCCAAACTAATTTTTAAGATAAGCTTTAAAATATGCACACATGAAATCGAGTCGCCCCCAGAGCGGCGCCCGGAAGTAATTTTGAACAGGAGACGTCTTCCTAGAAGTGTGTTATGTTGTTACAGGAGACGCCTTCCTAGTGGTGTGTTATGTTGTTACAGGAGACGCCTTCCTAGAAGTGTGTTACGTTGTTACAGGAGACGCCTTCCTAGAAGTGTGTTATGTTGTTACATGAGACGCCTTCCAAGAAGTGTGTTATGTTGTTACATGAGACGCCTTCCTAGTGGTGTGTTACGTTGTTACATGAGACGTCTTCCTAGAAGTGTGTTATGTTGTTACAGGAGACGCCTTCCTAGTGGTGTGTTATGTTGTTACAGGAGACGCCTTCCTAGAAGTGTGTTACGTTGTTACAGGAGACGCCTTCCTAGAAGTGTGTTACGTTGTTACAGGAGACGCCTTCCTAGAAGTGTGTTATGTTGTTACATGAGACGCCTTCCAAGAAGTGTGTTATGTTGTTACATGAGACGCCTTCCAAGAAGTGTGTTATGGTGTTACAAAGTAAAAGGGGGTCGTTGAAAAAAGGCAATGTAATGTAACGATTTATTAAGGATACATTGTGTAGTGTCTTATGCTTCTTTGTTCAGATTTCGCTCAGTCGTATTTATTTTCAACTGACATCGTTTCAAACCCAAAGCCAAAAGATTTGAAACAAACCAGAGGCGTGTTTACCTGGGGCCCCGTCAGGTGAACTGACCGGAGTCCAGGAAATGTTCAACATACATCAAACTGGTGCGTTCATCAAATTGTTGAGTCTAGGGGCGCCACGAGAGCGCCCACATTGAAGGAATGGCTACAACTTTGGTTACATTTAATGTTTTGGCACCCCACCAAGGCACCACCTCTGCATTCCAGAAGGCGTTATAACCATCTTTCCCCGTGGCGTAACTTGCTCACGTTGCAAAGGGTTCACACACATGTTTGACTTCAAAAGGTTGTGCGTATACTATTATAGCCAAGGAAAGTCACTTCAGGTTGTGTGTATACTTATATAGCCAAGGAAAGTGACTTAAAATACATTTTCTGATATCAGGAGAAAGCGTACGTTTCATTTACCGACACCCACCCCCAACTAAAATTAAAAAAACTCACCGACCGAAAGTGATTTTCTGATTTCGGACGAAACCGAAACTAACCGAAAGTTAAAAATGAATTTTGGCCGAAACCGAAACCAAAACTTAAAGAGACTATGAAGTTACAAGACCAGGAGTAGCTTGTCAGTGTTGCCTATGACAATGTCAGGGCATTCTGCATAAAATGTGTTTTATGGTTCTTAGAGAAAACCTCTACCATTTCCCAACATGCAAAGTACTCATGGACTCGGGTACACCATTGAGTAGTAACTTAGCAGTAAGTATACTGATACCTTTGCAAAGCTACAGGAAGAATTAGATCACATTTTTAGACTTAAAGACACACACAGCCACTTTTCAGCTTTTTGCTGATCCATTTTACTTTAATGTAGAAGATTAACCCACCCCCACCCACCCCCCACCCCCACCCCCACACACAATTAAATTTTTTTCTCTTCAAATGGAGATGATTGATCTTCAGTGCAATTTTAAGTTAAGGGAGGGGAATGGAAAAACAGACAAGCATGGACAATTCATTTATGAGAGCATTGCCCACCACCTTCACTAAGATTTCCAGGCTGTTCAAGCGGATCACATGACTTTTTGGGAGTACCTATCTGTGTGAAAAGCCGAAACCGAAGCCGAAATTCGGCTGGTCTCTAACTCCCTCACACAGACAAACTAAGATACGGTGGCCAGACGTCTCAGTTTATCTGGTGTCCCCGAAAGTTCAGGAAATGTCCCGCCCTGTGGCGTTTCCTACGAACTGCGTATTTTCCATGACAGGGACACATGCTTCCACTGCAAAAGTCTTTTCTTTGATTAAAAACACGTGGACACCAGGAAAAATCGCAACTCAAAGTCGATGCATTGAAGCATTCGGTGGTTATCAAATACAATGTCAGGGATTCATGTGACAAGTTTTATGATGTGTTATTAAAAAATCCTGATGTCCTGAGAGCCATCCACTCATCTCAGACATATTAGTGTGTCATGGTTACGAAATTAATTATTACAATTCACTAGTCGATGCTTCATATTTCTGATATGCGTCTGATGTATCAATTCCCTTTGTTTGTTTTAACAACATGTCAATTGTTGGTAGTCAGTTACTCTCTGGCGAGCTGTTTTTCCTGTTATGAACATTGAACAAGTGACATGGTCAATCTCAGTCTCAGAAAGTATTCATAAATTACTCACAAAATATTTCTGGTACTTTGCTACTTTATTATTTGTAAGTTCTCGGTACGTCCATAACATACAGTATACTATATAATGTACACTAACATACAGTATACTATATAATGTACAATAACATACAGTATACTATATAATGTACACTAACATACAGTATACTATATAATGTACACTAAAATACAGTATACTATAAATATATACTAACATACAATATACTATATAATGTACTCTAACATACAGTATACTATATAATGTACACTAATATACAGTATACTATATAATGTACAATAACATACAGTATACTATATAATATACACTAACATACAGTATACTATATAATGTACACTAACATACAGTATACTATATAATATACACTAACATACAGTATGCTATATAATGTACACTAACATACAGTATACTATATAATATACACTAACATACAGTATACTATATAATGTATACTAACATACAGTATACTATGTAATGTACACTAATGAATTTGTTCTTTGTTCTCCAGGAAAGCTTGTCTTTCGGTCAATTTTCCCGAACCATTTTTGGCTCGTGGTGGGTGGGGGTGTCCCCAGATACCCCCCCCCCCCCCCCCCCCGCAAATGTTCCCTTTAAGCTGCGCGGCCGCGCAGCTACCTCACAGATGCCGCGCAGCAGTTTTGAGCATCCGCGCAGCAAATTTTCATAAAAGTCAATTCGAACAGATACGCTGCACTCTGCAAAGTAAAACTTAGCACACAACTTTATGATTTTGCACACGAACCAGCAAACCTTAGAGGAAACATTGCCCCCACCCCGAGAAAAATCTGGTCACCTTAACCAAGACAATGTATAACGAAGAAAATAGTTACGGAACACATTATTATGACATACAATTTAAACAAAGACAACATGTCTGCTATCTTCACCATACCTTATTCAACGTATTATAAGATCGGATTCTTCCGACAAACTTGATTTTTCGTTTGCTTTTTCTTGCAAATACATGAAACTTGGGACGCGAGAGAAGGACAGTAGTGTTTGTTTGTGTGTGGGGGTGTCAAAGGAGGGGGTGTCATAAAACAGACTCTTTGTCTGTGGTCAATTCTAACTCAAAACTCAATATTTTATGCCAACTGTTACGGACTGTTATCAGTATGGAGAATTTAATCTCTCATTTGAGTGTATGGCTCGTTCTAAAACAGTACATAACAAAAGACGATACCAAATGATAAATACAATAGCAAAGAATACGATACTCATTAAAAAGAAATATAATTAAACTATTGACTTACATCATATTGTTTGGCTTGTACCGGTACGATGTTAATAAAAATACAATGTGCAACAGTGGTACAATGGTGAAAAGAAATCTACACACACACAGGGTAAACAAAGCGCTGTCTCGTAGTGAAAATAACACACACGATAGAATCTCGTGATAAATGATCTGCCATTCTCTCATTCAATCTATAGGGCTTTTATAATCATTTTCTTCTGATGTCTCTAGAACCGCCTTACGCATTGTACTCGCATCTGGCTTTTTCTCCAATCTTCCACAATATTCGAATTATGAAACAGGCCATAGATTTAATTTTAGCCAAGGTCAAAGAGAGACTATTTTTTAGCTACCCACACTTAAGTATAGCGCCGTTCACCTAATTGGGTCAAACAGAGATCACAGCACGTGGATAGAATGGAACAAACAAGTCACCTACATAACACAACTCTAACTCAAACTAAATTTTCCGTAGTCAGCTCTAACTCAAACTCAATATTTTATGTCAACTCTAACTCAAAACTCAATATTCTGTAGTCAACTCTAACTCAAACTCAATATTCTGTAGTAAACTCTAACTCAAACTCAATATTTTATTTCAACTCTAACTCAAAACTCAATATCTCAAAATTCCATGATCTGTTACGCAGTTCGAATAAGGCACCGGGTACATTGGTGATGAAGTCCCTCCGGTCAGTGAACATTTTGAGATGCACTGTAATGGATAAAAGTTAATTTCAGGGACAGCTTTCTCGTTTAATCAAAAAACCAAAAAAAATTTTATTTCAGTGAATGACAAAGTCTTCTTAAGTTTGCCCACAAGTTTTAAACAAAAAAAAATTATTGTTAAAAATTGTATTATTAATATTTAATGTTGATTTATTTTTTTGGCCCCCATTTAATCCTGTTTTTATAAATGCGTTAATGAAAATACAAATGCGTTACTTTGACATTCAGTCTTCCTAGTGGCCCTAGGCCAACAAAAATTTGAAGCACCATTTTCAAAAATAAAAAATATTGCCAAGTTTTTTTTATTCAAAAATATATTTTTTTATATATACTACTCTCAGTTTTGGGGCCCCTTATTTCGTGAGGCCCCCAGGCCACGGCCTAGTCGGCCTGCCTGTAAATCCGGCCCTGGTCATACATAAAGGGAATGTCAATGAATCATCTGAGCAATATTTAATCCTAGTCCCATGTTTAAATGTTTATTCATTTTCGTTTTTTTTTAAAATATAATTTTTTTTAATCTACCATTGAAATCATACGCTTCTTTGAACCCCACTTGTTAATGCAAAAGCCCCCTTTGTGAATTCATTACAAAAAAAATGGATGGGCTCAATCATTTTAATTACCTGTCGCCTGCTGTCAATAACGGAGGTAGAGCCCATTAACTCAAAGAGATTAACCAAGTACCAAGAGACAGACGCATGCCGCGGTGCACGATGCTTGCAAAGCCGCGACAAGTCGCCATTTGGAATGCTTTGGAAAAAAAGAAGAAGGAAAAAAAGAGAAATTCAATGCAGCGGTTCCAAAAACTAATACGTCAGACGAATTTTCGGCTCCCTATGGAGTTAGCAGTAACAAATTGAGAGTTGACAAATTTATGATTCTGACACTGAGCATGCGAAAAGTACTCCGAGATCTGACGTTACGTGGGGGATTTTTTTCTACAATGCTATAGTAAAGTACCCCCAACCCCCGCATACACACACACATTTTTACAGCTGCCAGTAACTTATTGTTATACCTGATATTAAACAATGTGTTTTCGTAAATGGCTTATTGTAAAGTAAGGATACCGCGCAGTTACATAACAACTTACCGTTATCTCCAACAACTTACCGTTATCTCCAACAACTTACCGTTATCTCCAACAATTTACCGTTATCTCCAACAACTTACCGTTATTTTCAACAACTTACCGTTATCTCCAACAACTTACCGTAATCTCCAACAACTTACCGTTATCTCCAACAACTTACCGTTATCTTCAACAACTTACCGTTATCCCCTATATGACTAAACTTTTTGGCATGAGGTGGCAGGATAAAGTTCCGGATACAGAAGACCTACAACAGGATGATTTGATCAGCATCCACATGATCCTACAAAAAGGACAACCCAGATGGGCAGGGCATTTTGCAAGAATGTCAGACAACAGACTTCCCTCACAATTAATGTTCGGTGGACTCTTCAGAGGGAAACGCTAGCTGGTGGGCAGAAAAAACGCTTTAAAGACTGTCTAAAGTTTAGACTCAGAACGCTTCACTTAAATTTTGATTCGTGGGGAAACACTTGCTTTTAGGACCCAACGCAATGCGTGCCTTACGTGCGGGAAAGCTTTCCATGTATATATAGGACTGGCAGGCCACCCGCGTACTCACTGTTGAACATAGCCTTGTCCATCTTCGCATGCGAGGGACGAAATTACTATACCATTAACGTTACCATACAGTAAGTAATTTTATTTTAAAATAAATGTAAAATGAACAGTTATGCTATTTACGATAGTGCGTCACCAAACCTTACTGTTCTTGAATAAAATCCTAACGTATGAAAGGACCTTTCAGACTACAATGTAACCAAATGGTGAGCGTCGATTGATCGATTGTGCTATTTAACCAGCTATTGAGAGATTCTGATAGACATTGGATACTTTGTGAATTATTTCAACAATTTAGATTTTTGTCAAGATTTCTTGTAACATTTAACAAGACGGGTTACAACCAATGTGTGCAGTAGCGTTAACCGTTTTCAAGATTATGTGCACCACAAAATGGCCAAGGAACCAGCAACATGACCCAATCAGCTGTTTTAATTCAATTTTATAAAATTTCAGATTTCCCTACATCTTGAAACGAGAACCTGTCCTTGGGGTTAATATCTTTTTGCCAACTCCATCCCCCTTTTCAACAAAATAGCTCCTTATCAATGTTCCCTTTAAGCTACCTCACAGATGGCGCGCAGCAGTTTTGAGCATCCGCGCAGCAAATTTTTATAAAAATAAATTCGAACAGATACGCTGCACTCTGCAAAAGTAAAACTTTGCACACAACTTTATGATTTTGCACACGGACCAGCAAACCTTAGAGGGAACATTGCTCCTTATATCTTAAAATTAGAACCTCTGTCTCACAGAAATGTTTATTGACGCCCTTCTCAGTTTCGCAAATTTACGGCAATTTTAAAAAAAGCTCAAACATTTTTGTAGCGTTAACAAAGGTCCCCTGATTAGAACCGTCGTTGCAAAGCTACACAGCATAAACAACAGATTCGCATAATTACTTTTCTTAACAAATCGGGATTATTTCTCCTCTTATTTTCAAGCCATTGGATTTTGATAAAAGTGACGTTCGTCCTCTACACTTCCGTTGCTTGCCGGTGTAGCACAAATGCAGACTCTACATCTCCGAGGCTTGCCTTTGTCGGACAACCGCAGAAACCCAGCGCGAGATCTCAGACAAATCCTTCTCTTTTTCTCTCTCTTTTTTTTTTTTTTTTTATTGCGAAATCGCCTAATCCCAGTTATTGTGACAACTTCCATTAAAGACAAGGTGGTATTTACTTGATTATTGATGTGTTTTAGGCTTGTATAAATACACTATTTTAAACTCGCCGTATTCACTCGTTAGTTTGCGTTCTTCTTCTTTTTGTGTGTGTGTGTGGTTATTTGGGTTATTTGTTCCTGTTAATATCAATATTGGCTTTCTTTTAGTGACGTTGCTGATTCTAGGTTAAAATGTAATTCTAACTTCAGTTTAATCTCCTTTGTACTTTATTTATTTATTTTTTTTTTTAATTTTTTTTTTTTTTTTTGTTTCTTTGTTTCTTTGTAATTTCATTTCACAGCGTCTTGTCTCAAACAACAAACCGAAGCTTATAGCAGTAATCTGAGATGGCGCTTTTCTCTACGCCGCCTGCTAAGCTACAGTCGGTGAATTTCGACACTAAGATACCGTATTGTTTATATTCGAAGGCGAGAATAATTCCTTTATATTTTCAGAGAGCGAATTCGGAAAGTTTATCTCGAAAAACCATTCCGGAATTCAATGAGCAACATTTCTGTATCAAAGCAGCGTCACTCGGAATTTACAACATTACGTGGGGGTTTTCCCCCCATTTTTTTTTTCTTCATGTTTTCAGAAATTTCCACCAAAACGTACATCTGGCACCTTTAAACCGGATATGCAATTGTCTGTGCTAGTCAGAAATGAGATTAGCGTATCATCTGACGAGAAGTCTCGACCCAGCCATCTAACTTTATTGTCATCAATAAATTCCTTATTATAATAATCTCTGTCATTAGTTTCTAGAAACGAAGGGGTCAGTTTGAGTGATTCAAATCTTCCGAATGAATGAAATGGAATGTTTTTTAAAGATCTATATCCATAAATTATTTTCATTATAGCATACTGTAGACTTGCACACCTTCACATTATAGCATACTGTAGACTTGCACACCTTCACATTATAGCATACTGTAGACTTGCACACCTTCACATTATAGCTACTGTAGACTTGCACACCTTCACATTATAGCTACTGTAGACTTGCACACCTTCACATTATAGCATACTGTATGTTTCCGTGCGTGTGACGGAACTTGTGACGCAATCATGTCGTAAATCTGCTGAACCAACGATTGTATTGGCTACGCCAAACAGCTGGGAAAATCCGTGACATAATTTTTAACACGATTGCCTTTGTTTGATTGCCGGGTGGGGGGGTATTTTAATTGTCTATAGATACATTAAAACAGGTTGTTTTTAGGGGAGTGGGTGAAAATTGTCGTGTTAACAGTACGCATAGGGGAGTGGGGTATAAAAAATAGCTTGTACAACAGAGGAAAGGCGTTTGCAAATTTACAATTTTTGAAAAATATACGAGTTAATTAGCGCGGTTTCAGAAGCTTCTTGACACAATTTCATACAAGGAAAAATAGTTTTAGATCGTCTGTGTTAAAACTACAGGGCCCATCAAATCATGAACAAAATTATTTCATCCTTTACTTTTTGCTTCCTGGAACATTACAGCCTTAGGAACGATCTTATCTGGGCCGTATTCATAGTCCATTGAGTTCATTAAGGTGTTAGATTGAAATTGTGGTCTCAACGGATATTAAAAAGCCACCTATTTAAAAAGCCAAGAGATCGAGACAAACCTTTGCGCAATGTGGTGAAGCGGACGGGGTTCGTGCTGGCGCGCGGTGAGGGCCGCGCCCGCTCTGCAAAGGACTAGAATGATAGCGGGCGAATCAATCTATATTTCGTCCTATGTCTCGTGACAAAAGCCCTCCGCCGGGGGCTCGCTTTTCAGAGCTATTGTCAGGCCTAGTATCGCCAAACAGTGGCGAGACCTCAACTGTTATTATCAAACAGCGTCGACAATAGATCAAAGGGATTTTAATATCCCGCCTGGACATAAAGATTGGATATTGGCGGTTCAATGTCAGGCCGACATCTTGGGGGAGGGGGGAGGGGGCGGCGTGGGTTGGGGGGGGGGGATACAGAGAGTTGTGGTGAGAATGGTAGGTTTTTGTTCATGAACAAATGTAAGGAGAATGGAAAGGAATACAGGTAGATTTAAGGTGTCTATTGCTGGTGGGTTGGTGGTGTATATTGTAGGTGGGTTGGTGGTGTATATTGTACGTGGGTTGGTGGTGAATACTGTAGGTGGATTGCTGGTGTATATTGTAGGTGGATTAATGGTGTATATTGTAGGTGGGTTGGTGGTGTATATTGTACGTGGGTTGGTGGTGAATATTGTAAGTGGATTGCTCGTGTATATTGTAGGTGGGTTAATGGTGTATATTGTAGCTGGGTTGGTGGATTATATTGTAGGTGGGTTGGTGGTGTATATTGTAGGTGGGTTGGTGGTGTATATTGAAGTGACATCTTTTAGAGGTGGATTGGTTATTTATAGGTTTGTTTATGGTGTGTTTCGTAGTTATTCTGGTAGTGCATACTATTTAACGTGGCTTTGGGTAGAGTACATTAAAGTGAGTGGGTGTTGTATATTGTAATAGGATTAAAGTTTATTCAAGACCAACGCGTGAGTTTGGAACTCCAACCCCTTGCCACTTCAATGCAGTTCTGAGTACATTTGTGTGTGTGTGTGTGGGGGGGGGGGGTGTGTGTCTTGTTCCACAATTTCTATAATAAACATTGATTGAACCAATCAAGAGTGGTGAAAGGCAGACATATTAGTTGAATCTATCGTGTACACACAGACATCAATACTGGAATATAGGGAAAGTAAAATAACATGAAATGAATGTTGTTGCTTTATTTTCTAGTGCCAACCGTACAATGTGCTGTTTGTTAAGTACTAAGGTCCACCTTGCCCACAATAGACTTTCCCACAATAGACTTGCCCACAATAGATTTGCCCACAATAGACTTGCCCACAACAGACTTGCCCACAATAGACTTGCTATTTCACGTATTTAATTCCTCTCAACTTTGATTTGACTTTTAAAACAAAAAAAATCTTTGAAAACAGAATAGAGAATCATATAGACTGGGCAAACGACCCCCACTAATGAGCAACACAGACCATGACGCTGTTTTCCACACCATCGAACACCGGATGGGTCTGTCTAATGGACCCACGAAATATGTGACACAATTGTGCCATTAAGTTGCGGCCACGTTTGTGGTGCGTCCCTGGTCGCCGTGGCAGCGCCCACATTTTCTTAGGACGCTACAAGTGTCAGATCAACCTGCATGAGTGGCCGGTCTAAGATCAAATACATTTCTTTTATTGATAAATATAATTGGAAATGTTTTTGATCACATTGTACATATTCATTTTCAGCGCATGGTAAAAATACTTGATGATCTACACGACCTCGTTTTAAAAAAAAATGTTTTTACATGATTATTTGTGGTCATTTGAATAATCGATGAATGGACTCTACTGACGCGGTGTTGTGGTGGCCACTGAAGATGATCGATGACTGGACTCTACTAACGCCGTGTTGATGTGGCCACTGAAGATGATCAATGAATGGACTCCACTGACGCCGTGTTGATGTGGCCACTGAAGATGATCAATGAATGGACTCCACTGACGCCGTGTTGATGTGGCCACTGAAGATGATCAATGAATGGACTCCACTGACGCGGTGTTGATGTGGCCACTGAAGATGATCAATGAATGGACTCCACTGACGCGGTGTTGATGTGGCCACTGAAGATGATCAATGAATGGACTCCACTGACGCGGTGTTGATGTGGCCACTGAAGATGATCAATGAATGGACTCCACTGACGCGGTGTTGATGTGGCCACTGAAGATGATCAATGAATGGACTCCACTGACGCGGTGTTGTGGTGGCCACTGAAGATGATCAATGAATGGACTCCACTGACGCGTTGTTGTGGTGGCCACTGAAGATGATCAATGACTGGACTCCACTGACGCGGTGTTGTGGTGGCCACTGAAGATGATCAATGAATGGACTCCACTGACGCCGTGTTGATGTGGCCACTGAAGATGATCAATGAATGGACTCCACTGACGCGGTGTTGTGGTGGCCACTGAAGATGATCAATGAATGAACTCCACTGACGCGGTGTTGTGGTGGCCACTGAAGATGATCAATGAATGGACTCCACTGACGCGGTGTTGATGTGGCCACTGAAGATGATCAATGAATGGACTCCACTGACGCGGTGTTGATGTGGCCACTGAAGATGATCAATGAATGGACTCCACTGACGCGGTGTTGATGTGGCCACTGAAGATGATCAATGAATGGACTCCACTGACGCGGTGTTGTGGTGGCCACTGAAGATGATCAATGAATGGACTCCACTGACGCGTGTTGTGGTGGCCACTGAAGATGATCAATGAATGGACTCCACTGACGCCGTGTTGATGTGGCCACTGAAGATGATCAATGAATGGACTCCACTGACGCGGTGTTGTGGTGGCCACTGAAGATGATCAATGAATGGACTCCACTGACGCCGTGTTGATGTGGCCACTGAAGATGATCAATGAATGGACTCCACTGACGCGGTGTTGTGGTGGCCACTGAAGATGATCAATGAATGGACTCCACTGACGCCGTGTTGATGTGGCCACTGAAGATGATCAATGAATGGACTCCACTGACGCGTGTTGTGGTGGCCACTGAAGATGATCAATGAATGGACTCCACTGACGCCGTGTTGATGTGGCCACTGAAGATGATCAATGAATGGACTCCACTGACGCGGTGTTGTGGTGGCCACTGAAGATGATCAATGAATGGACTCCACTGACGCCGTGTTGATGTGGCCACTGAAGATGATCAATGAATGGACTCCACTGACGCGGTGTTATGGTGGCCACTGAAGATGATCAATGAATGGACTCCACTGACGCGGTGTTGTGGTGGCCACTGAAGATGATCAATGAATGGACTCCACTGACGCCGTGTTGATGTGGCCACTGAAGATGATCAATGAATGGACTCCACTGACGCGGTGTTGTGGTGGCCACTGAAGATGATCAATGAATGGACTCCACTGACGCGGTGTTGTGGTGGCCACTGAAGATGATCAATGAATGGACTCCACTGACGCCGTGTTGATGTGGCCACTGAAGATGATCAATGAATGGACTCCACTGACGCCGTGTTGATGTGGCCACTGAAGATGATCAAAGACTGGACTCTACTAACGCCGTGTTGATGTGGCCACTGAAGATGATCAATGAATGGACTCCACTGACGCCGTGTTGATGTGGCCACTGAAGATGATCAATGAATGGACTCCACTGACGCCGTGTTGATGTGGCCACTGAAGATGATCAATGAATGGACTCCACTGACGCCGTGTTGATGTGGCCACTGAAGATGATCAATGAATGGACTCCACTGACGCCGTGTTGATGTGGCCACTGAAGATGATCGAAGACTGGACTCTACTAACGCCGTGTTGATGTGGCCACTGAAGATGATCGAAGACTGGACTCTACTAACGCCGTGTTGATGTGGCCACTGAAGATGATCGAAGACTGGACTCTACTAACGCCGTGTTGATGTGGCCACTGAAGATGATCGAAGACTGGACTCTACTAACGCCGTGTTGATGTGGCCACTGAAGATGATCGAAGACTGGACTCTACTAACGCCGTGTTGATGTGGCCACTGAAGATGATCGAAGACTGGACTCTACTAACGCCGTGTTGATGTGGCCACTGAAGATGATCGAAGACTGGACTCTACTAACGCCGTGTTGATGTGGCCACTGAAGATGATCGAAGACTGGACTCTACTAACGCCGTGTTGATGTGGCCACTGAAGATGATCGATGACTGGACTCTACTAACGCCGTGTTGATGTGGCCACTGAAGATGATCGATGACTGGACTCTACTAACGCCGTGTTGATGTGGCCACTGAAGATGATCGATGACTGGACTCTACTAACGCGTGTTGATGTGGCCACTGAAGATGATCGATGACTGGACTCTACTAACGCCGTGTTGATGTGGCCACTGAAGATGATCGATGACTGGACTCTACTAACGCCGTGTTGATGTGGCCACTGAAGATGATCGATGACTGGACTCTACTAACGCCGTGTTGATGTGGCCACTGAAGATGATCGATGACTGGACTCTACTAGCGCCGTGTTGATGTGGCCACTGAAGATGATCGATGACTGGACTCTACTAACGCCGAGTTGATGTGGCCACTGAAGATGATCGATGACTGGACGCCTTATACAAAAAACAGATCAATGACAAATTGCGTGGACTTATCGGAGAATATCGATTTTGCATTGATCTCCCCCCCCCCGGGCCATACTCCACCTCTAAGCTGACATGGCTCCTTGTTTGCGGGCTCAGTTTTGTCCGACCACGTTCTTCGCCCCGGGTTTATCAAATAAATAGCTTTTTGAAACGTTTTTATGACAAGAATTTTCCATGGCTGGTTACATGGGGATTAGTTAGGGAAGTGCCTGGGGATTATGAGCCAGATGTCAGGATTAATGTTAAAGGTTGGGGAAGGCGGGAGTGAATTGTTTGAATAATTCTTGGGCATGGTGTACTATTCCCAACATTGTCTACCATGTTCAGATATTAATAAACTAGATTTGATGTCTACCGTGTGCAGATATTTATAGACTAGATAGAATTGGATAACACATGGTAAAACAAAGCTTAATACAAGGTCGGATAAAGACATGATGGTAGTTAAGTGCTCCGTAATAACACCCCCAAACCCGCTTGGAATGCCCCTAACTAGTCTGGCGCCCAAGGAGATATTTCTCCCCTTAGCTACGCCTCTGCACCATCCACTAGGAATGCCCCTAAAACTAACCAAAATAAAAGAGAAACATAATGTGTTTCTTTCATTTAGATGAAACAGTTGGAACTCGCTAAGCTGTAAAACAGTTGGAACTCTCTAAGCTGTAAAACAGTTGGAACTCTCTAAGCTGTAAAACAGTTGGAACTCTCTAAGCTGTAAAACAGTTGGAACTCTCTGAGCTGTAAAACAGTTGGAACTCTCTAAGCTGTAAAACAGTTGGAACTCTCTAAGCTGTAAAACAGTTGGAACTCTCTGAGCTGTAAAATTATGGTCACAGTGCCGCACTGGTCATGTTATTGTTGAGAAACTGACATTTTCTCTTTCATTTTTTGGGTCCCATTGGATGTGTCATTTGAATTTGTTTTTAAATTTTATTAAAAGAAATTATTAATTGTATTTCTTCTTTACACATATGCCAAATATGAAAACTATTTTTCGAAGACAAAAATTTACACAATTCTGATAAGATAACAACAATGTACACCAATAGTAGCTCATAATGACTCATTGGTCATTTTTTTAAACCAGTTTTCGCCACTGGTCGCCTTGATTCCGGAGACGGTACTCGTTTAAACGTCTGTTATAGAGTCGCGGTTTCTAAGAGACATTAAACGGCAGATCAAACTCGGTCTGCAACACCTGAGATCAAAGACATCCGGGCATTCGAGTAATTATTTGATTATTCTCTTTTTTTTCCCCTGGTGCCGTTTGGTAATCAGTTGTAAGGCGCGTGCATTAAAAGATCGTTTGGTGCAGACGCAGTCCATAATTGAGCCACGGCCGAGCCCAAGTGATCCACGACGCAGTCTCGTGCAACGGGAGATTGGAGTCCATGAGGTCTTCGCGATATGGTTATAACAACTCAAACAGAAGGCCTGTCTGTTGTTAAGAGGGTGGCTGGTGTCAGAGGCAATGTGGTTTCATCCCTGAAGAGTGTTCTTGTGATGGAGATCTTTAAAAGAGGGAATACGATAATGGGTGGGGGTGTGGGGGAATAACAAATATTTCGTGTAGGAACGTGGACATGGTGTTTACAACCATGAACAGTTTACGGTTTACAAGATGACGGCTCATTGTCTAGGCATGGGTTGAGTCTGGCTAGAGGGTGAGAAGTCTGCACTGGACACTATTTGTGAATGGGTTGAGTCTGGTTAGAGTGTGAGAAGTCTGCACTGGACGCTATTTGTGAATGGGTTGAGTCTGGTTAGAGTGTGAGAAGCCTGCACTGGACCCTATTTGTGAATGGGTTGAGTCTGGTTAGAGTGTGAGAAGCCTGCACTGGACCCTATTTGTGAATGGGTTGAGTCTGGTTAGAGTGTGAGAAGTCTGCACTGGACGCTATTTGTGAATGGGTTGAGTCAGCCTAGAGTGTCAGAAGTCTGCACTGGACGCTATTTGTGAATGGGTTGAGTCTGGTTAGAGTGTGAGAAGCCTGCACTGGACCCTATTTGTGAATGGGTTGAGTCTGGTTAGAGTGTGAGAAGTCTGCACTGAACGCTTTTTGTGAATGGGTTGAGTCTGGTTAGAGTGTGAGAAGTCTGCACTGGACGCTATTTGTGAATGGGTTGAGTCTAGTTAGAGGGTGAGAAAGCTGCACTGGACCCTATTTGTGAATGGGTTGAGTCTGGTTAAAGGGTGAGAAGCCTGCACTGCACGCTATTTGGGGATGGGTTGAGTCTGGCTAGAGTGTGAGAAGTCTGCACTGGACGCTATTTCTGAATGGGTTGAGTCTGCCTAGAGTGTCAGAAGTCTGCACACGAGATTCTGGTTTGAGGAGTGAAAATCTAAAGTCGTCATAAACGCCCCATATACATTTTGATATCTCTACCGCCCGCCTCCCAAAATCGTTCCATGACCAACATCCCCCAGTCTATCTCCCAAGGTGTTATTTAGGTTTTTTCAACACTTCCTTACCCCACCCCCCTTTCAAGCCCTCTTCCAACACCCATCTTTTTGTTGGTTTTACACACCTGCGTGAAGCTGATATTGCACTTCTATTTCTTCTTTTCAATCCGACGGCACTTCTCTATAAATGTTTTTTTTACTATTACTGATATCCGGAAATGAGCTGTCTTGTGAAGCTAGCCTTATGAATGCACCCGTCTGGTGACAGATAAGCTGTCTGGTATAACCATGCTTGCAACGCTAGCCTCATGAATGCGCCCGTCTGGTGACAGATGAGCTGTCTGGTATAACCATACTATTGAAGCTAACCTGATGAATGCGCCCATCTAGTGACAGAGTCTTCATGCCACTTCATACTATTGAAGCTAGCCTGACGAATGCGCCCATCTGGTGACAGAGTCTTCATGTCACTTCATACTATTGAAGCTAACCTGATGAATGCGCCCATCTGGTGACAGAGTCTACATGTCACTTCATACTAATGAAAGCTAACCTGATGAATGCGCCCATCTGGTGACAGAGTCTACATGTCACTTCATACTAATGAAAGCTAACCTGATGAATGCGCCCATCTGGTGACAGAGTCTTCATGTCACTTCATACTATTGAAGCTAACCTGATGAATGCGCCCATCTGGTGACAGAGTCTACATGTCACTTCATACTAATGAAAGCTAACCTGATGAATGCGCCCATCTGGTGACAGAGTCTACATGTCACTTCATACTAATGAAAGCTAACCTGATGAATGCGCCCATCTGGTGACAGAGTCTACATGTCACTTCATACTAATGAAAGCTAACCTTATGAAGCTGATCTCATGAAAGTTACAATCTGGTGACAGTGACAAGTGACTACAGGGATGCATTCTTGCCTGTCCTATTTAAAAGTTGTCCGCCGATTCTAAGTCTACTTAGAGCAACAGTCCCATAAGACTCCGTAATTGGGAAGGGAAGTGCAAAATACACATACACCTAACTTTTCCACAAAAGATATTTGGCCCCAAATGTTGCAAATGGATTTACAAATGAACATTTTTTTGAGAATTTTAAAAATAAAAACAATCAGTATTTTATTGAATTTGATTGATTTTTTTTTTTTAAAAAAAAAAACAAAAAAAATCAATCAATATAATGTATTATATTGATTGATTTTTTTTTTTTTTTTTTTTTTTTTTTTTTTTTTTTGAACAAATGTATTATATTGATTGATTTTTTTTTGTTCAAATGTATTATATTGATTGATTTTTTTTGTTCAAATGTATTATATTGATTGATTTTTTTTGTAAAATAAGTGTGTGGTTTTTTTGTGTACATGTTAACTTTGTGACATTGTGGACACGCAGGACGAACTTCCTGAACCGTTGGTGGTGACTCGTGGTCACTGGGTGGCCCATATAAATTACAGAGACAACTATTATCTTAAAATATTCACTCTTATTTTTAATTGCACTCCTAACCGTGTGATGCTTTTAAAAAATACTTGTAATGGGCATCATTTTACCTTAAGGTTAGAGTTTCGCTCAGGTTCAGGCGAGGACCAAAGAAGCAGACTAAAAGCCCGTCTAAGGAAAAAAAAATTTCCTACTCTGTCCTGATAATTCTCATAAATGGGACATTTTAAAGAAAGGTATCACAAAAACACTTCAAATACTCATCAAATTACTGGCAATTCACAATAATGTGATGCATTTGTAGCCTCAGATCTCGTTGAAGTAAGATCGAGTGTGACGAACGAGGAGACAGCGAGGGAGCAAATACGGTAATCAATGCACATTTAGTTCTCTGAGTAGTTGATCGCTCACATCAAAGGGGACAAAACCCTTTGATGCGCTAATAAGCTTCATGGGCGGCGTAGCGAGTTCACTCTACTTGCACACAGAAAAACTCTTATTAGCATAAACCCAGTCACATTAACCCAAGCAGAAGCTCCGGTAGAACACAATCAGAAACTCCAGTAGGACACAATCAGAAACTCCAGTATGACACAATCAGAAACTCCAGTATGACACAATCAGAAACTCCAGTATGACACAATCAGAAACTCCAGTATGACACAATCAGAAACTCCAGTATGACACAATCAGAAACTCCAGTATGAAACAATCAGAAACTCCAGTATGACACAATCAGAAACTCCAGTATGACACAATCAGAAACTCCAGTATGACACAATCAGAAATTCCGGTAGGACATAGTCAGAAACTCCAGTATGACACAATCAGAAACTCCAGTATGACACAATCAGAAACTCCAGTATGACACAATCAGAAACTCCAGTATGACACAATCAGAAACTCCAGTATGACACAATCAGAAACTCCAGTATGACACAATCAGAAACTTCAGTATGACACAATCAGAAACTCTGGTAGCACACAATCAGATGCTCCAGTAGGACACACTCAGAAGCTCCGGTAGGACACAATCAGAAGCTCCACAGGACACTATCAGAAACTCCAGTAGGACACAATCAGAAGCTCCAGTAGGACACAATCAGAAACTCCGGTAGGATACAATCAGAAACTCCAGTAGGACACAATCAGAAACTCCAGTAGGACACAATCAGAAGTTCTGGTAGAACATAAGCAAACACTTACCGGTAATTTTGTTTTAAGTAACCACTAATTTATGTCTAGGAATATATGGGTCCAAATGTCTAGGAATCTATGGGTCAAAATATCCAGGAATCTATGGGTCCAAATGTCTAGGAATATATGGGTCTAAATTTTCAGGAGTCTATGGATCCAAATGTCCAGGAATTTATGGGTCTAAATGTCCAGGAATTTATGGGTCTATATTGTCAAGGAAAATATGGTCTAAATGTCCAGGAATCTATGGGTCCAAATGTCCAGGAATATATGGGTTTAAATATCCAGGAATTTATGGGTCTAAATGTCAAGGAAAATATGGGTTTCAGTGTCTAGGAATCTAAGGTCTTTTTTTTTTGGTGGGGGGGGGGGGGGGTGTTTACAAGTACACATGTATATTTTTCTATAGTTCTAAAATTATATAATCCCCTTTCGACTAGAGTCAGACTCGTAAACATGTTTGGACAAAAAAGTATTATCCTCTGACAGCTTTTTTTTTTCTTCTGAAAACGGCTCTTTAAAAAAAGAAGTAGCAATATAAAACATTGAACGTTATTGTAGTCGAGAATAACTGAATTTTCTTAATATTGCTCGCAGGTGAGTCGCATTAGTTGGCGTGGCGCGATGCGGGGGCTATTGATGCGTGTGGCTGGCGACAGTCGCAGGTTGCAAGATGAGAAAAGGGCACAGTGAAATGAAAATGAATTGCACATTTCAGAGGGAGCTTAATTGTTGGGACAATTCAATCAATACAATGTGCGCGCTTTTAACTGCGTTAATGTTGGGAGAGAGCGGGGGAGAGCGGTGGAGAGAACTATCAAAAGAGCGGCAGAGAGACCGGTGGATAGAGCAGTGGATAGTGCGGGGGGGGGGGGAAGGAGTGAAAGTGCGAGACGGTTTAGAGCAGTGGAGATAGAAGTAGAAAAAGCAGTGGAGAGACCGGTGGATTAGCCGTGGAAAGAGCGGCGGGGAGAGCAGTGGAGAGAGCGGTGAAGGGAGCAGCGGGGCGGTCTATGAATAAAGAGTAATTATTGCTCTTTGTGTGGTTAGTTCATCTTTGAATTACAAATTGTGCGACAAATTCACTTTGTTGAATCGTTTGAAGACTGTCAAATATTTGTGCCTTATTCAAAAGTTTTAAACTATGAACGGTTATCAAAATATTCGAGTCGTATTTGGACGTCCGCGCGCATGTGGCGGAGCAGCTCGAGAATTCATTCAAACAGCTGAGAGACCGTGATGATGGGAATCATTTTGTTTACTTGATGTTTGTCTGGTACTGTCAACCGCCTTATATAGTTTATTTACAGTGAGGATTCTTCCACTGCCGTATATAGTTTGTTAACTGTGAGGATCCTTCCACCGACGTATATAGTTTGTTAACAGTGAGGATCCTTCCACCGCCGTATATAGTTTGTTAACAGTAAGGATCCTTCCACCGACGTATATATTTTGTAAATAGTGAGGATCATTCCACTGCCGTATATAGTTTGTTAATAGTGAGGATCCTTCCACTGCCTTATATAGTTTGTTAACAGTGAGGATCCTTCCACTGCCTTATATAGTTTGTTAACAGTGAGGATCCTTCCACTGCCGTATATAGTTTGTTAACAGAGAGGATCCTTCCACTGCCTTATATAATTTGTTAACAGTGAGGATCCTTCCACTGCCTTATATAGCTTGATTAACAGTGAGGATCCTTCCACTGCCTTATATAGTTTGATTAACAGTGACGATCCTTCCACTGCCTTATATAGTATGATTAACAGTGAGGATCCATCCACTGCCTTATATAGTTTGATTAACAGTGGCGATCCTTCCACTGCCTTATATAGTTTGATTAACAGTGAGGATCCTTCCACTGCCTTATATAGTTTGATTAACAGTGAGGATCCTTCCACTGCCTTTTATAGTTTGATTAACAGTGAGGATCCTTCCACCGCCGTATATAGTTTGTTAACAGTAAGGATCCTTCCACCGACGTATATATTTTGTAAATAGTGAGGATCATTCCACTGCCGTATATAGTTTGTTAATAGTGAGGATCCTTCCACTGCCTTATATAGTTTGTTAACAGTGAGGATCCTTCCACTGCCTTATATAGTTTGTTAACAGTGAGGATCCTTCCACTGCCGTATATAGTTTGTTAACAGAGAGGATCCTTCCACTGCCTTATATAATTTGTTAACAGTGAGGATCCTTCCACTGCCTTATATAGCTTGATTAACAGTGAGGATCCTTCCACTGCCTTATATAGTTTGATTAACAGTGACGATCCTTCCACTGCCTTATATAGTATGATTAACAGTGAGGATCCATCCACTGCCTTATATAGTTTGATTAACAGTGGCGATCCTTCCACTGCCTTATATAGTTTGATTAACAGTGAGGATCCTTCCACTGCCTTATATAGTTTGATTAACAGTGAGGATCCTTCCACTGCCTTTTATAGTTTGATTAACAGTGAGGATCCTTCCACTGCCTTATATAGTTTGATTAACAGTGGCGATCCTTCCACTGCCTTATATAGTTTGATTAACAGTGAGGATCCTTCCACTGCCTTATATAGTTTGATTAACAGTGAGGATCCTTCCACTGCCTAAATTGTTAAAGTGAGGATCCTTCCACTGCCTAAATTGTTTGTTAAAGTGAGGATCCTTCCACTGCATATATTGTTTGTTAAAGTGAGGATCCTTCCACTGCATATATTGTTTGTTAAAGTGAGGATCCTTCCACTGCCTAAATTGTTTGTTAAAGTGAGGATCCTTCCACTGCATGAATTGTTTGTTAAAGTGAGGATCCTTCCACTGCATAAATTGTTTGTTAAAGTGAGGATCCTTCCACTGCATAAATTGTTTGTTAAAGTGAGGATCCTTCCACTGCATATATTGTTTGTTAAAGTGAGGATCCTTCCACTGCCTAAATTGTTTGTTAAAGTGAGGATCCTTCCACTGCCTAAATTGTTTGTTAAAGTGAGGATCCTTCCACTGCCTAAATTGTTTGTTAAAGTGAGGATCCTTCCACTGCATAAATTGTTTGTTAAAGTGAGGATCCTTCCACTGCCTAAATTGTTTGTTAAAGTGAGGATCCTTCCACTGCCTAAATTGTTTGTTAAAGTGAGGATCCTTCCACTGCCTAAATTGTTTGTTAAAGTGAGGATCCTTCCACTGCATAAATTGTTTGTTAAAGTGAGGATCCTTCCACTGCATAAATTGTTTGTTAAAGTGAGGATCCTTCCACTGCATATATTGTTTGTTAAAGTGAGGATCCTTCCACTGCCTAAATTGTTTGTTAAAGTGAGGATCCTTCCACTGCATAAATTGTTTGTTAAAGTGAGGATCCTTCCACTGCATAAATTGTTTGTTAAAGTGAGGATCCTTCCACTGCATAAATTGTTTGTTAAAGTGAGGATCCTTCCACTGCATGAATTGTTTGTTAAAGTGAGGATCCTTCTACTGCCTAAATTGTTTGTTAAAGTGAGGATCCTTCCACTGCCTAAATTGTTTGTTAAAGTGAGGATCCTTCCACTGCATAAATTGTTTGTTAAAGTGAGGATCCTTCCACTGCCTAAATTGTTTGTTAAAGTGAGGATCCTTCCACTGCCTAAATTGTTTGTTAAAGTGAGGATCCTTCCACTGCCTAAATGGTTTGTTAAAGTGAGGATCCTTCCACTGCATATATTGTTTGTTAAAGTGAGGATCCTTCCACTGCATAAATTGTTTGTTAAAGTGAGGATCCTTCCACTGCATATATTGTTTGTTAAAGCGAGGATCCTTCCACTGCCTAAATTGTTTGTTAAAGTGAGGATCCTTCCACTGCCTAAATTGTTTGTTAAAGTGAGGATCCTTCCACTGCATAAATTGTTTGTTAAAGTGAGGATCCTTCCACTGCATAAATTGTTTGTTAAAGTGAGGATCCTTCCACTGCCTAAATTGTTTGTTAAAGTGAGGATCCTTCCACTGCATATATTGTTTGTTAAAGTGAGGATCCTTCCACTGCCTAAATTGTTTGTTAAAGTGAGGATCCTTCCACTGCCTAAATTATTTGTTAAAGTGAGGATCCTTCCACTGCCTAAATTGTTTGTTAAAGTGAGGATCCTTGTGAAAACAGGCCTGCACATTTTTTTTTTCAATTTAATTTCAGAACTTTTTTTTTAATGCAAATTAAAGATTGTTTCATAACATTAACGCACGTTTCTTTACACGGAGTTCAAATTCACCCCCCCCCCCCAAACCCACACGTGCCGAATGGTTCAGATCCGCCTATACTGTCTCGCGCTGCACTGTCAACATCTGCCAATTTTCTTCTGTAATCGATGCAGTCTCATTATGAAGACCAAGTGAACTTAGCTCACAGTTAACACACCGTGGATTTGTCTATCGACCACTTCGAGACTGAACCGGACGTCCAGCAGTGCTTTACAAAATCTAATTTGTTGATTCAATTCAAATAAAGGAGCTTTTGGGGGGTTTTTTTTAGTTTTTTTTTCTTTTTTTCTTCCTCAAAAAAAATAATAAATTCTGTGAAACGATTGATCGTCATTTAGTCGTCCAGCTCAATAACTGCATATGTGCAACATTGGACATGCCAAGACATTTTTGTGAAACATTACAATCTTTTTGTTATTCTTACCACAATGTATTTCCTAGTTCGTCGTGGGGGAAAGGGGGGGGGGGGGGGAAGGGGCTATATCAAAAGTAAATAACTGTTGAATATCGATTTTCTGGCCGCCGATTATCCGAAACTCAGGTTTGACCAAACTTCTCCTAACTACTCTAATCTCTTATATATATTACGCTTCTGGTAGACTGCTTCCGATTCCGGCTGCTTCCTAACAAGCCGGCTGCTTCCTAACAAGCCGGCTGCTTCCTAACAAGCCGGCTGCTTCCTAACAAGCCGGCTGCTTCCTAACAAGCCGGCTGCTTCCTAATCAACGTATTTTGTACTGAGATTATATTCGTAGCTTTTGCTATATGCTTTTGGTTGTTGTTTTTTGGACTTATATTTGGGTATGGAAAATGACGTTGTTAATGTTGTCATGTTTTAGCAGGAGCAGCAGTGATGGCGTAGTTAGCAATTGTGTGTTAGTAATGGTGTGTTAGTAATGGTGTGTTAGTAATGGTGTGTTAGTAATGGTGTGTTAGTAATGGTGTGTTAGTAATGGTGTGTTAGTAATGGTGTGTTAGTAATGGTGTGTTAGTAATGGTGTGTTAGTAATGGAGTTCTTTATTGATTGAAGAGACGTTTGCTACATAATCATTGGTTTGTAAAATAATTGATAAAATGATTTATATTACAAATAATTCTCTATGTTTGAAAAAAAGCAATGCTTCAATAATGAATTCAATAGAGCGCAAAATATCATTCCCGATAACTACGCTAAAATTAAACGATATATTTTTTAGATAACGCAAATGCCTTTTCGTGAGTGATATTTTCTCTTCGGAAAACAAAATCGCCTCAATTGAAGTATGGTGTAATAAATATTCAGTTTAAAAGTGGTTTGGACCTCCGAATATTAATACAGTTCATGGGCGTGAAATAAAAATTGTGCAGTCACGTATCATGGGGAAGGGGTGTAGCAAAAATTGGGATTCTTAAATGTGCTTTACTGATTTCATGTTTTGTCCAGTAACTTTAGTAGATGGGAAGTTCACGCATTGCTGTCGCCAATGTTGGGCCGGCTATATCTAGTAGATGGGAAATTCACTTATTGCTGTCGCCGTCGCCGATGTTTGGCCGGCTATAAATAGTAGATGGGAAGTTCACGCATTGCTGTCGCCAATGTTTGGCGAGCTATCTATATCTAGTTATTATTATTTTCGTACGGCGCATTAACGTAAAAACACCGGAAAACAAATACGAACAGGGTTTCTTTCAGACATCTCTCCGGGGGGTACTAACACACACCCCCCCCACCCCCACCCCAAAAAAAAAAGGAAATTTGCCTTGCCCGATTATGAGCCGAAGTGTTACTTCCCGTTCGCATTTATCTGTATTTTTTGTTTAATTATTTTTTGCAACTCGCAAGTTTAAAGACTTTAATAACATTGTATTAAACTACATTTGCTTCAATTTTAAGTTCTGAGCAATCTTTTTATGTTTGCAAACTATATTTTATAATAAAAGCATGAATTTTACAGTGGGGAATGATGTTAATTAAAAATTGGATGATGTCCTCATGCTTTAAAAAATATGGTTATTATTAGCAACAGTGTATATTTCAGCTATCTCTCCGGGAGGGCACTGCCCCCCCCCCCCCAAGCCAGAGCATATAACAAATATATATATTTTTTATTGAAAATGACAAAATTGTAATTTTAAAACAGTTTTAAAAAGCATAGTAACTGGTGCCTATAACCGATTACAATATGTGGAATCTATAAGATATCGCTAGGCTCGATATATTTGATGATCCGTATATT
This sequence comes from Omphiscola glabra, assembly GCA_964017045.1. Taxonomy (NCBI): domain Eukaryota; kingdom Metazoa; phylum Mollusca; class Gastropoda; family Lymnaeidae; genus Omphiscola; species Omphiscola glabra. Next base: position 28,822,192 of record OZ024798.1, on the reverse strand, counting down.
TGAGGCTAATTAAGTTATAGTATTTGGTTATAAAAATCGCACTGACCATTCCAGTCTTACTTCCTGTTGTTCGCATATATCGCTATTTTTATTTAGCCTATTTATTTGTTGCAAGTAAAAAGACTTTAATGACAATGTATTAAAATACATTTATATAAAGGTCTAAAATTGTTATAATAGCTAGTCACGTGCTAAACATGCGCAATCTGTTTTCAAATTATAGCTCATCGTAAAAGCATAATTAAAAATAAGGATAGATGTTTATTATAAATTGTATGATGGCATTAAGCTTCTTTTTTTTTATTATTATAAAATTGAAAGTGCGCATACAAATAGTGAACGTTTCATCAATTATTATTAAATTGAAAGCGTTTTTGTTTTCTTTGAATGTGCTACTTTTGTTAAAGTGATAGTTTTATTATTAACTTCCCAACTGCTTTTCTCTTTTCAATGTCAGAATAACAAACAAAGTGCCCCATCCATTGGCATTGCACTCATTTTTTTACATTATTTATTTTATTTTAGATGAGAATCCAGTAGAAAGCTGAGAATTTTTGTTTGTGACGTAGCATTTCGATTGTCACGACAATTCCATTTGTTGATACGTGTTTTTAAAAAATTCTTGTTACTAGTCGTCAATTTAAAATGTAATCTTTGGATTTAGATAAAAATATGTTTAAGCATGGCGAAGAGGTAATTTAAGAAAGTTATAGTAGTTTGAAATTCCAAATAAAAATTTCAATCTACTGAATATTGGGAAATGTATACTTTATTTGTATACGAATTTCCCTAAGATAAAATCACACATTTGTAAATATAATGTCTTCTGTAAACAACTCATGTCTTCTTAAAATAGTTTTGCCGTTCATAGGCAATTAATAAAATTTACCAGTTTTTAAAACCCGTTAAAATGTATAGACCTTTCTAATAAACCTATTTTTTTCTTTTTGACTGTGGTAAAATTTAGAAATATTTAGTAAGGTATTCTAAGCATTATAATTATAAGTAAGTTGTTTTTTTCCAATTGCGTACAGCATTTAAAATATTGTTTTTTGCCGTGCCTTTTAGTGATGGAATCCTTTTTAATTGAATTTTGTTTTTTGAAAATTCATTTATTAATTGAGTAGCTATCTTTGATAATAATGTAAATAACAAAATTAAAGCCACATATCTATTTTAAGTTAAATAATTATTTTTTTAAATTATCATTTATTTTTTTTTTGCATAACACAAGCAGGTCAAGCAATTTCCGTTTTGCCAAACCTGCATAGAAAGATGATAATTAATAAAATATCCTCATACATCTTTAAGCCCCTAAAATATCCGAGGCACCCTGCAGTAGTAGGGGTTGCTGGGCGCACACGATGGCTCTAAAGTTAAGTGACAACTACATTTTATAACAAAGATCTCTTCCGGTGCTCTCCAATTAAGTGTTGAATATTGCAGTACTAGTTTCAGATATGTGATAAAATGCATTCTTGTATTTTGAATTTATCAAAAATTTTCTGGGGACTATAATGATTTAAGGGGCGAGAATAATCTAGGGCAAAAGCGAACCCTCAAAGTGACACAATTAGAATGAATATAGTTTACGTCCCGCTGGCAGGGGCGTAACTGGGTTTTAGACGCCCATGTCTAATTTATTTTTGGCGCCCTTGATATTTAAATAAAAATTAAAAATTAGAGATTTAGCGGCGCCCTTTTGAACAGGCGCAGCCCGGCGCCCTTGGCAACTGACCCAATGCCAAGCCGTTGTTACGCCTCTGCCCGCTGGTGCGAAATTTAAAATGTCTTTGGTCATTATTATAGATAATTATGGCACTTTCCATTCGAATATTTGAAATGCCACCTCAAAATTGTCTGAAAGAAACACCAAATTCAATTATGTGCCAAAATAATGCATCCATGCATTTTGAGTTTGTACGACTGTCTTTAGCACCCTAAATTATGAACCCCTTTTCTCACGCTGTTTAAAGGTACAGTATGTGGTTGATTATAAACTTGTGCCTAATGATTACCCTGGGGCACGCCATAAATGGAGTGAATTCAGTTTATATATGGCACTGGGATAAATAATGTGTCCCACAAAACCTTAAAAATGTTCTTCCGTTCAAAAGGTATAATAGTAACATCGAATTCATGTATATTCAAAAATACACCTCTTGATTTTGAAATAATCAAAAATTTGTTGGGGAGCAGGCTCTCCAAACCCCTCCACCGATCAAGATTTATCGGCGCTCACGATTTCAGCCCTACTTCTCGTTGAAAATGATCGCTGATTTTGGTATCGATATATACACTGCCTAGTATCTCAGCTACTATTAGTGCTGCCATGAGCAGCCAAATATTTTCCGTCCCCCGTTTCACGATACAAAATCTGCAGTTGTCCGAAAATGCCACATCTGCACATAAAGAAAAAGTAACACCTGGATGGACCACCACATCCGCCTTATTTCGACGACACTAGCAGGGGCGTATCTACAGAGTTTGGTGTCAGGGGACAAGATTCATTTTTACGCCCCCTTTCAACTCTGAAACCTATTATTTTCAATCAAATAATACCATCTAAAATATGAAATGCCCCCCCCTCACCCGGGGGGAAATTTCTGAAAGAAACACTGAATACGACCCTTGTCACACAGTCCAGGTAAAATCTAGATTGGTGTAGTGACCTGACTGGGAGGATGCGATCTGCAAACTTTTTAAATAATATGTATCGTAGAATCCACACCTGCTAAGGGCCTTTCCCATGGGTCGCCTAAGACCACCTGAAAACACATATGCTCTATAGTTATAAAGTATAACCGAAAATTATTTTATGGCTGGGGGTCGCCCCAACACGATGAACTGTATTAAAGGGTCGCGGCCATAGGAAGGTTGAGAACCACTGTGCTAAGGCAAAGTGACCTCAGATTTTATTCCATGCTTCAGTCATGGGAGCGACCTCTTGTCACCGTTTTTTAAATACTTTTTTACATCTATAAGCTGACTCCGATACGTCGTTGATCATTACTGTATATATAATTCACTGTGCATTCTGTGCATCATACTATGTACACATGTGCATCATACACTGTACACGTGTGCATCATACAATGTACATGTGTGCATAATACACTGCACATGTGCACCATACGTGCTTAAGGTAAGAATATAATGTATTCAATGCACCAACTTCTACGCAGCCTTTCCGTGTGAGTGTTCGGTTATCCGGAAAGGAAAAAAAAGGTTATCGAACCACACTAATTTCCAATTAGTTTCGATAACAGACATGCTGCTGTACGTAGATAATTAGGAAAACATCTTAAAAATTAGATTCAACAGCTGAGTACACGTTCGTAAAATGTAAAACTTATCTAAACATTTGACATGAACTAGGCTAATGTCAGCGTGTAGTAGTAACACCAAATGATGGACACATTTCAAGGTATATCAGCGATATTTAGTACGTATTTGCGGGAAAACGTATAGTTTTGCACATTTTCAATGAGGTACTGAACTTTATATAAAAAACTTTACGGTTCACGTCAATTGTTATTAATCTTCATATACTTTTACTCCCTTAAAAACTAAATTATTTCTGTGCGTTTAATTTCACCTATCAAAGGGCACCAACTCATTTTTTACAACAACTTTAACATTTTTACGTGTAATTCTCCTTGTTCTAATTTTCACCGTATAATATCCCAGAGTTCTTTAGATTGCGAGATTCTTCTTTAGATAAAAGAATTGTTTGTTTTACGATTTTATGATAATGTATAATTAAAAAAACAAGGCAAAAGTTTGTTTATATTTTTGATGAAGATATCAATATATCAAATTTCTTTATAAAAGTATGTTGTAAGAGTTTTTGTTGTAAATTTAAGATTATGTTCTCACAATTTTTAGGGTAGGAAATAGGGTGTGTACATTTTTTCGTGAATGATAATATCTTTAAATCCAAGGATATTATAGTTTTGAAAAATATTTCATATTAAAAAATTACTTTAAAAACGTAATCTTTTTATTATTTTATTTTCTTTGAGTGGCATTGAAATGCATGCCGGGTTATCGCTAGTTTTTAAGATTTAAATCCCATGTCACAATAATGTATTGTTTTTATAATTATTTACTCCAGTGTAGCTTTTGCATCCGTAATAAAGTAGGTTACATTTTAAATATGATTGAACCTAAGCTCTTTTGGAAGAGAAGTTCATTTAAATGAAAGTTGGAATCGGGGATATCCTATGGAAATGCTATTGATAGCAAAAAGATGGCCGACTTAGAAAAAGTGAAAGTGCTTGTGGTAGGCGATTCCGGTAGGAAAATTTATAATAACGTTTATACTGAAAATTGTGCTTTAATATGAACATTTTATTGAAATAGTTTTAATTTTCATTTCCTATATGACATTTTTAATCAACTGTCCAATCAACAATCAATTTTTGAAAGCTGACGATCGATGATCATTTTTTTGATATTCCAATAATCCGATATTGACAAAATAAAAAAAAATTAAAACGAAAAGTAGTATGCCACGGTGGCATGATGGTATTGACATTGATTGACTCGTTAACTTGACTGCATTGCTAGCATGAGAGATAAGATTCTGTACATACATTTCACACAATACTGAATATGCTATGGTCCCATGATATGTAACCTGCCTTTACTTTATGCAGGGGAATTATTATCAATTATTAAAAGCCTTTTGCCTTTTGGAATCTAAATCTAATGGTTCAGGAGAATGGAAATTTAATAAGAGCTAATAAATCCCTCTTGTAAAATGTGATAGTTTGCTTGAGTATAGTATATGGTATATATTAGTGATGGGACGATTAATCGGAATCGTATCGGAATAATCGGAATATCGGGACTTTTCCAAAGCATCGGGAATCGGCATCGGAGCTGAATAATTCAGACCCGATTCCGATACCAAAATGATTCTTAACTGATTAAATTAATGCTACAACCACAACAACAAAGATCAATTTTCAGCAGCAAGTATTAAAATTAGAACAGAAATATAAAGGTATCTAACATTTAAACTGATTGCAAACAATGAGAATCCTCTTAGCTGGTGGAAAGCGAACAAAGAAGAACTTCCAAGTTTGGCTCTCCTCTCAAGAAAGTATTTATGTGCTCCGCCTTCTTCAGTAGAGAGCGAGAGAATTTTTAGTGTAGGTGGCAATATATACTCGCCAAAGAGAAACCGTTTAGAACCAACAACTGGAGAGATGCTTATGTTTTTGCACTATAATTTGCGAGTGCTTCAGTTTGACTATGATTAAATGAATATTCTTACTATCAACTGATTGAACTGAATAAAGTTTTTCTCATTAAAATGGAATTATTTATATTATTTTGAACTCAATACTACATCTTTGTATTATTAAAATGGAATTATTGATAGTGTTTATATAAAACCTTTCCAATACATTGTTATCTAGCATATTGTAAAGCTTCAATAGCAAGCTAATACACTTTTCTAATCAATTCTCAACTTTTATATTAATTAAATATGTTAATACCTGGGCACAATAATAATATATGTAATAATGGCCAGGAATCGGAATCGTATCGGGAATCGTATCGGGATAATTGGGTAGAATCGGAATCGTTAAAAATGTTGGTATCGTCCCATCACTAGTATATATAGTATAGAGTTAAAATAAAAAGATTGTTTAACAACATAGACATAGAGTATGATAGAGTTTGTAGCCTCCATTGTAGCTGTTAAAAATCATTTCCAATCATTTTTTTGTAAACAAATTTTTTGTTTCTTCAATCAATAGGAGTGGGGAAAACATCATTGGTTCATCTTATTTGCCATAATGAACCTTGCTATACCCCAACAGCCACCATAGGATGCTCAGTGGAAGTGAAAGTAGGCTAACAGAGTACATTCTAATAAAAGTCTTGTCTCCCCATATTAACATAATTATTATTATTTTCTTTAGAAATACCTTACTCATACTGTTTCAGTTTTAGCATGAGCAACACAAAAATGCAGTAGTCATGTTATTTAATATTTATTTTTTTTTTTTAATATTTACAAGTGATATTCACACTCACATTGAGAACAAATATATAATATAATAATTATCTGAGTATTTTTTAAATGTCTTTCCATTAGCTCCATGAATACAGAGCTGGTACACCTTCGGAGAAAGATTTTTTTGTTGAACTCTGGGATATTGGAGGTGCTGCCAGTCATGCTAACAGTAGATCTATTTTTTATCATCAAGTTCAAGGTTTGATATTAAATATGTTTTCCCAAAAAGGAATCTTATGTCTTGTAGAAATCTTGTTTAATTTTTCTATCCTTGTTTCAAAATAAAATGTATTAATAGTATTATAACTTTATAACTGCTCTAAAATAAGGATAGTATAAGCTATATTTTTAAAGGCAGCATTGCATTCATTTTTTATGTGATCATTCATTATTTTATATTTGTAAATTTTGAATTATAATTCGTGAAAATTACTAATAATACATTATTTATTGATGAAATAGAACAGTGCTGTCCAGCCCCCTGGCCACATTTAAATGGCCCACCACAGCTTAAGAAATGTTTATAATGTGTGTAAAAAAATAAAACATACTAGGGTGACAATATTTTCAAACAACATTCATTTATTATGCATTTTTGGGAAATCATGTGAGAGCACGGGAGAAGTTGTAACATAGACAAGGCAGAAGTCACTAAAATCTAAGGAGTGGGATCGCTTGACAGGTAGAAGTAATTTATGTTAAACACATCAGCAGAGCAACCATTATGCCCTCACCTATAGGATCAATTTAGATGAAATAGGTGAGCACCACAAGTTAACGATGAAAGGAAAGTCTTGGGGTCAGTGTAATCGAGATGTTATCTGGGGGTACTGAAGGTGTCACAAATGACTATGATGGGTAGTGTGAACCATTTATGGTACCGTGTTATTTAAACAGGTGGTCTAGCCAGGTATGGGAGAGTGTGTGTCCATTCTGTACTGTAGTGACATTTGGGATAAGTATCTGGTATTCAGAGATTGGAGCATGAGACTTTCAATGAGTAGAAAGCAGGATACATGCTGTGTTTGTTTGTAGCTTATGCAATTCAGTCTGGTAGGAATTGTGAGAGAGGTTGGACAGCACTGAGATAGAACATTTATGAAACCTACAGTGAGTTGAAATCATTTATTGTTAGTTTATTCAACTTGGTTTTACTTTTATAAATACATTTATAAATCTTTGTGAAGAATTTTTTGTTAAATAAACTGATGATTTAAATTAGTTATTTACATGGTTATTTTACAGGTATTATTCTAGTCCATGATTTAACCAATCGTAAATCTCATCAGAACTTGCGGAAATGGTTAGCGGAAACATTAAGTAAAGATGATTTGAAACCAAACAATGGGTAATAATAACTCTCATCAATGTTAAAGCAAATGTTCTTAATAAAATTAATTTGCTTCCTGTCAGGCATGGGTGTTAAATTTCTTTTTAATTTCTAAAACTTATAATAGAAGTTTTAGTCCTTCATGGCATTGTTTCTTCTGTTGTTCTATCTAATGCACACTAATGTTAAACTGATTAGCTCATATTGCGATAAATCTTTATTTGCAATGTTTCAGTTATGACTTTGATCCAGAGCAGTTTGCTGGGAACCAAACTCCAATTTTAGTAATTGGCACTAAAGTTGATTCAGCACAATCATTGAGAGAGAAAAATACTTTGCATTCATCCCACATAGCAGAAGAATGTGGAGCAGATGAATTCAATTTAGTATGTATTCCATCCCATTATCTTATTTCTTCTGCATATTCACAAACTACACCAGCTTATACAAGTTAAAAAAATGTAACCATTTTTCTAACTAGATTTGGTGTTTACTGGGTAGTAACAACATTTTTTTCTACTCTAAATATTGATTTCCACTAGCTGACAAATGAAGACCCTAGTGCTAAAATTACATAATGAGTAACATATATCCAGTTTGAGAAGATCAACTTTGAAAATTCAAAAAGACTATCAAATTATTCAAATTTTGTATGTGACTCTAGCACAGCGGTTCTCAACCTGTGGGTCGCGACCCATTTGGGGGTCGAACGACCCTTTCACAAGGGTTGCCGAAGACCATCGGAAAACACATAATATACTCTAGTTATGAAGTAGCAATGAAATTAATTTTGTGGTAGGGGGTCGCCACAACATAAGGAACTGTATTAAAGGGTCGCGGCATTAGGAAGGTTGAGAACCATTGCTCTAGCACTTTTAGCAGTGAAGTCTTCAAATGTGTTAAAAATAAAAATAATAAAGCATTACATACCAAAAACTAATGTGAAACATCTTTCTTATTGTAACAAACACTGATGTCACTAAATCCTAAAACAACATTCTTGCTACTCTCCATTTTTTTCATTTTATTTTAGAATACATTCTTAAAAATTAAAATAAAAATTATTTTATAACAGGACTGTTTACAAGTTAAACAGTTGGCACCAGGCTCCACTAATGCGGTCAAGCTCTCCAGGTTTTTTGATAAAGTGAGGAGCATACAACTCAATTATTTTTTAATTATTTTTTTACATTGAGTCATTGAGCACCATTTCCAACTGTTTTATTTTATGTATTTAAATGAATAAAATTATTTTCCAAGTATTAAATATTGTAAAATATTGTTTTTCATTATATTAATTTGATGAACATCTGTTAATATAATTTGTTGTTTTAAAGGCTTTTAAATAGCCTAAACTTCTGTCTAACTTTTTAATAAATCTGTACCAAAACTAACCATGTCTTTTTTCTAAAACAGGTTGTGGAAAGAAAGTTGTCCAGCAATCAGGTCAGTACAGCAGAAAGTGCTGGCAATCGCCAGGGTTTCGAGTTTGGGCCATTTTAGGGCTTGAGGGATGCAATTACGTAAGGCTTAACTTGAGTTCAAGATTTTCTTGTGTTTTTTCCCTATACTGGTGATGGGAGATAAATTTAGTGGGTGAAACCTGTATAGTAGATACCCTGTGTTTCCATTACTGTAACATCTTACAGAAGGGCAGCGTTGAAAGATCAATGAATTTGTTGTGAGAAAGCAATAGTACTCCAAGACTAATAAATGAAACTAATGTTAACCTTGTAGGATCCTGATTGCTGTTGTAATGTAGCATCTTTCTGCTGTGTAGCATAGCATCCCCACTGTCATGTAATGTAGCATATTTGCTGCAGTGTAGCACAAGTAGCACTGCATCCCTACCGCTGTGTAATGTAGCACCCCAACTTCTGACAACACAGCATCCTACCTGCTGTGTAGTATAACACCCCTTCAATAGCACTCATTTTTTAAGTGGGTGTTTTTTATGGTCTGAATTTCATAGCATTTTATGCACTTATGGAAAAAAAAATCATTTTAATCCTGTTTTTACTTCTCCTAATCAAAGCTCACCTGCTCTATTGATATTTATAAATTATTTTTAGGTTGATCACTTAAGTATTTAGGTAATTTTTGTGTGTATTATTCTAACATGGTTAACAAGAAATAATTTAATTGTGATTCTGGTTTCTACGGATTGCTGAGGGAGTACAAGATTCCAATTTACAGAAGACAATATGCTCTGTATATTTTTTTATTTCTAACATAGAAAGTTAATATTTGGGATTTTCATGTTTTGTACACAACATTTTATGGTGGAGGATTCCTGATGTTATATATTTTATCAGTTTTTTTTATTAAAACTGTATAGAAAAGATGAATAATCTAACAGCTAAGAATATAGCTTGAGTGTTTCTCATAGCTTGAGATTTTTTATTTTTACAAATAACATTCTTTAACTAGAACATATTCTCTGTGTTTCACTCTACACTGGCTTTGGCAATGACCTTGTTATTTTATTTTTAAAGTTTAAATGAAGCAGTCAGTTGCAGAAATATATACTTACTGCTTTTCTCATTTAGAAATAAGAAAACTATTATTGCTTGGCTCCTTAAATTCAATCCCAATTTATTTCTCATGTAAACATTCACACACAATTATTTATCTTCTGTGAAATGAAGATCAGTTAATTAATAGCCAAATGACAATTATAGTTGAAATCCTTACTTTTTCAATTCAATGAATAATTTTTAACAAAATATTTAAAATATGATCTTATATTTCATACTAAAGGACAATTTTTAGTTCACTCTAATAAGGCTTAATAACTCTTAATCCTTAAGGACTTCAGCTAAAGTCATAGGATTATAGGCAGCAGTGCAGGTCAAAATAAAGTCCTGCTAAGACTTCAATAATCCTGACAAATTGTAGTTTGACCCCAACTCAACTGGATTTTCAAATCCCTTTGAGAACCAAATAACCTGAGTTCAGTAATTAAATATATAAATTTCCAGATAGCTTATAGTAAATTGGAAAACTAAATTTAAACCTTAGATAAAAACTCAACTAGTCAGAAACTGCATAATATGCCTACAGCGCTTTATTTCTCATCACATGACGTACAGTATTGAACATGTTATTATTTATGGAAAAAGTCTTAAATTTACTTAAATCATGTTGTGAATCTCACCCTTAAGAAAAAAAAAATTCTTCTTCTTCTATATATTAAGGACCCACGATCAATTTATTGATCATTATGGCTCCTATGAATGTAGATCGGATTTGCAATGTTTCTGTGCCTGATGAGGATATCAGGAATTTTGGACATCTGGATTATTGTCATGTTATTGTATTATGTATGGTGTTAAGATATTAAATTTGAAAATTGTAACAATATAAAATTGAATCCATTTGAAGTTTGAAAACAAATTTAATTCCTAAAGTAACTTAAACTATCATGTTAAGTAATTATTATGCTGACATTGTTTCAGTAGAGAATATTAGTAATGAGTTTAGAAAGCTCTATTTATAATTTATAGGGCAGGAAATGTTATATAATGTGAGAGAGAAGAATTATTTGATGATTTTGACAACTAGTATATAGTGGTGTAGTCATGCAAGAGCACCAGCCCAATAGAATGCCTTTTAAGTAACCAGGTGGTCAGTGTTAAGTGTTCTTCTGATCTTGGTTTTCACTAGTGACTTTTGTCCGTTATTTTTCTTTCACTTTCATATAAGGTGCTGGTGGGATGTAGATATGTTACGTAAATTTAATTCACAATTACTGGGTATATTAATGTTTTTTTTTGTTGCACTGATGAAAATTGCCAAAACTTTAGAATATTTTTTTTGTTAATCATAAAGCTGAACACATATTGTTTTCTTTACACAAATTATTTGTGTCTCAAACTAGTCACAGTATCAGTAAGTCACACATGCTTATGAAAATAATAATAATAAAGAATGACACCATATTGTGTAGCTCTGTATAGTCTATTTATTTATAAACAGGTACTTGAATCTTATTTCATAGTCATACAGTTTGTAAAGTGCCCTGGGATAATACTTTGAGTCAACACCACCACTAGTCAGTAAATACATATTTATTTATACATATTTGATACCAATATACATATAATTTTTTTAATTTTTTTGACAGGGTCAGTTCAGTCCTATGCAGACAAGGCGAGTGTGGAAGAACTCTCATGCCGATTGACTTGATGTGTGAAGGGAATTAATTAAAACAGAAGTGTGATAGAGAAGAATGCTGAGACATGTGTACATATACTGTGAGCAAATCATAAGTGTGCAAGGAACTGAGTCTGTTATTTAATGTTAAATTACAAAGGATGCTACTTCAGACCAAGAAATGAAATGTTGAGTGAAGGATTATTAATCCTAATTTTGTCATTGATATATCTTCACATTTCTTATACATTTGCTTTTGTCAATAAACTAATAAATGTTGTATTAATGTTAAGGTTTTGTGAAAGGATGAATGGTGGTGATTTCTAGGTCTTGAAAGGAAAATGTACTCATAAAATTAAACATTATTGCAGCCATATTTTTTTTTACAAAACATTTGATGTCATAAAATAGTGGTCATGATTTGAGGCTTCAATTTACAATTAATGTTTTCACTTTAACTTGTGAGTTAAATCTTTCTAAGGAAGGAGTTGTTCTAAGAAGTCAATGGCCACCCCCCAGAGTATAATTAGTGCAACAATAACGTAAAACTATAGGGCTATTAGAAAAGTATCATTTTAATAGGTATTTTAAATGAAAATTTCATAATGAAATTAAATAAAATTCAACTATTCCCCTAAATAGAGCTTGCCTTCATTATAACAGAACCACAAATTTTAATGCTCTATCTCCAATATTTAGAAAGTTATGAATTTTTTAAAAATCAGGAACAGCGTCAATTTTTAGACGCCAGGAAAGTGTAGTTTTGGCACCCGCTATCTTCTAAAATAACTATGTTGGAACTTTCAAATCTCTTGCACACACAACCAGTTATACATATAACAAAGTCAATTTTTTTCAGGGTTGTCACTAAATTGTAAATACAATTTTTATTCGTTTAAAAACGAGCCGAAGCTCAATTTGTCAAAATATTAAAAGGGAGACAAAAAGTCAATTTTACTTCACTTTCAAAAAATCATAAAAAATTAACTAATTAAGCTATTCTTAATATCCAGGAGTCACGTAAAAGTTAATTTAAAGCACATCAATGTGAAATCATCAGGCAAAGGTGAAAACAACCAACTATTTTACAGAAATTATTTCAGCAAGGCATGTTCACAAAAACTAAGAAATTCATAGATTTTTTAAATTTCGTAATAAATTAACCAAGTGAGATATCCTAACAAATTTTACACAGCATTGCAGAACATGCTAATCTTTTTAATAATAAAGCAACATACTAAGGTTTAGGAAACAAAATTCTGCTCAATAATAATTATAAAAATGGTCACTTTTGCATCAGAAAATTTAAAATTCTCAACTTCTTAAGAACATTTATACAAGTATAAAATCTGCAGGAATCATCAACTATGCATTAGTAATAATGAAAATCAATTTGCAAGAACAAAAGGATTATCTCAGTAAGTCATGTTCATAATAACGAAGGAATTTCATATTCTTTTTTTTTTTTATTCATAAAAAATTAAGAAGCAAGGTATGTACGTAAAATTTATACATATAACAAAGTCAATTTTTTTCAGGGTTGTAGCATGTCTTTTAAATATAGCCATAAATGGTTTTAAGAATCTGTCAGGTAATTATGATTCTTTTACTGAACTGACAGTACATCTGATGATACTTATAAAAGTCTGTTAATAAAATTAACTAGTACTATGTCTGTTAGGGCAGCAACTATGAAGTCATTTGACAAAAAATTTGAATAGGTATTCTAAATGACGCTCTGAAAATTACGCTGCACTTAGATTTTTCTAGTAGGGTAGCGCTAACCGTCTTAGCATTTGCCCCATCGTATTTGTTGGACTGGAAGCAACGGATTTAGAAAGTACTGATGTACAAATTAAGACTTATCGTGCGCTTACAAATGGCACATGTTTCATCTATTAAAATATCGAAATAGTTTGTATTTTCTTGAATTTCTTACTTTGTGACTTATAATACTGGATAACAGAAAGTAAAAAGAAATTTTAAATGCACTTAGAGGCCTATACTAATTTTTTGACTGCTTTTCTCTTTTTAATATCAGAATAATAATAAAAATACGCCTTACTAATTTGCAAGCATTAATCTAAAAATTAAAAAGATTTATATGAAAATGAAATAGAAAGTGGGAAAAACAGTCTTCGTGAACTAGTTTTACGATTTTCAAATCTATTCTTTTTTTTGTTATTTTTTTGTACTTAGTTTTGTTGTTTTTTAAAATCTGCAATTTGTTTTGAAAATAAATAGGCCTTAATGTAGATGAATGAGTTTTACCAAGGTTACCGTATTGTTCATTGCAAATCACCTCATCCGCACCCTCCTTTGTACACTACTAGTTCATTTGTAATTAATTTCTTAAAATAATTCTATCATTGATACAGAAAAAACACAAATACCCGTTTTAAATAGATATAAAGGATTTATAGACCATGGTTTACTGGCACTTATTTGGACTGCATTATTTTAATACTCATTCATTGATGAATTAGCTGAAAGAAAGAAATAGTTTAAATAAAACAAGATTACTATTAAGTAACAATTTTGTTTAAAAAGGATTTACAAAATGCTACAAAAACAACCAGGACACACCTAAAAGTCCAAACACCTTTTTCTGTTTCACCACAGATATAAAACTAAAGTCAGGTATTCGCCAAAATGCATTCTTTGATTTTAAAGGCCTCAAAAGTTTCAGAGGGGTGGTTCACAACACTCCCCTTTCATTTCCACTTTCTAACACACACACCCCACCCCCGCGTGAATCAAAGTGACATAACTTATTTTCTTAACTGACCAAAATATTATTTCCCTTTCATTTTGTGAAAATAGGTGGACTATATGTGTCTTTATAGAATGCAGGGGCGACAAATAAGATGGGACCAAAGACATACACCCCCCCAGGTACCCGTAACTGGGTGAATTCAGTTTATGTAGGGCTTGGGCATCGGTTTCAGTGCTAGCGCTGGTCGCCTATGTCTACTTTTGGTGTTTATAAATTCATTGCCCCCCACCCCCATCATTCCGATCACCTGAGATGCCCGCCCTCGGATCAAATTCTCTGAAAGAGACAGAGACTACAATCCTCCTCTCCACTCTTCCTACGCCAATCCCGCGACATAACAAGTAACATTTTTTACACATGAAGAGCTGATTTTCAAAATGCTGTGTATCCATTTTGGGGGTTTTGAGATTATTCAACTTTTTACAAAAAAATTAATAAAGCGTTTAGAGGATTAAATCATTTTTAGACACGAATAAAATAGGAATATAATGTGTTTAGTATATAGAATTTACCATGTCCTAAACGAACCTGGTTTGCTCTACAAAATGGTTTGTTTTTTTTCATTTTTTTTTTTTAATGATGGATACCGCGTTTTGAAAATAAGCTCTTCATATTCAAATTCAGTGTAACTTTGTTTGAAAAAGAAGGGGGGGGGGGGGGAGATAGAAAGAGTCGTCCTCACATATTTATCAACAAGACCTTGTGCTTGAAATTAATTTCTTTCATGAAAAGTTATTAGCAAAATATTTGGAATTGCAATGTTACCAGTACTCGAATACTCAAGTATATGAAGGAAATACACACACACACACAAATAAATAAGAAAAATCCCCTTTGAAGCCATCGGGGAAATCCGAATGAGTAGCTCAAAGATTGTCGACTCCAACTAAAGCTGGGAACAAAGGAATTTGAATGAAGACCAAAGAAAACGGTAATCATTGTTGTTTCAATATGTAACTAGAAACCGAAGCCAACATTTCTAAGACTAAATCTTAAACTTAACTGAAGTTAATGAATTCCAATAATAAAAGTTATTAAATGGAGTGAATACTCTTAATAAATCACCAACTTCAAAAAGTTAACTTTGATCACTGATAGTCAATAGCCTAGAAAAATGCAAATTTGACACTAAAAACATATCTTTCTTTCCCATGGACCATGGTATCGGCAGTTGCGAATATGTGTAGCCTAACCTTTTTAAATGACACTTTGAATTATTACTTTGTGAGGATTGTATCAGACGAACAAAACTATACAACGTTTCTGATGCCTGCGTTTTGTCCCAGAATCATTTACCATGTGTACATCCGTTTTGAAGTTTTTACTTAATGAAATTGGAGGGAAACACAACAAACACTAGGCCTATATTCTACTTATTCCTCAATAAACTAAGTTTTATATGATTTATATGCTAAGATTATGATGAGTAGGTGATGGTCAGGCATGTCTCCGAACCACTGAGTTTGTTAAAATTAAAAACGACAAGTACACATTCACATTCATTACATTAAAATCTACATTAGGTTACTTTGGGCCAATGGTCGACAAACTCATTAGTCACAAGAGCCAAAAATCAGCAACAGGACGATTAAAAAATTTTGAGAGCCAAATTTCTTTTCAAGAACCACGTTTTTCGGAGTCAAAAGCCGATTTGTGGCCACCTGGCCGAGCCGCACTCAGGTCACCAGAGAACCGCGTGCGGCTCGCTAGTCGCGATTTTCCGACCACCACAGTCACTGAATGATTTTAAAAATCAAAAAGAAGATTATTATTAATAATTATTTGCGTCCAATTCTAAACCAAATAGTTATGCCGTTTGTTAAATAGGTAAACCGGAAAGGCTTTTTCTTTTTAAAATCATCAACAAATTCAAAGTATTGTCATTAAATAGTCTCAATGTCTTGAGACATAACAATTACATGGCATTTATACACCGAATTTAATAGGAACAATTTTCTTTTGTTAATAAATTTTGTTCAGCTTTATGCTAAAAAATGTACCGAATTAAGATAGGAGACGAATGTAACAAATTAACTTGACGGTTTTATTTATAGACAATCTTACGCCAAAATAGGCCGTGGGGAAAATGAACACTTGAAAGTTGTTCAATTTTATTAATTTTAAACACAATACGGTGAGGGCAACAACAACAACAAACGTGAATGGCACAAAGTTTAGATTAAAGTTGATGAGGATCACTGTGCACTTGTTGAACTCGACGCCAAAAGAAAGAAAAAGATACTAAAATTAAGACAGGTTATAATTAATCATTAAACCGAGTTTAACTCTTTGATTCATTTGTTTAACATTTGTGGACATCGTATTTGTCACAGTTCACAATAATCATGTAAGTAAGATGATTAAGGTGGTCATGGTCGATTTCAACTGACGAGCTTTATAGGCCTAAAATATTTGTTTTATTTTTTTTGTGGGGTGCTGTAATGGAGGCAAACTATGTGCGTTTTGTTTTGTGTGTAACCAGTTTGAAATTCGATTGTTTCAAGCAGTGGAGTAGTCAGGGCTATTGCCGCCCCGGGTGGTTCAAGCTTTAGTGGTGCCCCTCACACTTCCACGGAAAAAAAACTCTAGGCGGCCGAAAATACCGCCCCTCAATGTCAGGGGAAAAGTGCCATCGGGTCAAACCGACCCCTTCACTCGCCACTGATTTCAAGCAGTTGTGAACTACACTTAACACTGTTAATAACAGGGTGAGGAAATGTAATTATGGGTAAACCACGTATCAATATTTCTATTGTGGATTTTCCCGAAGTGTTAAAGCGGTTTTGAATTTAGCTCAGCAGCTAACAATCATCAATAGCATTATCTACGACTATCGCCGATGTCTCTGTTACAACTACGTGAATTATGCCAGATGAAAGTATTAAATGTCTTTCTTTTTAAAAAATATATATTTCTAAATGTATAATAAATTGATAATATCTCTCTCTACCTGTCGTGAAGATAGGGATAATCTTTATATTAGACTATTTAGATTAACTTTAAATGTATGATGTCACTTGGTCTGGGCATAGATAGAGACTCATTGATGGCAGTCAACTTAGAATTTTGAGGTTTTAAATTAAATCAAGTGACTACCAATCAGTTCATTCTATAGGCCTACTAAAAATACTAATCTCTTACATACGAATTAGTAACCCTAATATAGACTACCAAAACTTGATATTTGTTTAAGTCAAGTGTTTATGTTTATACAAATAATTTATCAGTTTTATTGCAGTTAGGCCCCCTACCCACCCACACTTTTAGTTTTAAAAAGTCTTGCCCCGCCCCACCCCCACCCCCCACAAAAAAAAACCACACACACAACAATGTGACACATAAAAGGGAAATGGAATATAGTGAAATCAAAGAATTCACAGTCCCTTTAATATTAGCTCAGGTAGCCTATCGGCAGTCCACTTGTAAATTTAAAAATACATTTCTTAAAAGCAGGCCTACTAAAACTCTTGAAATTCGTGGCGTGAGTTGATGATATGCCATTGGAATTTGATGATCAAGAAAAGACCTCAATGCAACATAGGAATTAAGTTTTTGTTTGTGTTGTTTTATAATTTTAAATCATAATAATTTAAATAATCTTTTGTAATAATATAGGCATTAATATGAAATAACAAAATTAAAAATGGCTTCTTAAATGTAAGACAGGTCACTGATATTTGTACATCACTTTTTCTATACTCTATTAATTTTCACTCTATTAAAAACAAATGTATTTGAAGATGCTTAGCCTACATAGACCTGCCATTATTATTATTATTATAATGAATAATATTAATGAAATGACTGGACACACAAAGATAGGAACAATGTATGTAGGCCTACTGTCAATTAAGTTTCCCATCTTGACTCCATTAGTCAGAGTGATCAGAGGCGTAGCGTAAGGGGGGGGGGCAGGGGGTACAGATGTACCCGGGCGCCAGTTAGTTATGGGCGCCAAAATGTGCTTTGGTATTATTTTATTGATGAAAATAATGGGTTTGAGAGTTGAAAAAAAGGAAAAGAGGGCGCTTTAAAATGAACCTTGTCCCCGGGCGCCAAACTCTCTAGCTACACCTCTGATCAGTGACGTGGGAAGGGGCATGCGGAAGGGGGACTCACCCCGGGCTGCACGTTTTTCTTCATATTGAGTAGCGGCATTTTTGGTCAACTGCAGAGTCTTTATTCCTGATAGGGTGTGACAAAAAAAACTTGACCGGCGGGCGGCTACCAACCCTATCTAGCTCCGCCGATGAGAATAATCTCTAATCATGCAGAAGTTTGTGAAGAACCTCTTCAGTTTTATTCATAAATTCATACTTTCAAAGGGATATGATTGAACATTTGGAAGTCCCTAATTTTAAGGCATCTTCTACGAGGGCGTAAAGTTAGTTGGAGGGCCTTTTTTTTTTTTTGGTGGTGGGGTTGGGGGTATGTTTTGTTCCACCTCCCCAATGTTGATTGTATTGAAAATGCAAATAAATAAAAAATAAAAAAAACTAGTCTGGACTACTTACGAAAATATTGAAGTTTTTACTACATTTTTATAGGTAAGAAAGTAATTTTTTTTATGTCCATATCTTCATTTTATACCCAAAGAAATCTGTCATAAAAAATAAGCCACCAGCCGTATAAGTAGTAAAACATCCCGAAGTGGCTATTGGTACATTTGTACCAGAATTGAGAGGTTGGGATTAAAAAACGATTTAAAATATTTTTATGGGCTTGTAAGACAAAATGAGGTATCAAATGAAAGATAATTGAATGTATTATACGTTTGAAATCTTAATTCTTCATTTTAACTAAAATAAACTACCACAAATGACATTTGAATAGCATTGAGTTTAATGTGTCCCGTGTCCGAAAGGGGGCGCTGCGTGTCCGTGTACATTTTGACTGATGCTATTGGGATGTCATTTGTAGTAGTTTATTTTAGTTAAAATGAAAAATTAAGTTTACAAACGTATAGTACATTCAATTATCTTTCATTTGATACCTCATTTGGTCTTACAAACCCAACAAAAATATTTTAAATCGTATTTTAATCCCAACCTCTCAATTCTGGTACAAATGTACCAATAGGTGCAGCCAAAACATCCACCCCTCCCCACACTCAATAAGGTGAACGCCGAATAACTAGATCGGTGTTTATATTCAAATTAGTACTACAAACAAACTATCTGTGGGCTGTAGGATTTATCATTAAAAAAATAAAAGAATAATAAATGACTTAGTATTGGCTTACTAAATAATACATTTACAAAAAGTCACGCCCCGCTACTGCTTCGACAAGCCGGCTACAGGCTTCGTCAACAAATAGTTCAAATACTTAACTTTAACAAATAGTCGAATATCATAATCATATTATTCATATTCAGCATGCTATACTTATCATCATCATCATAATACTACATAGGTTCAATTACAATTATTAAACTGAACTGTGTCAGAGTGGTTGGTGGAGACTTCGAATTTGGCTTTACTTAACATTTTTGTCTTAGAATAATAAACAAAAGTCTAACATAACAATAAATAACCATGACCGCAGCCACTTTAGACTTTAACTCTGTTACGATCCGATATGATATATAATTATTATATGCCCAAAGCCAACTACAGGCAGAGGAATGTACTTACGGTACGACTTACTTAATATCTTATTATTATTATAGTTATAGAATTGATTGTCTTAATTATAAATTAAATAATACTATATAAATAGACTGTATTATTAATATTATATAGAAAACTATGTTTTATTTCTACATTATTAATTTGCCATCTCCCTTCTAGTCACTGGGCTTATTATTAATATTAATTTATTTATTTCTTACTTTCTAATCTAATTCTAATCCTCATCTTCTTGGATACTATGATTCACTATGAATCAGTATGAATATGAAAACATTAGTAATTAGTAGAAATGCCTAAAGAAAGAGGCCAACTACTAATAGAAATTATAAACAAGGCAGAGTATTATGCTTTAGGTATCGCCATAGTCGTTACAGATGCCCATCGGATGCATCTAGCTAGACCAGTGGTTCTCAGTCTTCTTAATGCAGCAACCTATTAATACAGTTGGCAACTGTATTAATAGGTTGCTGCTGCACAAAATCATTTTAGTTGCTACTTCATTACTGTAGAGTATATGTGTTTGCCTATGGCTATGGTCTTAGGCGAACCTGGGAAAGGGTAGTTCGACCCCCAAAGGGATTACGAGCCAAAGGTTGAGAACCGCTGAGCTAGACAATAGACCTATATTATAATGCCTATATATATGCCCCTAGTTAAAGTCTCCTCATTGTAGTCATAGCCTATACTCAATACATAGTGCTCAACTGGTAACTAGTAGGCCCTATATCCCTGGCTCCGTAACTATAAATAAAAAATAAATGATGCCTATACATTACTAGGGCTCCTAATATATTATAAATTGTTGTGTGTGAATATATCTTTATAATAACTTTTTAATATACATCAAGATGCACATCATCTTTTATTTTAAATTTTAAGAATCAAATTGTGAAAAGATGAGCTATTCTACTTCTACATATTATGATGGTGATGAGGGCCCTAGGGAAATTTCTGGTTTTGTTTCACTAGAACTTATACTTCAACATGGTCATCACGGCACAGCTTCAGTTTTCAAAGTAGAATTTCCACTAGTCTCTTCCATAAAGTTGCTGAAAAAAGATATGGAACCAAGGGTAGGTAACTTATCAGTCTTAATTAAGTATCATCATCATGTCCCTTGGTTCTTGGACCGTTGGGGCGCCACAGGTGACATGATAACTATCCTTCTCCATTCTTCTTGGTCTTCTGCACTACGCATAGCATCGCCTAGTTTTAATCCTGTCCACTCTTTGATGTTATCTTACCATCTTTTTGTCTGTCTTCCTCTTCTTCTTCCTCCTCTAGTTGTGCCCTGCATGATTTCTTCGGCGAGCCCTTGTTTTCTGGTCACGTGGCCATACCACTCAAGTTTGCACTTTTTTACAGACACCAGAAGGTCATCGCACTGCCCAATTGCTTGAAGAATCCTTTCTTTCACTTGTTCATTAGTGATATGGTCTCTATAGCAGATGCCAAGAATGCATCTGAAACATCTCATCTCCATCGCCTTTATTTTCCTTTCAAGTTCTGCTGTTAATGTCCAAGACTCACAGGCATATAAGAAAATGGAGAGGATTAATGAGCACATCAGCCTGATTTTAGTGCTAGGGGCTAAGTTTTTGTCGTCCCATATTTTCTTGAGCCTCTTTAGTTCTGTTGTGGTCTGCGCAATCCTGGCCATCTATTCGGGCTTGGATTAATTAAGTATAAGTATTTGCAAAGTATTATTCAAAAACCTGTTTCAGACTGTGTTCAAATACTCATGGACAAAGTCAAAGTAATGTTGTTAAGACATTGATATGAAGACAGTCATTCATAATTTATTAACTAAATCATTCTGCATTTAAACCAGAGATTGAGCTTCCTTTCTGCATTTGCCTATAGGTTCATTTTGCTGAATGTATAATTGTGTTAATTCCTATTTGTAATTCATTCTTTTAAACAATTCAACAGATCAAGGTTAAACCAGAGTTCCAAGAGTGGTTTTACAAAGGAGTTTTATTGAAAGACGATGACACTATGCTGGGCCTGAGAGTGAAAGTTGATGACAAAATTGTTGTGAAGGAGAAGATATCATAAGTGTGTTTGGTTGGTTGGTTTTGAAGTGATTCAGTGAGAAATTGTACACAAACTCAAAAAATTATATTGAATTTAAGCAGCAAAGTCCCCTATTGTGGATAAGAGCCAAAAAAAGTATTTTGTTCTTTTTTACTTTACAAATATTTAGTGTATGGCTTGAAATAATCTCACAAATTTTGTTTTAATATTCTAGATTCTGTCCTCAAAATCAATTTATATTTTTAGCATTTTTTTTTTCAATTGCGTAATTGGATGATTTGTTAAGCTATTTGTGTTCACTGCATGTGTAGATTAATCCAACCTATGTCTCCTAATTTTAAATTATTATTTTAAAAAAAATAAGATTTATTTTACGGACAGCACAATCATCAAGAATTGAATAAATTTTTTTTTCTTGTGAATATTGAAAACTGTACCAATAATTATGATGACAATTATGATGATTTAATTATCTATAGGTCTTATTATTGAAATCTTTGTAAGCTAATAAAAATCTGGTCCATTATATTATCAAAGAAATGTGGCTGTATAAAGTTTTGTTAGCTACAAATCTTCTTATGATCTAGTTGCAGCCTTGAAATAAATGGTGGGCTTGTTGTTTATGCCAATGGAGGACTCAAAACTCCATGTATGTAAAGTCAAAGATTTTGCTTAAATATTTCTTAGCTGTTTTAGTTGTACATACAATAAACCTACATCATAAAAACCTCAAGTTGTTGCTTTATAATAATTTATATTTGTTAACAAATGTATAAATTTTATTTAACTATGTAACAAACGCATCACCTATCACCTGATGTATTTAAAATGAGATTAGCCATTGCTATTTGAGTCAAGTAGGCCTAAATGAAAGTGAATTGAGTTTAAATAAAGTCTCCTTTGCTATTTAATTAATTATCTTTTTTGAATTTGTAATATAATATTTTTCTGTTTCTTATGGTCAGCAGTTGTCAATTATGATTTACTTTGACCTGACCAATAGTCTAATAGGAATAACATTCACTTTATCAAGTGTAATGTCAATGTGGTTAACATTGACTTTAACAAGGGACCAACTGTGGAAGAGATCCTCAAAAATCTGCAATGTTTAAGCCTTCACCTCACTCATACCCAGAGGCGTAACTGGGTTTTTGACGCCCTTGATAAACTGAAAAATTTAAAAATTAGAGATTTAGTGGCGCCGTTTTGAACTGGTGCAGGCCGGCGCCCTTGGCAACTGCCCCAATGCCAAGCCGTTGTTACGCCACTGCTCATACCAACCCCCGTCATCTCAAATAATAAGTGCCTTGCAATATTTAGCAGCATCTGTCCGACCTGGGGAGCAGACGGTATAGTCTGTTTAACTCCTCTACTCACCAGCCCGAACGGCTTTACTTTAGGGCAGAGGGGTAGCTTAGGGGGGGCAGGGGGTACAGATGTACCCTGGCGCCAGCTAGTTAGGGGCTCCAAAATGTGCTTTGGTATTATTTTATTGATGAAAACAATGGGTTTGAGATTTGAAAAAAATGAAAAGAGGGCGCTTTAAAATGAATCTTGTCCCCGGGCGCCAAACACTCTAGCTACGCCGCTGCTTTAGGGGCCATCCATTAAATACGTACGCACGATTTTGGAGGTTTCGCGCACGCGTGCGTATGGCCCCGGAGGGAGGGGGGGGAATCTGCAGAAAATATGTACATTGATTGAAAAATTCTACAATAATCATGAAATTCTGACAGTTTAACAATAGCATTAACAGCAGATTTTTATCTCGAATGCTGTAAAAATATCACGCAATGTTTTGTAGGAATTCTCGTCATAAAGTTGCCATTAGGGGTCGCAAACCGGGATCCCGAATTTCGAAAATACCGGACCATAATTCATGCTCGAAAATACCGGGATTGGATTTATGAAAACCGGGATTTTCGATAATCCCGGGATTTTATTTTCAATATTTTTTTTAATAGTTCTTCTTAGTTTCCACGTCATAGTTAAAGCAAGACATAGCTATATTTGTGAGATGAGCAAATCCATCACACCACCTGTCTCAAGTTCAAAGAAAGCCGACCGATCTTTGTACTATCTTATTCGTCAAGAATCATGACGTTGTGATTAGTTTTATTTTTTCATCGTGCTTGTGTAGTGTGTAAGTGGAGACGAGTCGCGACCGGTTACCGGAAATTTGATCGAAAGAAATTTCGTCGACGGAAAATTGATCGACGGAAATTTGATCAACGGAAATTTGGTCGAATCTTTTTTTCAGTTCACACGTTAAAATTTTCGTCAAATTTCTTTTTGAACGCACTGTAATAAATAGTAAAACAAAATAATGCATCCAAAAATAAATTTGAAGCAAAATCTTAATCTTACATTTCCGCTGGTGGCTCGCGTAGGGGTCCACGAGTCATAGCCGTAGAGCGAGCTGGAGTAAAGGTAGTTATAAGTAATTCAAACGACCAAGCCCAGTGGTCGGCAAATAGCGGCCATAAATCCGAAAAACATGGTTCGTGACAGGTTCTTAAAAAGAAATTTTTCTCTAAAAAATTGTGATCGTTCTGCTGCTGATATTTTTTTGTTGCTCTTTTGACTCATGAGTTTGTCGACCACTGACCTAGCCAGCGGTGGTTTGGAGCCGGTTCGGTCAGGTTCGTGCGAACCGTTGGTTCAAAGAAGTTATGTACTAAAAATACTATTTTAAAGACTTCTTACGAAACAAAAAAGAAATAGAAAAACTTGCTCCATTTGACTTCAAACACTTAAAAATGCCCTGGCGGATGGACCCGAAACTCCGCTGAAAGAGCTTCGTGGGCCCAGACGCCAGATCCCCTAATCGTAATTTGACTGACTGTGGCGGTGACCGATATGGCATAAGGTGCCATACTAACTGCGAACCCTTTGTTACGAATTTGGCAATACACCGCTGGACCTAGCCCAAAAGTCAAACGGCTGTATTTTTTTTAATCGCCTCGACACATACAGCGATAACGTTAAGCTGCTGAGACGGATACAGATGTTACAAAGAAATAATATGGATTGAGTACAGCTACTGCTAGATTTAATCTTTTTCTCCTCTTGAATTTTAGTTTTTAACTGATCTAATAATAGGTATACTCCAACGTGAAAATAATGAGGCCCCTTTGTCTATAAGGCCCGACAGACACCTATGAGCGCTGGCATCCTTCCGTCACAAGGTGACGATGGTGTGGAATTCGCAGGTAGAAATCCACAAGGCCTGGGATTATTCTTCTAGGATTATAAGCTGGTTCCAACAGCAAATCGCCTCTCTCAACGCCGCTGGACAACCCAAGGGAACATCGTGTGGATGATACAGCTTGGCACTAGTGGCGTCGCAGGAGTCGTCGGAATGATACATTGTATCAATGTTATCCGCCTTCGGGACTCCATCTCCGGGTTTGAATTCAGAGTTTCCTTCTCTTAAATGAGTTGCCGTCCAAGGTTAACAAGTCCCATCTCTTAGATTAGTTGCCGTCCAAGGTTAACGAGTCCCATCTCTTAGATGAGTTGCCGTCCAAGGTTAACGAGTCCCATCTCTTAGATGAGTTGCCGTCCAAGGTTAACGAGTCCCATCTCTTAGATGAGTTGCCTTCCAAGGTTAACGAGTCCCATCTCTTAGATGAGTTGCCGTCCAAGGTTAACGAGTCCCATCTCTTAGATGAGTTGCCGTCCAAGGTTAACGAGTCCCATCTCTTAGATGAGTTGCCGTCCAAGGATAACAGAGTCCCATCTCTTAGATGAGTTGCCGTCCAAGGTTAACGAGTCCCATCTCTTAGATGAGTTGCCGTCCAAGGTTAACGAGTCCCATGGGGTGCTGGTGATGTTTTTGCTTGACTGGGCTTTGGTGGGGATTGAACTCAAGACCATCAACTTGAGATTTGCTCAGTTTAGACCTATTAGTACGACAGCTCTAATATAATAAATCTAGGCAAGAGGATCCGTTTCATTATTAACTTTAAAATTCAAAGTATTATGATTAACGGCTGCTATTTCAAACCAGCCTTCTCACATTTTAATCAGGATAAACACCTATACCCAACAAGCTGGACGTATCCGGAAGAGGCGTATCTAGAGTGTTTGGCGCCCGGGGACGAGATTCATTTTAAAGCGCCCCTTTTGTCTTTTTTCAACCCTCAAACCCATTATTTTCATCAATAAAATAATATCAAAGCACATTTTAGCGCCCCTAATTATCTGGCGCCCGGGGACATCTGCCCCATGCCGCCCTTCGCTACGCCTCTGCGACAAGCAACACGTTAGTTTCTATAACAGCGGTTCTCCACCAGCGGTCGCGACCCCTTTAGGGGTCGAACACAGGGGTCGCCTAACACCATCCGAAAACACATATTTATGAAACAGCAACGAAAATAATTTTATGGTTGGGGGTCACCACAACACGAGGAACTGTATTAAAGTAAAGGGTCGCGACATTAGGAAGGTTGAGAACCACTGTTTTTTTAAAAAAGCACTTTTAACTGCTCGGGTAGCACTTTTGCCACGACGTAGTTGAAATGTATAGGCCTGGCTAGGCTGTACATATCTATTTTGTTACAACTAATATGTTCTATTGTATACGGTAATGTATACTTATTAAATTGTGACATTTTAACTGCAAACTGAATGTAAGGTATCAAATCTAGTTTAGGCCTATATAAGATTGACCGAGCTAAGTATTAGTATGTCAAAATTGTCAGCCTGCCACCAAACCGAAGGAGGAAATTGAAATATTTCAGGTTCTTTCCAGTTTTATAACAAAACGTATTTTAAATTAGATGAGTGCATCTGTGATAATTCGTGTGAAAAACCAAAGAAGGACATCTAAATAATTGTAAATACGTTCAATTTAAAATGCAAGTCGTTAAACTCTGGGTTTTCTCATATCTAGTCGTCACATTTGTTACGATGGTGAAATCAAATGAGACATCTCAACGAACTAGAGAAAGTTTGTCATTGGTTGGAAGCGATTTGTTGGAAGACTTAGACCTAATCTCGAATCAAGAGCAAGAAATAAAAGTCTTGAATAGTGCTTCCAGTGTTGAAGCTGACCCAGAAATTTTAAAGGGCACTCGATCATATTCAGTTAACACGATCAGAATGTTTGATCAAAATTGATTGGACAGTTGTCGGGGGAAGTGTGGCCAGATTCAGCTGCTTCCGTGCACGTGTGATCTCAAAAGTTGTATTTACAAAAACTGTTGCGAGGATATGGAACAAGAATTTCCCCACATCATCCAAAAAAAACAAAATCTCTTTATGGACATATGCTTAATGTCAGTTGTATGTGCTCTGTAAATGGATTCCTCATTGTAACGTCGTGTTCCAGGCCAAAGTCAAAATACAGCGACGCTTCCCGAAAATATCCGAAGAGCGGAAGGATGATCCGCCGTAGTGCAGACCACCTCATTAGAGGGAACAGATCTGAAACCCGTACCTTTCAGATAATTAACAACGGTATCATCTCCGACATAACAATGGGGTTTGTCTACATCAGCCATGACGTATTTTCCTGCAACGCCGTAAACCATTCTGTGGCCATCCCGTGGTATGTTGATCTTAACATCGTTTGGTTTGTTGAACCACTCAGTCGTATGGGGTTGTCTACAGCTCTTATGCCTAAGCCGGCATGATATACCCCGCCACGTGTATTAAATGAGACACAGTTACCATTATGTATACGGTATACAGTATACCGACCGCGAGGAGCTCTTGTAAAAACTCCAGTGATTCGAGGTTCCAAAATAAATGCGAATCATTTCATTCCTACGCCCAAGACAAACAACTCAAGTTCTTATTAGAACAAATACTGCGTTATTTGTAACGTGGGAATAGGCCAAATTCCACCCCATTCCGTCACGGAGTCTAAGCTAATCAGGCACCACTATGGACTATCTGTTATCTTAGCACTGTCATCGCGCTCAGCTTATTTACAAATCAAAAGTAACGAGGGCTTCATTATCGGATCAGACGGGTTGTGTAAGAAATTGTTTGCTTCGGAAGTATCCATTTCTGACAATGGTGTGCCACTGTCTCAAAAAGAAAGCGATTACCTCCCTGAGTTTTTCTTGTGACTTTTACGTAATCGTCCCGCCCAATATACATTCGAGAATATAAAACTCTCAACAACGGCTCAGTTCGATACTCTGTTAAATTTAACTATCTACACAGTCGGAGTAACACTGTATGTGGACAAAATGAATCTAACTGATCCGTTAGGCCTTAGAAACTCCGGTATAAGCAAAAACTTCACTTTAGACATTGGCAATGATTTGGCTGCCATCGCTCTAGTCTTTCAGACGACCAGACGGGGACATTTACACACACCAGAGCAGAATTCATTCTCACACTCACACTGTTCAAATATATCTTCGTGTAGTTTGTTCTCTACACTTTAGCAGGTGAACGAATTCAACAATCGTTCTGAAAACGCTCCCGCAGATAAATACTCGTTCGTATGTTATTCATTTATTTTTAATTATTTTGAAGAAAGAATAATGCATTCATCTCGCCCGCTGTGCGTTCACGTGACAAATCCCGAATATCTTGATCTTGGAACATTGACTGCAAACAACATATCCACAATGGAGACTCTTCTAGACCGTTCTCGTCTTTGGGCAAACGGCTGCGCCAGCGCCACATTGACGACAACCTATGATGTGTACAGGGCAAAACAGTTCAGCTTTATGTTCATTTGTGTTTGTGGATCCTATATGTTCAAATTCTTTCCTGCCATCGTTCGTGAGTAGTAGTGTTAACACAGTTTACCCAGGGTTTCGTAATAAATATTACTATCTTGACTGCAGTCTACACTAGGGCGACCAAACGTCACGATCGTACCCGGTGTCCCGAAAAAGTCTCTCGGGACGCCTAAATGTCCCGTTTCTAAAATCAAATACATTTTCAAATCACTAAAAGTTCCTAATTTATAATATAACTTCAAGTAATATTTTGGCTAGCTGTGTAGCCAGTGCCAGTAGTGATGTGGGCTCGCGTCATGGAAACTCGACTGTTGACGCGTTTAGAAACGTCCTATAAATTAGGAGTGGGGTGCAGTTTTTGGTCCGGTACAGGCTATTTTGAGATGACACCCGTAGGATCCGAGTTATACTAATACAATTCAGGAATTATCTAGAACATGAGAAATGCATTCCACTCAATAGGGAAAAGTAAACACTGTATGTATAGATCCAGTATTTAAAGGACCATCCATATGTTACGTGCCGGTACCAGAAAGTCACATTTACCCCCTCCTTTCGGCATACTGTTGGACTACAGGTTACAAATGAGATTTCATCTTTACATGCCAGACCCATCAATAAACAAACAAAAAATCATTTAAAGACATTTATGACGTCACAGCAAGTCCGTGTCATGGGTTTTCTACAATGTGGGTGCTGAGAGCCCAATGGTGCACCACGTCACCCTTGGGGGCTCGACTCTTTACAAAATTGTATTTCCACTTTCAATCCAATGTGACAGAACACAATGAACGCACCGTTGGTGTCTGGTGCCTTCCCTTAAATGCCATACCAGTAGCTTATAGTATAAGAACTATTAAAATTTAAATTAAAAATGACCGTTGACAGCACCTTTGGTGAGAAGGGAGCAACCATCTGTAGGTTATAATCAAGGGTCTTGTTCTGATTAAAAATAATTTCCCTCTGAGGTCTAAAAATAAATATGATTGCACTTTTGTTTCCTCTTATTATTATAACTTTGGTTTCAAATGAGGGATATCATTGTATTGGTGATTGTGAGTGAATAACATTGTAAATAGTACTAAAAAAAAATATCCTTTTAGCTTACAATTATAAATGACTCAGCCTTACTTGTTGAGAAGAATTGTCTTTCTCATTCTCTCCATTGCTCAAACAATGCCATTGTAGTACTTTTCATCAAGCCAAATCACAACTAATTGTCTAATACTTCTGGTACTGCATTCACATGCAATCAAAATGTAACTACAAAAGCACCACCCCCTCTCTCCAATTTTGAATCTATGTACTAGCATTTTTCCCCACATAGTTAACAAACACTAAGAAATGTATTTTTTTAAAAATAATTTATTGAGAAATGTTTTTAAAAAATATATGAAAGTGAGTCATGCCAACATGATGCATTTACCAAAATGATGCATTTAACCATAATGAGCTGGAGGTATATACATCCACAAATAAACGGCACACTTCAAAAAACCAGCGATTGTACCATGGAAGAAAACACAAAGGACACATTTAGCTTAGCCAAACAGTATGCAAGCTCTTAAAGCCCCCTGAAACCCCATTTTGATGTCTCTACAACAATGATCCTGCATGATTAGAATCAACAAAACTGAAGTAACTTTCTCAGTGACTCATCAGTGCAGATTTTGTAATTCTTAAAGGTGACTGTAAAATTTCAATTTGCATACAAGGTCATTGAACTGGAGAAAATACACATAGGAACAATCTACTTAACTATAAAAATAAACAGAAATAAATTGGCTTGAGTAATCACAATTTAGAACATTAAAACCTAATTCTTTTTAGTCTTCATCCCAGTCCTTGTTCTGTTTGGCTTTAGGTCCTCCTGCCTTCTTTGCCATGATTATCTGTTGGATTAATGAAAACAGTGTGATGCTAAGCAGCAAAATATAATCATTTGGACCATCCATGGAAAAATAATAACAATATTGTTATGCTATTTAAGCTGATTAATATCAAGCCCCTTAAATTTTTTGATGAAAACTTATAACTTTGTATTAATTGAATGCACCCCCATTGTTATCTTATAATTAAAATAATGCCTCAAAAATGTTTAATACCCACTAACAGCTATTAACACACATTATTTATAAAATTAATAATTACAAATATGTATAGAAAAAAACAAAACATCAAGAATTAAAAAGATGGCTATTATACATTTCCATAGCAGACCCACAGTGTAAATGAAGTGAGTAACAGTTATTTTACAAGAAAAACCTTGACACTATCTGATAAACCCAAGGAAAGTACTTATTTTAAAAATTGAATATGGCATTACCTGATCAACTCTAAGGACTGTACAAGCAGCTGCTGTGGCAAACCTAAGGCCCCAGAATTTGGTGATTAGCAGATCAAAGATTTTGGCTTCAGCAGAATCCAACACAGCTGCTCCTTCAGCCTGTGACAAATCAGTATTGACATCTTAGTTTTTTTATTTTCCATGACAGCAGAATTCTTTAAATATTCTTTATAAATCATGCAAAGAAAAGGTTTTTAAAATTTTATGATACATATGTTAAATTTTAAAAAGAATTACCTCAATATCCACACCTGTATTTACCCTCTTCTCATGATGTGCTGCATAAAGTTTGCTCAAAACCTCTGTGGCCTTAAATTGGGGAAAATAATAACTTAAAACAGTTTAAAAACAGATGTACCAAATCACACGTAAAAAAAAAAAGACGCTCAATAAATAATATTAAAATTGAAAATATAAATTAAAGATGTGAGTATGCGACTGACCTCTAACATACATGGAACCATTAGGTTTGAACTTAAAATGATAGTATCTTGAAAAAAAACTAGTTATAAAGTAACAATTTAAAATCTTGAAAAAAAAGGCATTAAAGTGAGATACGGCAATTTAAATGGCATTAAAGTGAGTTACGGTACCTTAACACCAGCATTCTTTGCAAGAGCTTTGGGCACTATCTCCAATGACTCAGCAAACTTTTTCACAGAATACTGCTCCAATCCAGGAAGACTCTAAAATAGTTTAAAACAAATAATTGACGTTCAAGAGGCTTTCTCCACCTCTTCAAATGTTAAACTGTGCTTACAAGAGAACATGCTAAAAATTAGTATTTTAAATTGAAGCCTATGGGAATAGGAATTTTGCCAGACAATAGTTGACTACTGCTTAAAGAAATGTGTAAATCGGAAACATAAAATGAATGTCTTAATTCACACACAATAACAATAATTTAAAAAAAAAAAACCAAACAATGCGTATCATTCATGAAACTAAAACACTAGCTGGAGATATTTTAACTGAAATAAACAAATGTGTGAATTAAAATAAAAAATGACACTTGTATGTTACCTCTCCAAATGTGGAAATCTGTCTAGCCAATTCAATTTCAACTGCTCCAGCTCCTGGAACTAGTCTACTATCCTGTAGAACACAATATTTGTTTCAAACTTAAGCCAAAAGCTTTTTAAAATAATGAAATAAGTTAAATTTTTTCCATTATTTAAATTTATCTATTTAAAAACAGTTTAAATTTTTAATGTATTAACACTATTTACAATTCCTTATTATTTATTAATGATTTTCAGCCATAAAGCATGTCAAAACAAGATTTGAAACTGGGGTGCACACAGTAGAGCAAAACAATATAACCGTAGTTTAATGGATTTATGTACCCAAAGCACAGAATGTTAAATATTCATATTACTTACCTTGGTTAGGGCTTTAAATGTGTTGACACCATCATCAATAGCTCTTTCGATGTCATCCATTATGTTATCAGTAGACCCCCTAATAACAATTGTTGCAATGGGGCTTTCTTTCTTATCTGTCATGAGCGAATTTTTGGCAAACACAGTAAAATATAAAAACTATTATAAAATAAAATGACAGCAATTTTAAAACAACAGTCTGACTAACATATAATGGGAATATAATAAAAATAAAATTAGATGCGAATGTGCTATATAAACTTAACAGGTACCGGTCATGCTTTTAAAATAATTATAAAATTTCACTCTCACCCTGTTTGAAAACAATGACTGGTGTGTCACCAATTTCATCAACATAAACTTGATCACAGTAACCACATTCCTCTGTGGTTGGAGCAGTCTAGGAATTCAATTAAATTACTTATAGTATCTAAATGATGCAGACTTTCTGAATAAACATAAAACATAAACCCAACATAGAAATCAAAAATAATTTTTAAAATCTCAATCTTTATCATAAATGGAGGAGATGAAAATAAGCACTGCCTGCAGTCTATGCTTCTGATTTCACAAGAACATAGCCATGATTAAGTTTAGAATACTGCATAAAAAGATGCCATGAAGCTTGTGATAATCTATTTTCAATGAAACATTCCTAGGGCACTTTCATTTCCATCAATTGTTCAATTGAGGCTAATTATTGCTATTCATACTATGTATTATACAGAAAATAATTTTTTAAGGGAAAATTAACTTATGCTAATAAATATAAGAGCTTACAATTTTAGGAAGCGCTGTTGCTCCTATAGATTGGCAAAGTCGACGTAAATCCCACTTCGACAGAAGTCTGACAATCATAAGTTTGTACTTGTTTGCATAGTGCAGCGCGAGATCTCCAACTTTGCCACCTGTCACAATAACTTTGACTCCCGTATCTGCTATTTCTTTTATTTGCTGTACAAGTATAGCAATTTATTACAATAAATACATATAAATATGCCATCTATTAAATTTTTACCTTAAAGAATAAATCTTTTATGCAAAAAGCATAGCATACAATTAACTCCTTGCTAATTTTTTAATGAAAACTTAAATTAAATGAATCTTTTCTATTTTTAAATTAGCACACTCAAACAAAGTAAGAATGTTCTATTAATTCAGCAACAAGAAGATAGTATATTTATACCTCCTCCATTAAATTTTCTTCTCCCTTGCTGAAGCTCAAAAGTTCCTCAGCATTTTTAATCAACACTGTTCCCTGAAAGAAAACAAAATTAAAACAACAAAGATGAAATTGTAGCATGTATGGTTTAAAAAAATCCTCACCAGTGGCACTGCAGTTTGTATTTACTTAGCTTTGTAGGTTCTGCAGTGATAAGGTCTATTCTTAGGGCTTAATTATTTTTCATGGTCAAGATCACATCTTTTATTTTATTCAGAGTTAGAATGGATGTGCCATCCTTGTGGTAGTTTGTAATCCTCATTGGCACCTCCATTTGAGCCATTAAGCATCCCTTCAAAGTGTTGTTTCTATCTCTCTTTAGCCTACGGCTTTATGTGATCAGTTCTTCGTCTATACTTTCACATATGTGATCTTGCTTGTTAACTGTTATTTTCCTGCTTTGCCTTTAGATACATTCCCTTTACATCTCATTCTTTACCCAACTCTTGTTTCTTTACTGTTCATCACTTTTGCCAATCACGTTTTTTTCTTTCTACAAATTTTGGTAGCCTCACTACTCGTTTCATTAAATATTTGCAGCACAGAGCATTTTATCTATAAGTTCTCAGCATTCTTTATAAATCCTATTGTTTCTTTGCAGGCACCCCCCCCCCCCCCTTAAAACTAAAATAGGAGCAACAAAAAAATCTGACACATACCTTAGTTTCTGTCTGCATAGCATCAAGTGGACAAGAAAATACAGCAATTTTGGATTTCTCTGTTTTTGTTACATCCCCTTCCACTTGACGTTTAAAAACCATACCTTGAACAACAGAGCTTTGTAATATTCCAGAACCCTAAAACGAATATTTAAAAAATAAATCTTATAAAAATTTTAACTTAAGTAAATATTATATAACCTATTACAATTAAGTCCTAGCTAACAAAGGCAATAGGGGCAAATAGAAACTAGATTTGTACAGTACACTTTTTTAACATATAGAAGGAGACTTCAAAGTAATGGTAATTTGTTTTTTTTTTACACCTGGGCAAACACAAATTTAAAAAAAGGGGCTTTAAACTACTTTTGATCTAACCAGTATAATTTCCTAAGAGATATAACTACATTATGAAAAGTAGAAATGCAATACACAACAATGGTAAGTCAAAGTTTTAAAAGAAATAAAGCATGAATGTGAAAACGAAACCAAATAAATTCAATTAAAATTTTAAACATTTAAATTATATTACATGAAGCCCTATAGCAGAAAATTGTCATAAAGTTTACTGCCATAACAATTGTCACTGTTGCTAGTGAATTCACTCACTGCATTAATATCAATATATTTTACAACGATCTGTTCAATAGTCTCATCATCTATGCATGCTAGTAAATTTCACAAAGCTGAACTTCTAATGATCGTAGCAATAATAAAACAAGAACAATGTTCTTTTGAGCATAACATTAAATATTAGCAGTCTATGGGAGTTCGATTGCTTATCGACCCTGAAAAGGCATAATGATGCAATAGGGACAGGGAATTTTAGTGGGTCAAAAGCGAGTTTATAGACAGGAGTTGGTTAAATGCATAAAAAAAACTGTATGGTCCTAGCATCTGGTAAACAGGAAAATCCATGTGACGAATCATGAAAATTAGAGAAGAAAACAAAAATGGACAGTATGAAGATCTACATTTACATCTTGATAACCAAAGGTCACTCTTGTTAAAAAAAGCTTAATAAGATTAATTATGTGCAGAAGATGATTAAAATAAGACCATCTAACAAGCTCCAAATAAATTAATGCTTGATTCAAACAATACTTACTGAAATTTTGCATACTCTAATATTATCAACACTAAAGCTTAGTTTCTCTGGAAGAATAGATACTGCAAAGAAAATATTAAGAACTATTTGTATATGTTTATAATGCATGTTTAGTGGGATAGCGTTATGCAGACATCAAGGTAACATCAAAAAGTACATGACTGACATTTATATTTCTATCTGCAGTCACTTTGTTTAACTGCAGATCCCATTATCACAGTCTGTCACTTGTAAAAATAAAGTTACTGGCGAAATTTAACGTGGTTCAAACTCAAAGTCAGCTCAGCATAAAATAAATTTTATTTAAATAAGATTTAATTAACAAATTAAGGTGTTATTTAAAACATAAAACTTCCAAGTAACTTGAGATATTTTTTTAAAAGTAAAAGCTGTTTTAAAAGAACACATGGTACCTGATGAGAACCTGAAATTGGCATAGGCGCTGGGAAACAAAAATTTTAGAAGCACTGGCGTATCCAACAAATTTTAAATCAAATACGCCTAAAGCATATGGCGAACTAAATATTACTGTAATACCTCTACTACTTAGTACTCTGAGTATGTCTAGCAAGTTCATTTGTGAAAATTCGGGGCAACATTATGACGATAATTCACAAAGCAATGCATATTTTTACAGTATTTGAGACCTAAATATGCAATTTTTTTTACTCAGTATGATTTTGTAGAATATTTAATACTGTGTGTACTTTCTGTAGACACCCCCCCCCCCCCACACACAAACGCATATGAAAAATCATCACTATCATTGCGAAAATGTGGCGGCGATGTTAATTTTATAGACCCTCATCCCATTTTTCCTTCTTTTTGTTTAAACAAAATCTCCTAAATCATCACCATTCCATTGCCCTCTCAGAGCAATTATAGATGGTCCCCAACCAATTGTATTTGTTGATCCATTCACTTCTGGGTGCAGAATGCAAATGCAAGTTAAAACTAACAAACAAAATTGTACTTTTTAATTGTTTTTGTTAAAATTGGATATATTTTCAACTCTTTTTCTGAATATCGTAGTTCTGAAGACCCGTCTTGTTGTACAATTGAAAAAACATCTCAAAATTGTACATTCTACGCCAAGAAAGAAAGAATAAACAGGTCTGTACAAATATAATCTGTAACTATCCATTAAAACTTAATTAATAACATGAAATCAACATAATTTAACATTTAAAAATTGATAAATGATCACACTTACTGCAAGCATTAGTTATGAGATCAGCAAGGAAATCCTCATTTCCATACTGTTTACTCATGATAGCAGTTCGAATGGCTGGAAATACTTCTTCCTTGTTTCTCATAT
This sequence comes from Omphiscola glabra, assembly GCA_964017045.1. NCBI lineage: Eukaryota > Metazoa > Mollusca > Gastropoda > Lymnaeidae > Omphiscola > Omphiscola glabra. Next base: position 28,785,486 of record OZ024798.1, on the reverse strand, counting down.
TTTTTACTGTGCCCAATGACAAGCCTAAAATAAGGAATGGACAAAAATCATTTATATCTTACTTGAGCAAATCCACAAAATAATTTTTTCCGTGACAAAGAAAAAAGTTTGAGGGGTATTGTATAATGCATAAAAAAAAGTAATTATTTTAAAACCATAAAGAAACTCACCTGGTAAAACATCCAACGCTTTTTTCAAAGCCATCTCATAGCCTTCAGTAACTTCAGCAACAGAGAGACCCTTTTTAAAAAAAACAATCATTCTTATTATAAGTATCTCATGTCATTTGTTGTAATTTTTTAAAAGTAAAACTTGTAAACATAAAGTCGACTTAAGTGTTTTTAAAATTTGGTAAGGGCTGAGATGATCTTCATTAAAAATAATTTTTTAAATTTTATTTAACATCAATCATTTTAAAATAGCAAAGACTTGAAAAGCAGAAGCAAACCACTGAGTTAAAGCAAATAATATTATTATTTATGAAAATTCACATATGTATATCTATAAAATCTAATGACAAAACAAACATTTAACTTTTGTGTGTTGTAAATCTAATAATGACTATTATGGTAAATAAATACTAAGAAAAGAAAAAAATGTTGCAAAACAAAAATATCAATGCATCCTAAACTGTCTTTGAGGTTAATTGGGATGTCTTCTTCTCTTAATAACATTACCATTCTTAACAGCTCCTCAGCATTTTCCAGTAAGGCTCCAGCAAAGCCTAAGACAAAATTGGTACCATCTCCGCATTCTTGTTCTTGCTGCTGGGAAGCCATTACAAGAATTTTGGCTGCAGGATGTTCCACCTCAAGCTCACGCAGAATAGTTGCTGCATCATTAGTAACAAACAACTTTTCCAAATGGTTGATAACCATCTTATTTTGGCCTGAAAAAAAGTAATAATGATAACACAATTCCTCAAAATTGCTAGGCTGTATTTGATAAGTCAAAAATAGTAATTACCGGTATTGTTAGAAAAGCTATAATGATAATTATAATTTGTTTAAAAAATATTACCATGAGGACCATAAGCAGAAATGGTAGTTTTTGCCAATTCTTTACAAGCATCTATATTTCTATACACTGCTTCTTCAAGACCACTAAAATGCTGAAAATGGAAAAAGGCTTTTTAATTAGTTCATTAAATTCATTGTCAAAATTATTTCACATGAATATTTAAATAAAAAAGCACAATCTTTCTAGATATGTAGCAAATCTACACAAAATTTTCATGCTACAGCCCCACTAAACTGATCGTTAGGATCCTATAATAGACTTGAGTATAGCTCCAGATTTAGGTATATAGCTTTAGATCCTATACTACTTTGAGCATCGTACAATGCATTACTTCAGAAAATTGGATATTTTATCAGACCTGTTTACCCCCAAACTCCTAAAATCGTACAATATCGACTCAAAATCGTATAATACAGTATCTTAATAGTAAATAAATAAAAATACAGCTTACATTAGTCATTATGTATATGATAACTACTCGTAGTCATAAAATTAGGTCATACAAAGCAAACAAACGCAAGGAGGGGCCATCTATATAACACGTACCCGTATCCATAAAAGTCAAATTATGTAACCCCCCCCCCCCGTTGAATGCATACTTTTTTACGCTCCCCAACAAAAAATTAACAAAATCCATTATATATAATGATGTTACTATTGTTACAGTAAGCAAAATGTGACACAGGTTTTCACCCCAAGTGATTCGGTCAGCCCAGGCTCGAAAATCGTCTTTAGAAAGGAACTTATTTCAAAGTGTACTTGTAAGAATTTCACACAGGGAGCCAGGTGAAAACTTAATAAGGCATAAACGCCAGCAAATGAATATTTTAGAACCACTGGCGTAGCCCAGCGAAATATACGTCACACGCGCGCTGAACATTCGGTGGACTAAATATTACTGTAATTTCTCTACTACTAAAGTATAGCTAGCGAGTTCATTTGTGAAAATACAACTTGACAACATCACATTATTTAGGATATAAAAATTTCACCACAATGTTTCGCAGTTTTCGTATACTAATGCTTTGTGTTTTCATAAAGAGATCGCTGTAGTGGTAATATTTAACATGACATAGCCACAACACACTGTAGTCCACCAACACGTCTTTCTGTGCTGTGACGCAATTATTTTGTTCGACAGAACCAACCTTCCCCCACCCTCATTAATGGGGGAAAAAAATGTGATTCCAAATCCAAACTTTTGTATTAAAAATCGTTGAAGGGACAGAGCTGCTTCGCGAGTTCTAAAAATATTTTTAAATGCCGCTGACTAGATCATATAAAATATTTCCTAATCTGACGTTCCAGTGCAGAACAGTTGGATAATGTATTTTATTTTAAAAACCATCTCTAGTTTTCTCCTTTTTTCACAATTGCTGCGGTTCAGACAAACAAAATAATTATGTAACAAAACTACATCACAGGCTTGGTAGCCATCAAAGGGGATGGTGAGGTAAGTTGTCGCTACGGCTACTAGTCTAAATATTACTGTTGACGCAGATAGCTAGTTCATTGTGACAAAACAATATGACCATCAATACGATACGTTGCGGTGATATTTTTATAACCTTTGACACTACTACCAATCCCCTTACCCATGTGTCTTGTATGCCACAAATTTCCTTGACACTCCCCCTCCCCATCAGTGCATACTTACTATATAGAAGGATGGTCCCAACTTAAAAAAATATTCAACAAATCGTTTTTCTCAGTCCATTCACTGCCAGATCTTTTTTAGAAAGGGATAAAACTTCCAAAACTTATCTTTTTTTATTTTGGGGTGGGGGGGGGGGGGGGGGGGGGGGGGAGATTATATTTTTTTTACCAGTCTCTGAAAATCGTAGTTTTGGCCGGTCTCGGCGTACAATTGTAAAAAAATCTAAAAATCGTACACTGTACGTCAAAATTGTAAAAGTAAACAGTAACAGGTCTGCTTTATCACATTTGTCTCTTAAATAATTGCATTCCTCTTCAGCAATATAACAGTTTTTGTGTTCTGGTAATTCTGTGAAATTTATACAAGTTTGTTGGTGTCACAGATAGAAATATCATCACAATTCAGTCAGCATAGATCACAATATATATTTTTAGTTGGTTATTTACATAAAAATAAGATTTAGGTTTAGAGAAACTCCATCCATCTCCAAGTTTGAACATATTTAAGTTATTTAATTTGACCAAAGAATAAAAAAAAATGTACATGCTCCCTAAGACACTGGTGTGTGTGTGTCATCAAATTAAAATATTAAAAAAAAATTAAATCAAGATGCTGGAAAGGGCTCTTTTCAATGTCAATTATGTGTTATTGTTGAATCTTAAACATCTGAATAAAATATGTAATCTGAACTGAATTATGTTACTTAAAAATAATATTATAAGCAAATAATATTATTTTGATCCATCCTTTTTTGTTTAATCGATAAAGATTTAAAGATAGTAATAATAATCTCTGATACATATTTTGTTTCTGGTGTGGCTGCTTCATAATAGCAACCGGCCCTCCCCTACTCAGTATTTTAGTAATAAGGGGATGCGTTGCCTTATATAGACTATATAGCATATACCAATATAATGGACGCTGTAGATTTAGTAAACAGAAAAGCCATCATATATTAACCCTTCTGGTACCAACCTACTTTTTGCTATATATAACCTCATTACCGGATATTATTTTGCAAACTATTGATTGATTGATTGGAGTACTTATATAGCGCTCATTCCATGCTATGATAGCATGCTCACGGCGCTACGATGTTCAAGAGGTCTCACTGCTGCCTGTTAAGCGCACGTGAACTCCATCTCCGGGTTTGAATTCAGAGTTGCCTTCTCTTAGATGAGTTGCCGTCCAAGGTTAACGAGTCCCATCCACCCGGGGTGCTGGTGGTGTTTTTTGCTTGACTGGGCTTTGGCGGGGATTGAACTCCTGACCAATAACTTGAGATTTGCTCAGTTTAGACCACTCTGCCACTATCTCATAAACTATTCCCTGTGGCCCTGACATTTTTTTTTAAATTTTGAAATGAGCCAAAATTTGATAGGTTTGCAAATTATTTTGTAACTTTTTTGTTTGAAACAAATGATAATAACATGTAGAAAATTATATGTTCAGAAATGGATAAGGGTGTTAAAAATACTAATGTGTTTTGTTCAAACTTTATCCTCATTTTTGTATTTACATTAGATACCCCTCTATGTGGGCTTAAGTTGTCTGTCATCAATAGCGCTAGGTGGTGCCATGAAAACAACAAATACAGATCTGCACAAAAAACTCAGCAATTGGTCGATTTTCATAATTTAAAAAGCAAAATAAAATTCAACTATTCCCCTAACAAATAAACATTCTGCCAGAGACTAAGGTGAAAGGTTATATCCTCATTTTTGTGTTTATATTAGATACCCTCCATGTGGCAAATAGACACGCTTGGGCACAAGGGAAAAAATCAGCTGGTGAAAAAAGACACGCTTGGGCCCAGGGAACAAGTAGGCCACTGCAAAAAGATGCACTGGGTACTGGAAGGGTTAATACATCATATTAAATTTACTGATATACATATTGACTATTGCATTGTTAGATAAACTACAATTAAGTTATAATTGAATAATTGTATAACATTATTAAAAGGCAAGCGTTATCCGCACGGCCGTGAGAATAATGCCGAGCGTTATCCGCACGGTTTTGTACGTTTTTCGTAGGCTTATTCAACGCAAATTACAGTGTGTCAGTGTGGAATGAATCGTAAATGTGTGAAAGCCAGCCTGTCTTAGGTCTAGGCCTAGATGTAAAATGTAGGTATAGGCCTATAATCTTGTAGACTAGTAGCATTAAGATGCGTTTTATTTTGGACCTATGGCCTAGAGGCATGGGCGCTCGTAGGTAGTGGCAAAGTGGGGCACTTGCCCCCCCCCCCCTCAGATTGATTGATTTAAACAAAATGTAGACAAAAATGTATTAAAATAAAGAGAAAATAACTAAGTTGATGCTGATCTCGTTTTACTGGGTAATTATTTTTATATTTTCTATAATAATTAGTTTTACGAAGTTTTATCCGGCTGTCAGGTATGCCTTACTAGTTTTGCTAACATTAAAAGCAACAACATGTACGGTGGAGCGATCGTTCAGCACATTACGTCGTGTAAAACATGGCTTAGATCTACAATGTCAGATGAACCTCTGTCTGGGTTGTGCATGTTAAGCGTACACAGAGACAAAGTGAACTGCAACAAAAAAGACTGTATGGACACAATTGGAGATATGTTTGGTAGCGATAACAGACGACTCCAGTTCTTGTTTAAAGAATATATTTTATTTTATATTTATGTTGTAATATTTTTTGTTATATACATATATTGTGTTAATAAAAAATTTGTTGCTACAGTATGCCCTGCATTACTACAGTGTCCTGTCCGTTCGTTCACCATACAAATACGCTACAGTAAATTAAAACTACATTAAAACATTACTAAAAATATTTTGCCCCCCCCCCTAGAAATAGAAAATATTTTGCCCAGAAAATTTTCTGCGGGCGCCCATGCCTACAGGCTAAACATTATACAGTCTACTACTAGACCTAATAAGGCAGTGTTTAGCAAGGTATGCATTTCTGAGAAGTTGAAATGCAGTGTAACTACCCTGTTAGTCTGGTGCAACTTATGCGCGGGTCAATGATGATAACATAGAACAATCTTAAACTAGGGGTGCGATGTGTACAAAGAGTATATTATATTAGGTAGGCATGTAGGCCTATTCTAAATGAAATTAAATATTTAATTATACCATTGAACTGAGCTTGGTTTCATTAAAATTAAAACAAATCTAAAAATAGTATTCCTGTATCTTTTGATAATAAAATAAATAAGTCTAAGTTATATTTTAAAATTCTTTTTGAACATAATTATTAAATATAAAATATACTTTTAATTAAAATGAAGAAGAAGAAGGAAAAAAAAGTAAAATTCAATCACCAACCAGTAAATGATCACATAATATAAGTTAGCTTAGCGTCTACTCTACCACAAGACCACACAAGTTCACATCCAATTGCCTTATTCTTATCTTAAAACCAGGTCAATGGTACATTTTTGCCACGATGTACGCAGGACTAGGTCCATGGTTTAACGGAAATTCGTTCTTTAAAAATTTTTTTTTATTCATTTATTAGTGAAGAAAATAATAAATAGTTTGAGTTCTAAAATAATGCCAAGCGTTATCGGCAGACCGAAATCTTCGAATAACGGCGAACATTATGCGCAGAGCTGTGTGACCAGCCGCTATAATGCGCATGCGCCGAGGAGCTGTGCGGATAATGCTCGGCGTTATCATCACGGCCAAAACCGTGCGAATAACCACTCTGTTATTAAAATTATTTTTAATACAGCATAAGTTCCGAAAATAAAAGAAGTAAAAAAATTATCATTAAAACGAGTTATATAGCTCGTGCTGCAAGCAGCGGAATTGGGGCACAGAATGTGGCGATGCGGTCCATGAATGTTAAAAAAGGACAAACGAAGTCGTACTATAAAAATTCATAACTTTAAAACTACAACAGCTAAAAATATGCTTTTGGTGTTATGATTCTGTAAAAAAATAGCTCTATTCAACTAAGGCATTGGTTTATTTTTACAAACGTTTACTAAAGTAATATAATCCTGCTATTAACTAAGTTATTTACATAAAAATAAGATTTAGTTTTATATTTACTAGAATTTAGAGTCGATTAGTAAAATTAGTAGGTACTAATTAAATCAAATTTTTTTTTATATTGATTCCTTAAGACCAAAATAAAACAAAACAAAAAAGAGGTTGCAACTGATATAAAGCTATCTTTATTTAAGTTAATAATAGTCATGAAAAGGGAAACAAAAAGAACATTCTCGATACTATCTCATAAACTATATAGAAAGCGTAGTAGAGGAACGACCCTGTTCGTTTGATCATGCCTATCAATAAATATCATGCTTTTTTCTATGATATAAAAGCCGGTACGCTTACGGATATATATATTTAAATAAACGTCGATTACGTGTAAATATTAAATTTCTCTGTTTCAATCACACAAACTTGTAGTAATATAACAAAGTTCTTTCCATTATTACCTTTGCACCTTCCTTCATCATTTGGGCGAAGCCCGGGGCTCGTGGTACGTGTAGCGCCATGTTTGTTGATAACTCCCAAAATGCAATTTCGACTCAGCAAGTCACCGATAGCGCATGTGCAAGGACATTGGGTCGAGAAGTACTTCCAGGATTGTTATAATAAATTAGGAACAGGAAAGTGGTGTCCGACAAGGATCGAGAAAGATAAGATTTGTAGGAAATAATCCTAAAAACAAATTTAATGACTGTTGTGTGGTAAGACTATGAAGAGACCGCGGAATGTTGACTGCGGAAAGATTCGGCGTCCGCTGAAAAGGAGTAAAATAACAGATGGTATCTACGGAAGGTAGGAGAAAAAAACAACAGACCTGGACTGCTGTAATTGTTAAAAAATTGAGTGTCAGTATTGTGTGCAGTTTTAAGATTAAAGTGAAAGTGTGATTTAAGTTAGATGTGAAACAGCAGATAAAAAAATATGATAAAAATTAAGTAAATAAGGCCTAAAAAGATTTTAATATTTAGGTCTACTACTTTGTATTTAATGCCATGATTCAGCTTATTATTAAGTGTACTTAGTACAGTATTGTACTGACACACTTTTGCCTTTCACTTTTTCTTTATTAAAAAATCAATGAAATAATTCATGTAGCCACCATCTCAATCTCAGCCTAAAATTTAAAAACTCCTCAATTAATAACTAAATAATAATATCTCCTGAGTGACTAGTACTAAAACTAAACTACTACTGATTTTTCTTGCTTAGTCTTTACTACTTTAGACTTTAGTTTTAGGACAACAATGCGGACAATAGATTTTCTGAATTTTCATTAGACCTTCTTCTATATTCTATCTTTTACTTAACTATGGAACGGAACATGAACTTAATTAGTTAAGTTTCAATTGGCTTAGGCCTATTTTTAAAAAACAAAAATATAAAACAAATGTAAACTAGCAAGTTGTGCGAGTGACTGACTTGGCGAGACAGTACGTGCGTAGTACTTCAATGATTTGTACTGTGCTTAATCAAAAACAACTGGGGTGGCATTATGTGTGCTGGATCAGATTAATGACATTTCAATTAATTTCAGTGGGGGAAAATTGCTTTGAGTTATGAGCAAATTGACGTACGAGCAAGGTTACTGAACGAATTAATTTGTATCTTAAGTTACCACTGTATATATATATTTGTTCAGATATATCGCAAAACGATAGAGTAGCCAAAGACACTTCCAACAAATTGTATTCAAGGCAGATCCTGGAATGGCAGTCTTGGCTGAACTTCTCTCAGGAGAACCTTGACTCCTGGTTAAATGTTGCCTTCCGTAATTATCTTTTTATTGCAAGGGTGTCGTTTCACGCATATTCTTCCTTTTTGACTCCTTTGTACACTGCTTTTTGCCAGCTGGAATGGTGCACAGCGATGATAACTATGCTGGCTTTCCTCATGCTCCTTTTGCAAATGTTGTTAAATCGCAGCCCCTGTCGTCTAATAAGTCTTACCCATCTGCCAACTGTCCAGACAGCAGAGCCTTTGGCATACAGCCTTACTCCATTCTCCTTACATGGCCTAACTAGCAAAGGTGCCTATTGCTAATTGCGGAGAACATGCTACAAATTTTGGCACATTCCAAAACCTCTGTTTTATGCACCTAGTCTTGCCATCGGATGCGCATATTGCAAAGCAGACATCCTTGGTATAAGCTGATGAGTTTAGTTCGTGACTGGCATATGTGGTCCACACTACACTGCCATATACTAGCGTATTAAGCACACTTGCCTGATAGACACTTAGCACCCGCTTATTCAATTTAGCCATCGTTGCTGCTGTTTTTGAGATCCTTATTTTCACCTCTTTGTCAACGGAGGGTGACCTAGAGAGATTTGATCCAAGGTATATGACCCTCAATAGTTAGGTTTGATGTTTGGAGGGGACTGTGCTCCTTGGTCTTTGCATGAAGGCGGGTGATATTGAACAGCCTACCATCAGATCTGGTTTGTATGTGCATTAAGAAAATGCAGAAGAGCGTTGGTGCCAATACGCAGCCTTGTTTTACTCCTTTGCTTACTGTGGATGCCTCCATCCCGCACCATTGAAGGTTGCTGTGCTGTGCATGTTTTTGTGAAATGACTATGGTTGTAAGCAGTCGTGGGGGGCAACCTATTTTATGCAAGATACTGAACAGGCCACTCCGGCTTACCAAGTTGAATGCCTTGGTCAGATCTATGAAAGCAATGTAAAGAGGCCTGTGTTGTTCACAACACTTCTCCTGCAATTGGCGTAACAAGACTATCATTTGTATAGTTCAAAAACCACTTGGGAATACACGCTGGGCCTCTGGATAAATACGGTTTGCCAAACTCTCCAATTGTTCAAGTGCGACACTTTCAAACGTCATTTCAACTAAGCTATGGAAAGAAACTCCTCTGTAACTATTACAGTCACCTTAATTTTTGTACAATGTTACGATGTTGGTGTCCCTCATATCCTGGGGAATGTGACCTGCTTCCAAAAACAGATATTCACACACGTGCATGGTCTTCAAAAGAATGTAAGATTGCTCCCAGAGGAAAAGGCACATCATTTAGATTATAAAAATTGTTTTTATAGCAATAAGTTACTTAAATTTTACGGTAGAGGCCAATTGTGGCATTCTTATTGGAGTTAAAATTTTCAATAAAAAAAATGACTGGCAGCTTTTTTGCATCTATTGTGAATTAAAGCCAAGTCAGAACTCCACTAGACCACTGAAATCAACAAATCACACACATTTATTTAGTAATTTTATGGGTGTATATGACAAATAGCCAAAATGTTAGTATTTCCTGAAACCTAAGTGCAAGATATGTAATTTTGATGGCAAAGTTTGGAAAAAAAAGATAAAAATAATAGAATTGTAAATATTCTGGTGGAAATTAAATTAATCCCACAAAGGTAAAAGTATTTAATAAATGAACATCAGGTTGAAGCATGTTCTTATTCTACTTCTCCATGTAAAGTTAATTTCTATTCTTTGTCTCCAACTTCAAAGTTTAATATTTGTTTATAAACACGTTAGCTTTTTTCTCAGTTTAAAAGTTGTGTTTTGTAAGGCAGGGAAATTATAAACTTAATTAAGATATTACTTGAATCACTAATACAAATTTTAAAAAAATTTTTTTTGTTTTGTTTCAGCACGTTTTTGTACCTGAGATTTCTTTTAGTTTGGGCTCTTGTTCTCATGGCGGACTTTATTTTGGAATTTAGATTTGAGTACCTGTGGCCTTTTTGGTTGCTGCTCAGGAGTGTCTATGATTCATTCAAGTACCAAGGATTGGTAAGTTAAGTTTCAAATTATTTCTCCTTAATGAACTGATACCTTCTTCTTCTTCTGTTACTGGGAGGCACAGTTGGTGATCTTCTTGTATGTGTTGTGGACTTTAAGGGTGTCCTTAACACAGTTGATCCACCAATTGAGTGGTCTTCATCTGGCCCTGAAACCAGAGTGCCTGCTATTGCAGGCTTTCAACACATGCTGATTGACAGGTATTCTGACCAAATGGTCAAACCAATTAATTTTGCTGTTAGGTCATATTCTGGCTGAATGGTATGTCACCACTGTTAGGTCATATTCTGGCTGAATGGTATTTCACCACCCATTTGTCTTATTATCTGATTAAGAATTTGGTCCCTCCCTTCTCCAATGCCTTGCTTTCTAATAATTTTCCACCTTTATTATATTGTGATGGCTCTGTTATTACACCCCCCCCCCCTTTTTTTTTGTTTTGTTTTGTTTTTGAAACAAAAATACTATTTTAATGACTAATCATTACAAAAATTGATTTGACTGTGTAATGACTCATGATGGAGACCTCATTGTCAATACTGGCCTAAGCTCCCTTAGAGGCCTAGGTCCTGATTGTACAATAAAAGCACCCAATGTCACTACCATTAGGGACAAGCATTGATAATTGATGAAACCAAAAATTATCACTTTAAATTTTTGCTGAAAGACTGAATTATTCGTCATATGATATATCCACTAGTTCATTATAGTTGTCACTTTTTAACATAAGGAATAGGTAGAACATATTTCTTTTAGTTTATTTATGAATTTTGAAAAGAATTATCTTTCATTGATATCTTAAATTTATTGAGCATGTTCTTAATGAAATGATTTATTTGTATTAACTCAACATTTATCGTCATGTGTGTTAATGGGCGTAAAAGTTCCGTGATAAATGTTTGGGTGTAATTAAAGTATGTCCTTGTAACCGCTTGACAACTACCCCTGTGCATGAAAATACTCCCTTTATTGCACCTTTAGTGCTGGGTAGTCGAGGGGTCAATCTGATTCAATCCCAAGCTTGTGGATTGGAGTTCAATCTCCAGGAAAAGCACAGACAAGGAAAAACAAGACCAGCACCCTTGGTGGGTGGGACTCGTTAACCTTAGATGACAACTCATCTAAGAGAAGGCAAACTCTAAAATCAAACACGGGATGGACTCCCTTAGATGACATTAACACATTGAAAATTCGCAAGAAACACTGCTGTCATCTGCGGCATCCTGGTTCATTTCCAGTGGTTTTGACTGAGTCTTGCCATTGGATCAGATGGTCAAGAGAGAGAGGCTGATGAATTGAGCAAGTCCCCCTCAAATTGAACACAATACAGGACAAGGCTACTACTCAAGCCTTGGTCATCTTGGCATGTGAAGGATGAACAATAAATAAATATTAATCATTTATTGCACCAAGATAAGTCATCCATGAGAGCAAGAATGCATCAAGTGACAAAATTTTAATAGCCACAGAGTTTTGTAATTTTCTAACGTCCTCTTAAAATTAAATAATATATAGTATATAATATATTATATACAATACTAGAAATTGCAGCTTTTCAAAGTAAAAATCAGTGTTTTGGGGGAAAAGACGTTTACCCCCCACTAGATACATTTACCCCCCACTAGAAACATTTACCCCCCACTAGATACATTTACATACAATACAACTTTGGCTTTGTCACTTTGGACAACTTTGCTCTCAATAGATGAAATGTCCATTGCTGCTTGATGATGTTTGTAAGGAAATGTTTTGGCTAGAATGAGTACTATGATAGGATTTGCTACCACCTATGTTGCCCCACTCTTCTACCAGCTTTGTTGCCCCACTCTTCTACCACCTATGTTTCCCCACTCTTCTACCACCTGTTGCCCCACTCTTCTACCAACTATGTTTCCCCACTCTTCTAGCAGCTCTGTTGCCCCACTCTTCTACCAGTTCTGTTGCCCCACTCTTGTACCAGTTCTGTTGCCCCCCTCTTCTACCACCTATGTTGCCCCACTCTTCTGCCAGCTCTGTTGCCCCACTCTTATAAGATAGGGAGCGTGACAATAATAAACAGATTTCTTTAAACCCTCAACCACCACTCCTCCCTTTTCAATTTTGCTGGAGTTGGAGCTGACATACATTTTTTCAGAAAGGGGTGGGGGGTGGGGAGCTTGTTCCAAATCCCTGGTTTACTTGGCTTAAATAGATCATGTATGTTTGTGTCCATCGTGAAAACAATATAGTGTATATTTTAGATTTATCTTCAAAGATCTATTTGTCTTACAAATAAGGCATTTGTTTTTTCCCCCAAAGCCCATTTATTTTTATTTTTAAGATACCCAAATACTACCGGATAAGAATATTTATGGTGGACACATATTGAACACTTCAGTCTAACACTTGAACACCCCCCCCCCCTTCTTTCTCTCTCACGCACACACATTAACTCACTCACGATCCCTTTCCATACACCCTCTTGATTCCCCACATTTTCTTCCTGCACCCTTTGAATTTAGATCCTCTTCGTTTTCATTTTCCTCTCCTCTACTAAACATTTTTGCATATAGCATACATTAGTGTAACTCTGCTTACTGTAGACTAAACCATTTAAAGGTGTGAGGCCACTCTTGAGTTACACAATGTTTAGTTTGATTCCCATTAGATTTATTAGGCTTTCCAATTTCACTTTTTCTCTATATATTTTTTCAAGGTGGCCACTTACATATTATCTGGTACTATTATTATCTGCCTCTTAACATAGATTAACCTTTAGAAATCCTCAAGGGAACAAATAATTTTATCAGATTAAGTGAAAAAACGAACGAAAACTTCCATTTTCAACACCTGATAATTTTTAGTTAGTATTTCATATTTTTATGGTGACTTACTTGTAATTGCTATAATAAAGTAGATCTTTGCACGTGATGTGCAATAGTTGTAAGTATGCGGTGTTTTTTAACGTAAGTTCTGGTGCCTGAAAATGTTTCGCCGCGGATTGGTTGGAGAATGATCGAGTTTAACATAAGCCAGGTGATGATGTAACGCGTGTATGTAGCTGTGCCATCTGGGCTGCGGTGCCCGTGCATAACATAATCAGATTATGTTGTCAAACTGTTTACAGGTTTCGCTGCTTTAACGTGCTATCCTTGTACTTGGGTCTGCTTTTCCCATTTTGGATTCTACGTTATATAAAAAAAAATTATAACTTGGTCTGGTTCTCTGTCGTCTAATTCCTGCAAGGCGTCCACGTGGGTCTTAAATGACTGAAAATATCGATGCCTTTTTATAGCAGGTCGGATTTAATTTTAGGCTAAAAATGATGCACCTTTCTTTTTAGGGCTCTAGGGGCATCTCATGATTTGGGGTGGGGGTGGGTTTTATCTAAAATAATAAAAATTAATTTCAATGCACCAAAGGATAACAATTATAAATTATGTAATAACAACATGGATTTATTTAAAAGTAATTCATTCTGTTATCTCCATGTTAAATGTTGGCTTAAATTAAATAATAAAGGGGCACTTCCGTAACTATTATTTTCCAGATGTGTATTGACTTGAATTAGCTTGGGGCCTCACCTATAATCTTAATCAGGCACTGCATACACCTTTGGTTATGGTTATCTCTGACAACTCTTCATCAAGCACACATGTCTGAGACTCTGGCCTTTATAATGTACAATTTCATCATTTAATAGCCCGAAACTGTTGGTCTCTCTCTCTCCACTCCCCCACCCCTCTTCCCTCCTCCTCTCTCTCTGGGTTATAACAGTGTCGCAATTATTGTGAACGAACACAACAAAACACAATTTCTCTTATATTTTAGACCATCTTTCTGCCAAGCATCATATAATATAACTTAAATGAACATTTGACTAGCAGTCGCATAAAGATTACAAGCGCTATCCTACTGTTAAGATGTGAATTTTATTTTGTTATAATCATTTATCAAGCTTTTAAAATATAAAAACTAGTTTTATTTGTGGATACCAACTTGATCTAGTTGATATTATCTTTTTTTTAAAAATTAATTATTTAATAAGTCGAATGGCCATACCGTGTGGGTTGCATGGAGCGTGTGGGTTGCATGGAGCGTGTGGGTTGCATGGAGCGTGTGGGTTGCATGGAGCGTGTGGGTTGCATGGAGCGTGTGGTTTGCATGGAGCATGTGGTTTGCATGGACCGTGTGGGTTGCATGGAGCGTGTGGGTGCACGGAGCGTGTGGTTTGCATGGACCGTGTGGGTTGCATGGAGTGTGTGGGTTGCACGGAGCGTGTGGGTTGCATGGAGTGTGTGGTTTGCATGGACCGTGTGAGTTGCATGGAGTGTGTGGGTTGCATGGAGCGTGTGGTTTGCATGGAGCGTGTGGTTTGCATGGACCGTGTGGGTTGCATGGAGTGTGTGGGTTGCACGGAGCGTGTGGTTTGCATGGACCGTGTGGGTTGCATGGAGTGTGTGGGTTGCACGGAGCGTGTGGGGTGCATGGAGCGTGTGGGTTGCATGGAGCGTGTGGGTTGCATGGAGCGTGTGGGTTGCATGGAGCGTGTGGCGTGCATGGAGCGTGTGGGTTGCATGGAGCGTGTGGCTTGCATGGAGCGTGTGGTTTGCATGGAGCGTGTGGTTTGCATGGAGCGTGTGGGTTGCATGGAGCGTGTGGCGTGCATGGAGCGTGTGGCGTGCATGGAGCGTGTGGGTTGCATGGAGCGTGTGGTTTGCATGGAGCGTGTGGTTTGCATGGAGCGTGTGGTTTGCATGGAGCGTGTGGGTTGCATGGAGCGTGTGGCGTGCATGGAGCGTCTTTGCACAAATGATATTTGGTGTAGTTACGCATTGTTAGTCAATGATCTCACATACATTCTTTATCTACAATAAGAGTGTATTTCGTCTATGTGGATAGCTCAGTTTCTTCTGAACCTTTTTGTTATTCTATTAGTATTTTTGTGGTATTAAAGAACAGACTGAAATGAATTAAGCTCCCGAAATGTCTTACAGCGGGGAAAATGTCAAGTAAATATTTAAAAAATCACACCCAGGTGTTGAATGATTAGTTAAACGGGAAAATAAAATGGCACCATGACTGCATGAAAACTCGTTTTCGTGATTTTTCTCCAAGTTTTTTTTTTTTTTTTGATTTCTTTCTGGTATTCAAATTGTTTATGTCATCTACAATGTTTTTTACACTCGTGTTTTTTTTGTATTATGCAGATGTTAGGGTTGGATATCAGTGAAATATTGTTTTAGATATGTCTTCATATCATCACGCCTCTGTATCCTTTGAGGCTTTCTGACATTATAGTTGAGAAGACATGCATGTGGTCTCGGGATAGCCGGTTTTACATATAAGCTAAATAATCCGGGGTAACAAAAAAACAACAAAAAAACACAACAAAAACAACAGTTTTAGTATCTCTATTTTTTCTTTCTTTTTTTCGATTTTTCTTTTATCTATTTTTTCACAATGTTTTATCTTAAAATGAATATATTGCAAGTTCAACTTATTTTTTCATTGACTAGAAGCCTGTCTGCTTTATGTAATTTTGAGTAATAGTTCCTGTTGTCATCCTCTGAATTTAATTAGGACACTAAGTCTAGGATAGCCTGTCATTTCCAGTGTTGCCACTCCGAAGTTTGTATGCTCTTGTCCTTGTGTCTATGTTTTTGATTCCAGAGTCTGGGGTCTTATTTTCACCTCACGTATTGTTTCTTTTAACATAACGTGTGTATTACAATATATTTTTTGCGTTACATGTATTTAATAATTTTCAAAAAG
Organism: Omphiscola glabra; assembly: GCA_964017045.1. Lineage (NCBI taxonomy): Eukaryota > Metazoa > Mollusca > Gastropoda > Lymnaeidae > Omphiscola > Omphiscola glabra. The sequence goes on along the minus strand of OZ024798.1, from coordinate 28,769,296 downwards.
TTTACATGACGTTATCAACTCTGCGCATCACTAGACTATTTAAAAGGTTATATGTTTTAAATGTTTGGCGTAGGGCCTCGGTAAGAAGTCTGACCCTGGTTCTCGATAATGGCATCTAGAAAAGAGGAGTTAAAAACTCTTGTTTTTTTAAGTCTTTTTTTAATTTAAATGTTTTAAGACGATTTTTTTTTTTTTGAAGACACGGGCAAAGTTGCTGTCGTGCTTGTCGGGACTAGAGACGTGTCCATGCCCACGTCGCATTACAGTGTCAACTCAACACTTGTTCATCCCGCAGCGGGAAAGATCTGCTCTATTTAAATGCACGCCATTTGTTTCTTCAATTCTTTTGATAGGAGGGGAACCGACTATTTTCATGGTCGTTGTATATCACTATTTATCAGTGTATTGAAACTGTTGTCACCAGTGAGAGATCAAAACGAAGCTAAATATGACATGGGTACCTGCGGCAGTTGTGGTTCCTTTTAACAGCGACGGGGTGGGTCTCGCCATTCTAAGTGTTATTTTTGTGCAATACGATTTTCAGCTTTAAAACTCCGCACTTCCCTGTGCGGATGGAAAAGGGGGGGGGGGGTGTGTGTCACGTTCCGCCGCGCGCGCCGACCGAGTATCTCTAATTTCTCATATTCACCATTCCCCACAATTGGATTGACCGCAAGTCAAGAATAGACCGTGGTAGGCAGTGTCCACGTGGGTGTCATGATAAACCAAAGCCGAACAAAGGAGTACACTTGCCACACGTTTCTTTTGGATCGATCAATTTAACCACGCCGGGGTGGGACTGTGTGAGGTATGCTGTGCTGGCGTCGCCTAGAATGTTCCGCCACGAGTTAAGGGGAATGATGATCAGCATCGCGCGCGCGTGTTTTGCTTCCAGTTAATAAAGTTGGAAGTGTTGGATGTAGCAAATAGGATTTAAAAAAGATTGCAGCACGAGAGTACAATTTTTACGATCCGATTTAATTGGACAAACGGATAAAATAGCATGATAAATATACATGCCATTCTCGTCAGATCTAATTAGCGAGATTTTAGGTCTACACTATACATGAATGCACCGTAGCACTATGGCGCTGACAGAAACAATAACTCCGCTTTGGTTTGTAAAGTCTCATGTCGATCTCATATCTCGTGTACAAAGTAGACACAAGTTATGTCCCTGAATAGAGATTCTTCTTTAACAGCAAATCAATGGGGCTAATGGAAGTTGAAAACGATAAATAAATAAATGACTACTATTGGCATATCGGCCCCCTCCCAATGGCCCTAAACTATAAAGCTAACAAATAGTGTAATTCATATGAAAAGTATGGGCACTCCCGTGATTGCTGACTAGGTGCTTTTTAACCTTTGAGGCGTCCAAATTATCCTACCTTGAGGGAAATAAATAAAATATAAAAATAAGTAAGGGATCAATTGCAAATCATCATCATCGCCCGTCGTCCCGTCTGGGGCACAGGCTCTCTAGGCATCCCGGTCTTGGACCAGTTTCTCCAGCTGTCCCCAGTTGTGCCCACTCCTTTTGGTGTCTGGCTCCAGGTTCCTTCTCAAGTCATTTTGGGTCGATCTCTTTTTCTCTTGCCCTGGGGTTTCCAGGGATGTGGGCTTTCTGAGGGTTGGCCAATCCATCTCCATCTGCACTGGCAGACTAATTCTTCCAATGGTTCTTGTTGTGTATGCCACCAGAGATCCTCGTTGGTGATGACGATGGGCCAGCGGATTCAAAAAATCATTCAGAGACATGAGTTGATAAACATCTGCAGCTTTTTTGAACCAGCTGCTGTTGTTCGCCATGTTTCTGCTCCCTATAGCAAGACAGGTTTCGCTGTGGTGTTGAATTATCTTGGTCTGGAGGGTCAAGTTGCTGCAGCTCCAGACTTTTTTTAGCTGGTTACATGCAGCTCTTTGCCAATTCTCACTCTTATGTCACCATCTGTCCCTCCTTATATGTCAATGATGCTGCCGAGGGATGTAAAGCTATCCACCTCCTCAAGGTTTGTTCCTTCTAGTGCTACAGGTGTGTTGCTTGATGTATTTATTTTAAGGACTTTGCTTTTTCCTCTATGGATGTTCAGGCCGATGCAAGCAGAGTACTGTGCCACATAATTAGTTTTCTTTTGCATCTGTTGCTGTGTGTGTGATATTAAGGCCAGATCATCTGCAAAATCCAGGTCATCAAGCTGTTTCCATAGTATCCACTGGATAACATTTCTCTTCTGCATTGTAGACATTTTAATTATCCAATCATTGGTCAGCAGGAATAAGAAAGGCGGGAGCAGACACTCCAGTCTGACACCAGTCTGTACCCCAAAAGCCGCAGTTGTTTGTTGTCCATGAAAAATTCTGCACGACACTCCTTCGCAAGAAGCCTTAATAATGTCTGTCAATTTTTGTGGTACCCCGTAGTGTCTTAGCAGCTTCCACATAGTCTGTCCGTCTACACTATTAAAAGCCTTCTCATAGTCAATAAAGTTGATGTATAGTGGCGAGTTCCACTCCAGGGATTGTTCCACTGTAATGCTCAGTGTGGCAATCTGGTCCGTGCAGGATGTACGTAAAGCATGCGCTTTATTTTTCCAACTCCACAGCCCTGATGAAAAGTGGTTTCTTGTGCTCATCAATCCACCCCAACATGTTTCAATAACACGTGATCCATTCACATCGGCGGATTAAGACTAACTTAAAACAATTAATTTAGGGCGCTAAAAAATAAGATATTGGAGACATGAGTATATAAAAGGAAAAGTACATTTTAAGTACATGCAGAAAGACCTCTAAACAATTGTATTTTTTTTTTAATATTTGAATTATATAGATGTAAACATAAGTACTAAATTGCTATTCGTACCAAATATTGGTCTTATATCTAAAATCAGAACTTAGTGAAAATTTTAATTTTAAATTTATGTGTACAACTCATCTGTACCTAAAGCTGTACACAAAAAAGAATACTTCAGCAGTTGGATGCGGTGGTTGGAAGTTACAAGAAAGACAATTCATAAATAATTAATTGCACAGTGTCATTTCAAGAAAACAAAATATCAATTGCTTGATCTGACTCTCTTTAACTTCGACTAGTATCGTGCAGAAGGCCTTACAAACATGATTATTTTTATTCTGACAACAAAACTTTAAAAAATCTCAATATTTGTTTTACTGTAATCATTTCATCAATGCTTTTATTGAGCTTCCTTGGGCTTAATTATTCTTTACTACTTCCCTTTTCCAGTACACATTTCCCTAAGATTGGTGAGTGTTCATTTTCACTGATTTTCAGAAATTGTTTTCCTGGTGTCAATTTGTTTTTTTGGCAAAAGACTAGGTGCTACTAAAAACACTTCTAAAATACTCTGGTGCAGGGATTCTAAATATGATGGTTCATAAACATGTTTGTATAATGAATGCGGAATTTGTAAATAATTATTACGTATTATTCCATTTTCATTGCTCTAAAAGAGACTTATCTTATACTATGAACTGTGTGATATGCGCCATGTGTGTCATGTATTCTTATCTTATTATTACTTAAGAGGAATGAATAATAATTAGTTTGATCAAAATTATCCGGTCCTGATTAGTCCTAGTCGTTACCAGGATCCAATGTAGACCAAATATCAGTTTAACTGTGCAGATACTGCTCTACCAGGTTAATGAGTGCTCTTGTCTAGAAACGCCAATGTATTCAGTAATGTTTTATCACTGATGTGATTGACAGGCTTTAGTTTAAATATTGTTTTTGTTTTACATACCAACATATTGGGACAGGTCACTCAATTTTGTATGTGCTGGGAATTAGCTTGTGTTCTTACCACCACCACAGTAAATTTTGTGCTGGTTTTGGTGTGTTACGTTATATAAGTTTGGTTCACTCTCTGGTGTGTTAATTGTTCTGCACAAGAAATGTATTATCAGTAAGTTAGATCTATTTGGTATTCCTTTTCATTGTGTCCCACAGAACACCTTCACCTCTCCATTTCTTGGGGAGTCACTATGATGACACATGGTCTGGAAGCTCAGTGCCTCTGGGTACAGTGAAAAGACTTTTCCCCCAAATTTGTTTTAGCATTAGACATAATAAGAATAATGTCAGACACTGGGGGTTAGATATAACTTTTTTACAGCTGCCATGGCAGAATTTATAGGTGTCGGCAGGTTGCATCCCACTGATGATAACAAAAGTTATACATTGAAGGGTTTTGCCTTCAACTACTGTCCCAACCCCAATCTCTCTAACAACCTGCAACCTTCGGGGTGGCCATTTCTTTTAAAGAGATTGCCCTGGATTAATTAAAGTAAAGCATTTCATAATCGGCTTGTTATTCAAGATTTCATAAATATTCTAATTTGAGATCGCTCAGAGCCAATGAGTCACTGACATGCTTAAGTAGGCCAACCAGGAAACCAAGCTTTAAAAAGATAAATATTAGGAAAGTTTTTTAGTTGTTTTGGATAATTTTACACTACACACAAAAATAACCTTTGACCTAATGTTCATTTTCAGTATTTGTAAAACCTTTCAATGAGGTCCTATTTGTTGTTTGTTGGAGCAAATTGGTTTCTATCTTCAAAATGAGTGCCTGCAAACTCGTGTTGCTAATATAATTTATATAAATAAAGAATTCATTTTAAAATCTTCTAAGGCCTACAATTTTAATATATTTTCTTCATTCTCCTTGCCCTTCCATCCCAGCATTCTCGTTTATACCAAAGTGAGATGGGTAATATAAAGGTTTTAAATAATTTATTTGTTCATTTTTTACCTGTAATAAAATTCATATTATTGAAAATCCTCTTTATCTGGATCACGTTTTACCTAATCAAAATTTTACTCATAATAATCTTTGAAATTCAATGTAATTCCAATGTGGGCATATGTGATGAATGAAAAAGTGTATTTTTCTTTATTCCTGGCATAAATGGAATTCACTCATTAGCCTATTAATAGTATTAACCAATATAAAAGAAATCATAAAGTCTGCATTCTTGTTCAGCTAATTGCCTTCTATGTATTCTCATAACAACTTTGAATATTTTATCACTTTTTTTTTTACCTGGGAACCTTCACTCACAAATTGTAATGTCATGCCTCCCCCCCCCCCCCTTTTTTTTTCTCTTTCAAATGAAGGCTTTCTCTGTTTTCTTTGTGTGCATTGCCATAACATCAGATGTCATCTGCTACCTGTTCATACCAGTGCAGTGGCTTTTCTTTGCTGCCAGCACATATGTTTGGGTGCAGTATGTTTGGCACACAGGTAATTCATTAAAGACACATTTTTGTTGGCCTGAGTTTGGAAAAAAAAATCTACTTAAAAATGCTATCAAATATTTTAAATGGCTTGGGATTAAAAGCAATGCATAAAATATAAAGTACTTAAATCAGTAAAAGGTGTTTGTAAGAATTCTTTTTACTAGTTTTTTAAAATAACTTTTTCTTTGCTTTTCTTTTTCAGAAAGGGGCATTTGTCTTCCGACAGTTTCTCTATGGTTGCTGTTTGTTTATATAGAAGCATCAATACGACTTAGAGAATTAAAAAGTTTGCCATTCAATTTAGACCTTTGTAGACCTTTTGCCTGTCATTGGTGAGTGTTTGAATATTGTATACTTATAAATATTTAAACAGTGTAGAAACTCAACTTTTGCCTTCTGATTATATGATGTGCCATATATTTTAATATATAATATTATTAATCTGCATATTTTTAAATTTTAACTTATATTTCTTGGTTTTCTTATTTCAAAGAAATTGTTAATGTAATTTAAATAGACCAGTTTCCATTATTGATAAATTTTATATGGAATTACGAACTCCCCATGTATTTTGTTTTTAACCACATAAGTAAGTATGATAACAAAGAAAAGCAATAGTGGAAAAGTTTAATGTTCTTTGTTTATTTCTTATGTAGCATTGGGTATCCAGTTGTTACTTTGGGGTTTGGTTTCAAAAGTTATGTTTCGTACAGAATGAGATTAGTAAGTATTATATTATCAACCTGTATAAAAATAAAATTAAGTAGTATTGTGAAAAATGAATTTTGTGTTGTATTTTAAGATTTTAAAAAAATATAAACTATAATTTAAATGATTTTGTTAAAAGTCAAAGTATTTTTGTCAAGTTTGGACTTGATAATTCATAAAGCAATAATTTAAAAGTTCTTTTTTCAGAAGAAACAATTTGATTTTCTCAATTTATGTCCCTTGTTATTTGTGGTACAAAAATATTTTTTTTTAAATTTCAGCGTCGTCAAAAAGTTATACAAAAAGAGAATGATTTTTACCTTCAGATTTTACAACAAGCACTACCTGCTGAAGTTCAATATGCTGATAAACCTAAAGGTATCAACTAGTGTCTGTGAAAGAAATTTGAACAATAAATTAAGACTGGGAGGGAATTCACTCTCAACTGGTTTAATAGTTTTATATAGCGATGCATGTTTCTGACATTGCATGAAATTATTGTTTTCAAATTCAAAATCAATAATAGAAAATCATTTGTAATGTAACTGTTTAAAACTTTCCTTTCTGCAGCTTTACCTTCAAAGTCTGAAGAGGAAGTAATCTCAAATGGGGTATCCAATTCAACTAGTAAAAAAGTTTCTTCATCATCAAAACTGGAAGATGAAAAAGATTCTTCTTCTTCTTCTTTGAGTACTGTTAAACATAAAACTTCTAAAGGTGGTGATTTTAATGAGGATGATGAGATAGAGTATATAGAAAAAAGCCTGCCTCGGAAGCCATCTAACGTCAATCAATATGACGAAAGTTCTGACAATTTTGCCAACGAGCAGCAGGCGGGAAAAGGGTTCAAGTCAGGAAACAGCAGTGTGGCAGCAGCTGTTGCTGTAGCAGCAGCAGCAGCAGCTATACCTGTGCCATCTAGTAAACAAAGTAACAAACAGCTGAACAGTAGTAAGGATATTGGTGTCACTAATTCTACAGCTTCTTCTAATTCATCTTTGACACATCCATCGTCTTCGTCCTCTACAAAAAAAGGCAAAAATATGTACAGAGAGCTCCAGCCTTCACCCTCACCCTTGTCATACACAAATAATAAAGAAGAAGTTATTCAAAGGTAAGCCAAGCTTAAGTTTTTATTCCATTTAAAAAATATACAAGAAAATATCACCCGATGTTATCGAGATAATAATGACAGGCACTTTGCAATAATTTCCACTTGCTATTGCGAAAACTCCTCACATGACAGGCACTTTGCAATAATTTCCACTTGCTATTGCGAAAACTCCTCACAATTCCGTATTTTTAAAAAAAAAGTATCTATGTAATGATGTTTACATTTCTTACATCATTAAAAGTTTTGAGAATTATTTATCTGCTATATAATATTATATGCCTACCATACCCATTTTCACGCCCTTAAACTGCATTTATTTTTTCTATAAACTTGACCATAAATTACCAAATCTAAATGATCATTAATTAAATCATTGTTGTCTGTAAAGGAGTTCATTGATGGCTAATTTCTCCGCTAGAGAAATACTTTAGATGTCATGTGTTTTTAAATTGTTCATTGGTGGGCATACACTACCACTTTTCGTGCCCTTAAACTTAAAAAAGAATTCTCTAAAAATTGTGAAAACTTAATTTTAAATTTACAACAAAAACTCTATATATCATTTTAAATATATTTTATATTAACTGAATTTGAAATACCAATATCTTAATTAAAAATTTAACCAAACATTGGCCTTTTGTTTTCTACTATATTATCAGAAAATCGTAAAACAAAGAATTCTTTTATCTAAAGAAGACTCTTGCAAACGTCTGTAACAGCCTTGAGTGTCTTTTTAAATACAGAAACGTTATTAATCTCATAACAACATACACCCACTTCACTGTTCGCAAAGTAAAAACAAAAATATATTTTCATTTTTTGAAAGAAAATCTTAACCCATCTCTATTTTGAAAATTAAATTTTCACTTGTGTAAAATGATTGGGTTTTTACTAATGAGTATACTTATGCAAATATACCTACGTTTTGTAAACATCATTGATATTCTTAATTGGTAAACATATGTTTATTTCTAAAATGAGAATATAGCATATATTTTTCACAACTGTAATATCATTGGATTTAAAGATATTTTCATCCACATAAAAATGTACACACCCTATTTCCTACCCCCGATTATATATGTACCTAAGAAGGTTAATTATTTATTAAATTCATTCTGAGGCATATCTTGTGCTGCCTGGAACAAAATGAAAGTATCATATTACTCCTATTTATTACTAACATTTTTTGTGTTTTATTAATAATTTAAAAAGCAATAATTATCTTTCTTAATTTTACTTTCAAGAAGGGGTAAATACATTATCAGTTCTGTCATAAAAAAAATTAACTTAAAGCTTTGGCTAAAAGAGGCAATCGTGCTATGACACGATTTGCTATTTATTTAGAACAAATTAATTTCATTTTTATTTCGCAATATTAAAAACGCACTAAAACAACAGTTGTTTGTGTTTTCCCGACAAATGTGATAACGATTTAATTCTTAGATCATAATTTTTTATTACATTTTTTTCATAACTTTTAAATTCGGATAAAATGCTTAATAAAAAATAGTGCCCATACTTTTCATATGAATTACACTATTTGTTAGCTTTATAGTTTAGGACCATTGGGAGGGGGCCGATATGCCAATAGTAGTCATTTATTTATTTATCGTTTTCAACTTCCATTAGCCCCATTGATTTGCTGTTAAAGAAGAATCTCTATTCAGGGACATAACTTGTGTCTACTTTGTACACGAGATATGAGATCGACATGAGACTTTACAAACCAAAGCGGAGTTATTGTTTCTGTCAGCGCCATAGTGTTACTTTAAATGTATTTGTAATTTATAATAATAATACTTAAACTTTTACTAAAATAAAAGGGGATATGTAATATTTTGTGCACATTTAAATTTATTTGATTTCCGTACAATAAAAGAAAATAACTATGATTGTTTTTAAGAATCCGAAAGTATTTAAATCTCTTTGTTTCTTTGGCATTGCGGTCAGCCTAGATCATTCTTATATATATATATATTTTTTTTTTAAACATAACTGTTAAAAAAAAACGTATCTTTATTCTTTTCACTCTGTCTGAAATTCTTTTTCCAAAATGCTTTATTTGTAATTTGGAGATGAGCTAAAGAGATGCTCATAAATGGGGTCAAACAATGATTGTATGTGAAAACACACTATATTTACTGATCATGATTTAAACTTATTGTTTTAGATAATAAAAAGAAGTGGCTAGTATTATTATTTTAACCACAAATCAATTATATTCCAGGCCAGAACAAATTATTTATTTACATGATCAGATAGAAGCATTATTTGTAGTCTAAACTGAAAGGACATGTTTAAGTCTTTTTGAAAGTACAAGTATCATTTTAGTTATTAATGTTTTTCTATTTAAAAAGCAATTATTTGAAAGCTACTATCAAATGCCTACAATTCTGGTTTATAAATCATTTCATAGTCATCACTTCAAATGAGTCAAAGACCATGTATGATTTCTTTCCATCTAAATCTATCCCGACCCAGTCTTTCTGGGTCATCCCACCTCTTCCCATTTCTTTGCAATTGTGTGGACTTATTTTTTTTTCTGAACGCATTTTTATGTAATTCCTAGGTAGCCAGTTAATGTGTCTGGAAAATATAAAGTGAAAATTGGTTGATTTCTGTCTTTTTGCTATGAAATGGAGCAGTTTATTGCAGATTTTGCTATATGGACTACACATATCATTTAGTGGCAATAAGCAGTTCATTCACAGAAAAAAAGCTTGTAGGAAAAGGAAGACCAAGATTTTCTTCATCTTTTACAAGGATTACAAGGACATGCAACCTTTTGAAATACAGTATAGCACATGATAGAAACAAGGGCGTTAATGCTCATCACTTCTGTATAAGATTAACCTAACATTGGGGATAAATTACACTAATGGATTTCCAATTTGTACCCAGCAATCACACAGACTGCACAATTTTGTAGATGGAAACCAATTTATTTCATCAAGAATAAAATATTCAGCTTTTTATAATCTGATGAGAGATAACATATGGCATATCTGAACTAAATATGCTTTTTCATTAAGTCCACTGTTATATAAATGTAGATTTTTATGTTAAGATTATATATTTCTATAATTGTTTCAAAGCCAAACAACACAAAGTTTAGTACCGGTAGCTTATTACCTTTTCCTTACATACAACCATTAGTTGCTATGATTTTAGTATTCTTTTATTTTTCCCCCACATGAATATTCCATATACAATTTATTCCTCACTTGAAGATAGTATACATGGAAAACTGCCCATTGAATATTTAACACTTCGTAAATCTATGAAATATTAACTCTCTTTTTTCTTTTTTTTTTGAGTGAAAACTAAACAAATAACTACATGTATGTTAACATTTTAAAAATAAAATAAAGAAAAGTTTTTATCTTTTTACTATTTTATGCAGGCAAATGCTTCACTTTATAGTTAAATCACTCTTTTTTAAAATGTCATTGAGATCACAGCTACCATCCTTTTAAGTGTCCTCTACTAATTTCTTGTTCTGTTTTCATGCCATAATTTGTACTGTATTATACCATACATAATTAGTTACTTTTTCAGGATGCAATATGAAGTTTCAAATGGAAATAGATAGGCACATGTCGTTTGATGTGTAGAGTGGAAATGTTAATTAATGCGCTTGAGATGGCTGGGCTTTGGCCCAGAGTCAAATGGCCAAAAAGGTGAATGGCCGATCCATCTGCCCAATAATAAAAGCCTCAAAATAGGCTGGCTGGTCTTTGAACCAGCTGATCAGATTGCTTCTCGCGTTTCTTGCTCATCTCGCAATTGATGGCACTTTCCTTTGATAGTTTACAGTATTCCTTCATTTTATATTAATTATTTTGTACCTAGTGACCCTTATAAATGCTTAAAAATTATGTGAAAATGAAATATGCCAAATATAAGCAGTTCCAGTGGAATATTTTATGCAGCTTTTGTCATTGAATCTCATTGAAATGTTTGTCAGGACTTGTTCAACAATCATAAAATTTAACAAAATTCTGCTTGTAAGACATGTTTATTTTAAGTGTACAAAAAATAGCTTGCAAAAATTATGCATATCAGGATATCTCATCTGCACAAATGTTGAGATTTATATTTGATTCTTAAAGGTTGTAATAATTCAATTAATTCCCTACAAAATATATAGTTTTGTAAAGTAATTTATTTATTTTTTATGCAAAGTAAGTGCAGGGCTTGTGAAAGGCACGAAAAGTCCAAAAAGGCTCTGTCTCCAGAGGGTTAATAACTTATACCTGTTCCCATGCAATTTTGCAACTTTTGAATGTTCTTTACTTGATTCTTTTCTCAATATACCCATTTCAGGTTAGAATCAGATGTTAAAAAGTTAAAAGCAGACCTTCAATCTAGTAGAAATGCAGAGCATGAGCTGAGATCTCAGATAAGCAGTTCTTCCTCAGAAGAAAAGGCAATGCGCTCAGAACTATACCAACTTCAACAAGACAATGAAAACTTACAAAACAAGTAGGGCTTTACATACTGTTAAAAGAAATTGAACTGCTACACAAGTTATGAGCTTTGCTTGAATTTTTTTTAAAATACACCATTGTGGGAATTTTTCATGTTCATTTATCATCCATTAAAACTTACAATTATTCTTTATGTATTTCATTATGTCCTTTTAAAAAATAATTGGTTTTTAATATTTCAAGATTTTTTTTTCGATCAGGTTGCACAACTTAGTCACATCTCGGCAGCAAGACAAGCAGACTATTGCCACCCTAGAGAAAAAAATAACCGAAGAGAAGAAAGCTAGAACTGCCTTGGAACAGCAGCTTGTCAATGAGAAAAAGAATAAAAATGTTGAGGCAGCAGCTGCAGCTAGAGCTGTAGCCATGGCAACAGCAGCCAGGTAACTAATAAATTTCCAAAAGAAATAGCTATGAAGATAAAAGTTACTGTTTTATTTGAAAATACTTGAATCTATATTATAGAATTATTTATCATAAATAAAAGTTAGCTAATGAGAAAGTTAAAAAAAAATATTTTAAAAATTTAAATCTGTATAAATAATATATTTGTTACTTTTGGTTGGAAAGATCTGTTGTCTAATAAATTTAAGGTGTTTTTATTCTGAGGTCATTATTAATTTCATAACTTTATTTTGGTGAGCCCATTTTATCTCATCTTTATCTCATCAATGGTAATTAACTAGGGGAGAGTGCACTGATAGTTGTAAAGCTAAACGCAGAGATTTTGATAATGAGATGAAACAGTTGCGTCGTGACAACAAACTGCGTGAAGACCAATACCGACAGTTGGAGAGAGAAGTCCAGGTAAATGTGAGTTTTTATTGGAAATCCCAAACAGGAGGGTATGAAGGATTTGCCAACTGTAAAAATTATTAAGTTTATATTATATTCTAACAACATTGCCACTATTTTTGTGTGTGGTATTTGTATATATTAAATTATTGTAAATGTGCTTGTTTTTTTATTAATGTTTTACAAAATTTAACTTTTCAAATGGAAAATTATAATGTTTTTAATACATGTTCTTTTTTTAATTTAAAAATACAATGCATCAGGCCCTACGACAATACAAAGATGCCCAGAAAGAAACAGAGGTCCTGATGAAGGCCCTATCAACCATGCAAGACAAAAACACAGAACTCGAGAATAACCTTTGCGCAGAGACAAGATTCAAACAAGAGCTTTTCTCAGCCTTGTGCAAAGAGCGTAATGAGATTAAGAACCTACAAAGTGAGTCATGATATCCATTCTATGAGTATTGTATATATCAAAGTCAAGTTATGAGAGTTTTGTTTTTGTTTGGTCATAAATCAAGCATTTATTTCCTTTAAAATTAATTATATAGTTAAGCTCGCTTTATCTGTATCATAGAGTTTTAATTATAAATACCATTGGTGGTTAGAAAATTTTACAATTCAAGATGGAGATTTGTTGGAAGTTAAAAAAGAACAAAAACAACTCTATTTGTTGAACTATAAAAAATTAAATTTTATTTAAAAATTTGCTGGTTGGAAATAAGCTTTCAAGTTAACTTTGATGAGTAAAAGTATTTCCATTAAGGTTTGGTTTATGTTTTTATCAGGCTGTCATTTATTCCTGACTTTATTTAAACTTCTAGTCAAACCATGATCCTCCTTGTTCCTTTTTTTTTTTTTTTTTTTTTTTACATAGATATTGTTGCTGAGAAAGATAGTGAGATCCTTGAGCTTAAGTCCAAAATAGCTGAAGTGATGGCACTTATCCCTAGCCCAGCAGTCACCAGCTACTCTCACCACTCCAATGAGCGAAACTCCTCCCCACTGTTCTCTTCAAACTTTAGCCCAGCCCAGGATAGAAGCAACATGCAGGTGTACAACGGAACTGATCTAGCTTCATCCTCTGAGTTGAACCCTAATGCTTCAGACTACAAACCCAAGTCAGCCATTTAATAAAGATATATTGATCTATACAATGACAAATAGATACAGTTGTTTTAATTCTTATAATTTTCTAATTCTTTTTTCTTCTTCCTGTCTTGAAACTATTTCATTTTTTCCAGCCAGTTATTATGTCATATGTACTTTTATTTACCCCCTGTCCCCTCCAAACTACCCGACCCCCTTTTTTTTTCTCTCCACTCTCAGTATTCTTTCAAGAACTCCTCCTGTTTTCTTCCCCCTCTACATCAGTAGCTCATATATTTGTGAGACATATAGATCACTGAATATGGTCAATACTGTTTAAGAATAATGTTATGTTTATGAATATATTTTTGTATAACAAAAGTATATGTTACGCTCACCTAATTTCTTGAATATTGTTACATAGTTGATCTATAGGCATTAGACTTTTGTTTGATTTGTAACTGATTCACACCTGATTCTGCAGTAAAACAATGAATCTTGACTAATTCTATCCCATCTTGGATGTACTAACTATGAGGCTATCAATAGAATTGAAGTGGTAGAATATGAAAATATTATTTTTTTTAATATACAGTAACAGCAAAGACATGACTAGGAAAAAAAAAAGTAAAAAGTATTATTTGCTTTTGTTCAATGTTTTCCCCCACCCCACTATTACCATTATTTTATTCTTATGGCTGAAGTCTTCCTGAAATATTAAATCATCTAGTTGGTATATTTGCCACAAAAATAGGCATACAAACAGAATAGTCCACATTAAAAAAAATGTTTTGAAAAAAAAAGCCCAAATGTAATTTGTTTGGCCTTGGGACAATTTGAAAAATAAAATTTATTTTAGATAAAAAAAATATTACATGATGAGGTAGGTTCACTGTGTTATATAAAATATTACTAAATAAATACCAGATCTCAAGCTTTTCAATACTTTCTTTAGTTTCACAAGTTAAATCTTACCTATTGATATGAGTTCAATAGATAGAATTTTTTGTGTGCACTTTAACAACAAATATTAAGCTGTGTTTTTTTTTGTTTTTTTTTTTTGCTAGACGTTAACTATTGGGAAAATATTCTTTATCCTGTTATTTGTGTTCCTAGTTGGGAGCAAAAAACAAACCACCCCCACCTGCCTAAGAGATATTTGTGCATACACGAACCACTCTATTATAGCAACAAGTGACAGTGGGCAGCCTTTGCATTTACTTTTTTAAATTCAAAATTTCAAATATGCTCACAAAAAAATATAAATTGAGGTTTTAATTACCTACATAGGTATTTGGAAATATATTTGAAATATTCTCAATACCTGTATTATAAGCAAATTTGAGTTTTTTTAAAATTATTTAAAGTAGCCTCTGTACTCAAAGTTTGTATTATTTCCCATTTGGCTAAAGCATTTTCTTTAATCTTAACTGCTGCTTGAGAGGAAGGGAGTGTGGAGAAGGAGTCTGGCTTTTGTACAATCAACATTTAGTGATGACAATTTGAATTGCAGGTGATGAAATGTAATGGAGTTGGAAGTATGCACACTATTACTATTTGTCGGGATCAAATGACAGGAGTTGATAGTTGAAAAAAGAAACTATATAAATTGTTGAACCCTTAACTTTAATCAACCAAACTAAATAAGCATTTCTTTGTGTTCCCAAAAGATTGAGGATGAGCAATATTTCTAAAATATTCTTGTTTGGTTTTTTTGGTTTACGCTGCAAAATAAACTAAATACAATTCCTTACATTAATTTGGGGAAGCTGGTTCTTTTACTGATGTATAATGGTGCTATCATTTCTATGGTATATTAGGCTGCTTGCTACATTCTTTATAGTCATTTATAAGAGACGTGGCATATGAGTGATATTTACATTTAAAACAACTATACTTTGTCACATGAAAACATGTAGAAGTGACATCTAATTTTTCTCAAATTGTTAGTGTATCTGTTGTTGTCAACTCCAGGTCAGTTGTGGAAGTAGAGGGTGTAATAATGTACCAAACTGGTGTCAGATTATTCATGCATATGTTTACTGATCATAGCTTATGCTCTGGTACCTTTTATTTGTGCTTTAGGTATTGTAGTCTTGCCTTGCACCTTACCTGAATGTTTTATCTCTCCCTTGATCCAGCCATCAAGTGAAATAATTCACAACACATAGAAAGAAGCAAACCACACTTTTTTTAACATTTCTGCCTATGAAAAGCCAAATATAGTTTATAAAGTATTTGAAATTATGGCATCAAAAACGGAAACAGTGACATTTTTTTTTAAAGATCAGATTTAAACACACTAACTACTGTATAACAAATATGTACTTGCTTAAAAAATAAGAAACGACTTTGACATTTTTTTTGAGTAGTTTGTATGATGCTATATTTGTACTGATTTGTTTAAATTCAAACCAGGTCATATAGGAAACATCATTTAATATATTTGTGTTATTTTTTCAATAAAATGCAGTTCAATAAACTCCTATGATAACAAAGTTCTAAGGTAGTCTGACTGAATGAGAACATGGACTTGAAAGTCTTGCATTAAAATTAAAAGTAACAAATGCCTCGCCACACTTTCTTTTTTACTATCGACACTGTAGAAGAAATATAAGTAACATACCATTACATACACTGTCAACATGTTTATTGAGGACTTAATTTGACTTGGTTTTAATATCATGAGACAACTCAATAAATAATTGTCATCAGTAATGAATTTCTTTGTTTTAAACTAAATAGACTTCAAAGACTAGTTTGACTAAGTATTAAGATAATATAACATTTTTAAAGAATTACAAAAGTCTTTATAAATATTTTTAAATTACTACTAACTGGTTTTATGTAGAATAATTTTGACATAGTAAATACTAGTACTATACTACAGTAGTATTACAAGAATTTAATATTTATTTTTTAATTTAGAAATTACATTTTTTTCATAAGCCTCATGATTAAAAATGTAACACATTTCAATCTTTGTATAAATAAGGTACCACCGCTAGTTATGGTCCATGAAGTTGTTTTCCTTAATACATTTTATAAATTTTAGGTGCCTTGTGATTGTCAAAATACTATTTTTAAATCATTATTAACTGGAAATTCTTCTTAACTAAAAGGCATTGCTATCTTAAAAAAGGTTGGTTGGTTTCAATGGCTAGAGCAGTCTTAAACCTACTGATAAACCACACATTAATTGTAAAAAAAAATGCTCTTAAATCACATTTAAATTTCTGTTCATTTAGTTTAAGATTGCCCATGCTTCCTGGGACTACAGCTAAAGATAACAACAAATTAGAGATGTAATTGTAGCGTTACGTTTTGAAAAAGTCAAATATTTTCTTCTAAAATGTATTACTTTGGTGAATTCTGGGAAGGTATTGGGCAGAAACTATTGCTATAACTATACTATAGTATAATACATGATACACATAAAAGCAAACAAGAAGATTATGTAGTTGCAGTCATATTAAGCTTTTTTTTTTTGTTACTTTGTTCATGGGTTGAAGACTGTAAACCACTTTTTTTCTTTCTCTTCTATTAAAATTTTATGTTTCTTTCCTTTATTCCTCAAGTTATTCATGTATAGTGTATGTAAAATGTATTAGCCATTTATTTGAATTATTTCCTCTATTATTCATAGTCAGGAACATATCACTGGTCAGTGTTTTAATTTGCTTACACAGTTGTCCAGTGTGAGATTTTTAAATGTAAATAAATCACTGATCTGTATTATAAATTATATTTTCAAGTCTATTCTTCAGAAAATATGGTCACAAAAAAAAACATTTAACAAGACCATTGGAAAGTTTTGTTTCTTCTCTTTTTTTTTTAAATTGCAGTATTTTGTCTAAAAATACATGTAGTGGATGTTGTCACTTTTTTGATAATGTAGTTGCCATGACTTTGCTGCAAGTACATTTTTTGCTGAGAAGTGCTGAGGGTTATGGGCTGGAAAGGGGCGGGGACAAAACTGCTTATGTTAATGATTGTCAAAGGATTGTGACAATTGTCTGTCTCTGCTAACTGAATTTTTTTTTTAAAGTTCTAATATGGAAAACCTTAACAGGTTCATGGTAGAAATAAAACAACCAGTGTTCTGGTGCATACAATTCTTACAATTGGTAATTTAAGTTTTTCTCTATATTTCTTATTGTTGTACTTCTTGTTTGTGTTGCCATGATTTGTGACATTTACATTCTAAAAATGTTAAGGAGATATTAACACAACAAACGCAGTTGTTCAAACATTAAAGAAACGTACTTCAACGTATATCGCAATATAGGTAAATTTATAAAACTAAGTTCCCTTGACCCTGTATAACTTCAGTTCTAATGTGTGAAATTTAGGAACCTAATGGTATGGTACTGTTACCTGGATTATTTCCATTATTTTCAAATTAGTGGCATCAATTTCAATCAAAAGATACTTTAAGAAACTTACAAATTACAATTATTTTAGATTAAAAAACAAACAGAAATTTAAGATTTTTGCAATTCAATTTTATTGGGTACAGTGTAGCATATAGTTGTAAATGCTTGCAATTAAATTTTAAAATACTGTAAACGGGTTTTTATGTATTGTCATATCAGGAACAAAATGCACTTGCTTTTACTTGCTAGAAAGCAATTATTCTTATGACTTTGTATTCCGATAAATTCTTATATAACCTAAATTATGTAGAAAATATCATTAAGTTAGTCAGTACTTGAACACCAGCCAAAATAAATGCTTAAACATTACCCATGAAGTTAAACTTATTAAAACATAAAATATGCCAAAGAATTGAAAATCACATTTTCAAGACTTGAACATGATATTGTAGATACAAGGGAGAGGTCTTTGGCAGTCTAACTGCAAATTTTTTTAACTCTATGACAGTAAGAGTCCTTTATTTAGAAGACCTCAAAAAAGGGATATGCTGCTTTCTCTGGCTCTATCAGATCTAACAGGAAACAGACAGTTCCTGCAAGCCCTTCATAGAGGCTGTAAGGACTATCTGGAGTTCTCGCCCCTGATTGAAATTGATCAGTGAATAAGAAATTAGCAAACTGTTGTGCTCTATGTAAATGCTTTTTGTCTTTTGTTAGTCTGTAAAGCAACAGGAAGACATACCTGAAAAGAAATAATAATTTTGTATCAAATTACATTTTGCTTGGATTGTTATCAGCTGAATAGGATATTCTTCAATTTACAAACAAAAAACTAGTTTGCTTATTCTAGATTTTTAAAAACATATTGAGCACATCAGACTCATGTGTACGGTACTATATAACCTCACTGGTGGGGAAGTACAGGTGTGGACATTGGAATTACGGTAGATTCAAGATACATTATGCACATGACAATGTAATTGCTCACCAAAAAAACTGCTTTATTAAAATGTACTCAATTATGTAAAACCCCCCCCCCCCCCATCCCACTCAAAAATAAAAAATTTAAATGTTGGATAAATCAGTGTAAAGTTTGCTGATTATTATCTATGTTAGCTTTGCATATTGTGAGGCAAAATATTCAAATATATTATTTGAATTAATAAGAGGCCATGCTTGTTTGATTCTTAAAATCTTTTGACCAAATTATGTGTTGCAAAGCTATTCTTATTCAACATCTAGAAGTCTTGATGACCTATCTGGAGAACAGCAAGCAAACTGATGTGCTGGAGATGGACTTCTCATAAGCATTTGACCTTGCCAATCATAGTTTGCTATTACACAAACTTCAGAAATATGGAATCCAAGGCACTACCAAAACATGGATCTCTAGCTTCCTCAGTGATCAATGCCAGGCAGTAGTGGTAGACGGCACAACATCCTCCTTTGTGTTAAGTCAGGGGTCCCCCGGGGCTCGGTGCTAGGCCCCTCTTTGTTCCTAGCATATATCAATGACCTACCAGAGAAGCTGACCTCTCGAGCAAGACTGTCTGCAGACTACACAGCGGTGTATAGGACGATCGCCAACAGTACTGATCAGGACCAGCTACAACAGGACATCCATCAAGTGCCAGACCCTGTCAACTAGGACCCATTCACTCAGAAGAGCATCGACCTGTTGGAGGCGGTCCAGTAACGGGCATCGCGCTTTGTCCTGAACCGCTACAGAATCACCTCAAGTGTTGGCAGCATGCTGGAAACACTTGTATGGTCACCATTGGTGGATCGACAACTATTATCCAGGCTCTCCATGATGTACAAGATAAAAAATAGGCTGGTCCACTGCTCCAGCATTAAACAGAAACTCATCCCTCTTCCCCCAGACAGTGACGAGGCCATGACAGGCAGTTTTTTTTCATACCAGCAAGAAGCCAGTACAGGAACTGCTCATTCCTGCCAAAGACAATCAGGGACTGGAACAAGCTTCCAAATGGAACAGTTGAGGTGACAACACTTGGCACATTTCCATCTATTGCCCCCTGCCTTCCAACCCCCAGTTCCTGATACCCTCACTGAGTAGTCCTTGCAACCAGTGAAAAAACCTCTTCAATACCAGGTGCAGAAATATCACAAACCCCTCTACATACATAGGAGCCAGAATGATCAATACATTGATTGTGGGTCCTCAAAATATAAAAGAAGAAGAAGAACATGGACAACAAGCTAATTTCAAAACAAGTAATATTCTTCTTCAGGGGATAGTTATAATTTAAAGGACAGATTAGTTCATCAAAGTCATCAAGCATGCAATCCTTAGTAAAAGCTTTGTCCCTGTCAGCTTTGTCCCCCTTTATTCAAAGCTGACAGTTTATCTTGCTTGCGCTCCTTGTTTTTCAAAGTGAAACAAAATTAAAATAAAAGTTAAACATTTCAAATTATTTAATGGTTCACTTTTAGAGTACCGGTAATACCAAACTTTGCTGCTTGCATATTGTGAATTTTTTATATCAGTTTAGTAAAATCAAGCAAAAAACAGAATGATTGTTATGATGAATTCTAACAAGCTGAGGTAAGGAGCCCTGTTTTTTCACAAAGTAATTGTATGTTTGTCAAGATTTGAGCCCATTTTAAGACGAAATTCAAGCTCCTTCCAGTCTATCATGCTCTATCTGACTATGGTTCCTTGACTTCTCATGCTCCTCCGTGGTCTCATCAACTGCTGAAGCCTTTAGACGTTGGTCTCAACAACTTGCAACAGCAACAGTACACAACATCTTGTTGTTAGGAATTCACCAGCCATGCTTGGGCCGTCATTTCTCCATTTGGAAGCATCTTAGAATTGTATTGAATCTGCTGTTTTCTTTTGATTTGGGAAAGTTGTAATCATTTACTTGGACAGCTCCAAGTTTCACAATAAATATGTTAACCATCCAATATACTTTCTGGCCAAGATGCAGGTACACTAAGGGTAACAGCTTGGGCTCCTTGAGACACACTGTCGGAAAATATAGAGATTGCAGACAGCATCCTCCATTCCATTGAGCAAAATGTAGCAACTTGTGGATTTTCTTGTTGGGTTTAGCTTCCATCATGGTCACCTAAGGCCTTCAGCTTCAATATGGCTTGTGGCTCATTGGAATCAGATTCCGATGGGAATAATTCAAATAAATTAGACTTTTGTTTTGAATGGAAATCATCTGAGTCTGATATTATTGTGATAACAATAAAGCTACAAAATTTAAGGTTGATTTAATGTAGTTATGTGGTCTTTAAGTTTTCTACCCGCCCCCATAACCCAAAAGAAAAACTGAACAATACATATGACAAAATCAGCCACAAGTCCCACCAAATTTATAAAATCTTATAAAGCTATTTTTTGGCATTGTACTTTATGTTAAACAGTTTTATTTGTCAGTTAAGCGGGTATTCAGATAATAGGCTCAAGGAAACTTATTTTTGCAAAGTTCCAAACAACATCTAACATGGAAACTATATTTTCTAATTCACCAATTATGTGATAAGCACACATTATCCAAACAATTTACACAAATGCTAGCTGGTTTTCAGTCTCTAAATAATTTTCTATTAGGTAACAAAGTCTAAGGGTGGACATTAAAATAATTCATGGAAATTAACATTTAAATGTATAAAGAGGCTATTGAACTTGGTCTAGAAACTGTAGGCCTAATTAAATGTTTAATCATAAAAGGCTGCATTTCAAATTAATCTTGAAAAAAGTTTGCTTGCCATGAGTTCTAACTTACGGCAGCTGAGTTTTTTATTTTTACTTCTATTAATTTATTTTAACTAGTGTTTTTTTTTTCGTCCAGGTTATTTTTTTTAGCAAACTGATTTGTTGTTTTTAAAAAATATTTTTCCAGCTTTAACATACCAGTACTTCAAACGATTTTTATTTCTGTCTTCATTTTTTCATCAACACACAATAGTCCCTCATACCCAGACAACGATGCCAACAACGATAGTTTCACTTTTTTTCTCCCCATATTTTTATGAACTTGGTCTGAATAAAAGGCTATACAAATACAATTTAGCCCCCTTTTTTCAGTTCCAATGTTAGATAAACGTAAAAGGAGAAGAAGGAAAATTGTGTCTCTTTGGTTTTTTTATCTCCCAAGCCCCCACTTTAAAAAACTTTCTTTTCATTGCTGAAAAAGTAACGCCTAAGGGGTCGCAAATTACGTCACGCTCAGGGGGGGAGGGTGGATCGAGAATTTGTGACATATTGGGGGGGGGGGGGGGAAATTGTTTCGTCACAAAAAATATATTTAAATATAAAATGTTCTAATTTTGAAAATTTTTTATTCAATTAATTTTGTTTTAAAAACATTCATTTGAGGTCGAAATTCCCTCAGGTATTATACAGCGCTAGCCTGATAGACAAGAAATTAATTAATATAATTTTTTTAAATGTATTCTGCAGTAGCAATGATCCCAAGCCAAGTTTATGATATTTTTATGAGTAACAAACCCCATCCACCCCTAACAAATTAAAATACTCACCCACTCCCTGCTATTCCATGACAAATACCAGGTCCCTTAGTCAGAAGTCCTTTTTGCCAGGTAAGCTCACCACATTTAAGACATGCTTGGAGATATCTTTCGTCTCTCCATATCAGGTATGCCTTGGCAAATAAGTAGACAATGCCTGGCAGATTATTTGATAAAACTCTTAAGTGAATATGATCGTAACTACCGGTACATAAAACTTGAAAAAGTGCTAAAAGTTTTAATAAATAGTTTATGTCCATATCTATAATTGTAATTTCATCTGATGGTGCATGGAGCTTTAATTTAACATAAGCAGCACTTGCAAATATATATATATATATAAATAATAACAACCTACTACAAATTTTGAAACACTCCTTTATTCACCTGGAGCGCCATGGCACCAATGAACAAGTTCTTCTTTTTCTGGTCGTGGCTTTGACACTTCATCCAAGGCAGGGGCAAAATTTCCATTTGGTTGTTGCAAACTAAGGAGCCAATCGACAGCCTGTCTAACATCCTGGGCACCGTTCCTGTTAGACTCTAGAAAGGAGGGACAGCTCAATATCATTTGTAAAATAGATGATATTCCATGAGCAGCACCTGAATGAATGAAAAGGATAGATTATGTATTTCCTTTTTAAAATAGATTTTAGTACTAGTACACTATGAAATTTTTTAAAGTCTAAATTTTGCTACTGATTACAATCAAAACTTGCTGTGAAAACTAACTGTTTGATCTACCCAAGTCATCATCATCATCATCATCGCCTTTCATCCCGTCTGGGGCATAGACCACAAACAAAGGCTCTACAGGCATCCCGGTCTTGGCTAAGTCATCAATATAAATCTTATTTTATTGAAATCTACCAACAGAAAATTTAATAAAAAGATATTGCTTAAAATTAAAATAATAGCCTGACATACCCAAATAAACTGTATCATAATAAGCATACAAAAGTGGAGCATCTGTTCTAAAGCGCTGAGCAAACTCTTTGCCAGATCTCACCATAGTGGCACAAATGTCATTGATGGTGGCATCATCTAGAATCTATAAAATTTTAATTCAGCTCTTTTGATTATCATTTTAGAGTTGGTATTTCTTAGACATTTTTAAAAGCTTGTTGATTACAGATTTTAATATATTGTGGCTGTAGCATTCATATAGCTATAAACTGTCTATTATAAAAATGCACTCATTAAAAATTATCAGTCAAATAGTAACTCTTTACTGTATGGTAGTAATAAATTAATTACTTAGTTTAACAAAATGTGACAATCTTTTTTTTTTAATAAAATTTTTTAAATTCATATCATTTTTAGACCCACCTTTGTTCCAAATTTTTTCTCCAATGTCAGTGCACCGCACAAATAACCGGCACGACCAACAAATAGTTCATCTGAGCCACATGAGAGAAACTTTGGCTTTAAGCATTCTTTAGCACATGCCTTATAAAGCCTAATGTTATCTTGTATGAGATTTTCATTTTTTAAAGAATTTCCTAAATAGATACCCAGAGCATAAATTCCTGCGGGACCAAGAAGAAAAGAGACTTCGTCAGCCTTTGATGATTTTTCTTTGTATGTAAATTTTAAGTCACGATCATACAGTGATTTAGCCATATGAAGATATGTTATTTTAGAGTCATGAAGAGGTTCATAGTCAGCAGCATAGCAAAGCATATATGCCACACCAGCACTACCAACATAGAGTCCACCATCTGATGATACAACTGTTGGAACAGCATCTGTTATAGCTTTTATGAGGCTCACAATTTGATCAAGCCATTTATCCTTCACAATATCCAACTCAAGACCAGGACTATAATCTTGCAGCTTGTTAGAAAAATATCTGGACTTGGGTTTAGACATTTCTAGGAATACCGGGTACCGGTACATGAAGAAAAAAAAACAGAGACATTTATTTATATTTTTTTAAAAATGTAAATGCATTGCAAAAACATTTCCATTTGTATTGTAATGGTTGTAGCCTACTCTTTACCATTGTCTGGATGCAGTAAAAAAAGCAAAAAAATTGTGTCAAAATGGCTTCATTCATTTATGTACAATCATGTGAACTGATTAATCAAAGCCTAACCTTATTAATTATTATTGTAAAAATTGTACCCATGTACTGACACTACAATTCTAAATAGTTGCTACCTATGCCTAAAATGTGACTGTATGTCATCAAGACTCACTGGGTGCATTGATGGACAAGCAGTCACATTCTGTCTTTTTAGTTTTATCAGTTTATGTCAGTGGTTCTCAAACCTGTTTTGATTATTGGTGCCCTTGCTGAATCTAGGTTTTCATACCGTTATTACTAATCTTTTGTTTTTTTCCAAGTCGACTAGATCAGATGTAGCACCCAATCTCAAAACAAATTGAATTTAACATTGGGAACTACTTGTTTATGTCATTCTCAGTATTTAATATCATAAATTTATATTGTAAATTAAAAATTATAGGATTTAGGTACCATCCATAAAAGACATTACACTATTTGGGCTGGTTTTTTTATACCCCCCTCCCTCCCCCAAAAAACTAGTTTGATACTGGTAACACAAATTATACATTTTTATCACACATCGTCACAAATTCATGACCACCCTTCCGCCTTTTGAAGCCTTTAAATACTTTAATTTTAATTTAAAGGTACCCTTATAATTGTAGTAGTTATAGCCTTGGCCTATTAATACTATTATTGCTTATTATTAATATTATTTAGGCAGAGTTAGAAAAGAGTATTTTAATATAATTATTTTATAATAGGCTAATCAATTGCACTCCTTTGAATGTGGGTCCCAAAATCAAAACACTATTAAAATGCATCAAATGAGTACCGGTATTTATTTTGAAAGCTTAATAATTTTTTACTTGACCAAGTACATGGTCAAATGTGATAATTTCACTCAATAACTTTAAGTTAAGAACTGTCCAAAAATGTGTTCTATATGGCTAAAGTGCCACTGGAATGCACAAAAGTAGCTTGGAAACAGGCCATGGCATGTTCCACCTTGTTGAATTTGAAACTAATTGTGACACTCAATTTGGAAAAATTTGCTATAGTTTACAATGGCAATGGTGCCTCAACTTTCAATGCTTTCAAAAAGCATAACAACATGGTTGCATGTCACTTCATAAACCCAATCATATCACGACAATTTTGTGTTTGTTAAACCCACAGTTTGCAAAAAATGACCTGGTGCGTATACTGAATCTCTTATTTCCCGCACTGCTTTTCCATGGGTAACCATCAGCACATCGGACTAAAACATGGGATGTTGGCCAGATGGTGTTCAGCAAGCCACCACACTAACCAAAGAATGCTGTCATACAGTGCCTTCGGCATTGTGTCATAAGTTTGCAGAATGTTTCCTGGCAAAACCTAATTTGCAATATGAACCAGTGCTTGTGGTCTGCCGTCCATGATATTGTTTATTTTATATTAATAATATTACAAGCAAGACAACTCCACTTTTCAGTTCATACGATTCATATTCATACTCATACTAGTTCATACATTCTTAAGTTAGATACATTTTTATCCTTGTATGAAATAGCCTATCTGTATGACTGTATGTCTATGCGCCAGACTGAGTGGAGAAATCAATACAAGAATGCATATGAACTGGATTTCAAAGATTCAACTTACCTTTTAATTTTTATTAAAATAGTTTTTGTTGTTTTTGTTTGTTTAATTATCCTTTAGTCTTAACCGACGGGTAGTTAAAGTTTACTCTTGTTTATAACGAAACAAATTCAAATACTCGAATATAGCCTACGGCTACGCCTGCATAGCCTACTATTATTTACTAGCGTGAAACCGGCATGCGTTTCAATGCCACTATAAGAAAAAAGTGTTTGTTTTTAATTACGTTTTTGAAGTAATTTTTAAACAGAAATTTATTTATTTTCCGTCTGGTGCGTACACAAATAAATTTGAAGGTTTTTCGACGCGTGAGCAGTCAGCATAGGCCTACAGTATACCCACATGAGAAGCATGGGTTTTCAAAATTTAGTCCATGCTCTTGTAGTGATATCTATCTATCAATCACTCGTCTCTCTATCTAGTAAAATCTTAACCCATCTCTATTTTGAAAATTAAATTTACACTTGTGTAAAATGATCTTTTGAAATTCATGGGTATTATGTTAATTATGTAAATGTACGTACGTTTTGTTAATGTCATTGATTTTCTTAATTGGTAAGTGCATTCGTTCATTTGTAAAATGAGAATATATCATCTTTTTTTCACAACTTTAATGTCATTGGATTGAAAGATATTTTTATCCACATATAAATGCATACACCCAATTTCGTACCCCCGATATATAGGCTATGTACATAAGAAGGTTAATTATTTATCATTCTGAAGCGTATCTTGTGCTGCCTTGGGCAAAATTAGTGTATCGTATTACTCCCCCCACCCCCACATATTTTTTTTTAATTAATAAAATCATCCACTGTATTGTAACCCCCTTACTTACGCAAAATATATTTTTTGCATTTCATATGCTTTGTTCTTATTTAGATGAGTGATAAGTGCATTATTGAATGCTATTTGGCTATGTAGTTTTGCTGCACCAATTGAATTAAAACGTATCCGGAAATTTGATCGAAAGAAATTTCGTCGACGGAAAATTGATCGAACGGAAATTTGGTCGAATCTTTTTTTTAGTTTACACGTTAAAATGTTGTGTCAAATGTCTTTTTGAAAGCATTATTTTGTTTTACTGTATAGTTTAGTGCGTTCAAAAACAAATTTGACGAAAATTTTAAGGTGTGAACGGAAAAAAAGTTTCGATCAAATTTCCGTCGATCAATTTTCTGTCGACGAAATTTCTTTCTATCAAATTTCCGGTAACCGAATTAAAAGGCATTTTCTTATTAAAACTATTTTTAAAGGTTAAGTTTTTACTACTTTTAGTCGAAAACGTCTGGTTTGACTGTGAGAAATAGTTATTCTTGTAACTATTTGTAGAGGCTTCTGCAATCAGTTTTTTACTGAGTGGCGCCACAGGGCATTCCTTGGGAACCACTGCCCTATTTTTAGTATATTTTTTAAAATATCAGCTGGCACTGGAAGCACTTTACTTTATAAGGTTTTTTTCAGCAGAGATTTTCAGGCCCCGCGAAGGAACCATCTCTGGTCGTGAGACGTTAGCTACAGTGCTGGCCTGCAGTTCATTACCATGGCCTACTGTTGGGGACAAAATCAATAACCTTATTAAACTAATTTATTCACTCTTATTTTAGAAGGTTTACCTCATGCCACAAGACTATGTATAAAGAGAAGTCGGTCTCATTATTATGATTCATGATGGCTTTCCGAATTTTCTGACACCGGTACCGAAAACTGAATTACTATGGAAAACAACACTGCTTCACGGGATTGTTTCTCTAGTTCATATAATTTTATTGACATCAACACAGCTTTAGTTTGCAAAATCAAGAATTTACGTGAGTTGAATTAATTAAAATAAAATTCAAAGTCAAAATGGATTCGAAATTAACGTTATATTCTATGCGCTAAATAATGCACACTCCCTTTTGCAATTATAGATGCAAATTACATGCAATTTAGTAACAAGTCTGCTGTCGTGAAATTCATTCAGCCAAAGGACATTTAGAATTCTCTCATCAATTCAGTAGGTATTATTCAACCTATATACTTTGTATTGTTCAAATATGTGTTCTTATTACATCTTGATAATATGTTATTGTTTGTCATTGCCGAAAGCTTAGCCTTAGCGCATATTTCTTTTTCTACTACAACATTGACTACATACAACACAGTCACAGTCTATACTATACTGAGTATACTGTCAAGCTCAACAAGTTACGAATTGCAGATGTAGTTTAACTATTTGACTACAAAGTGTGTAGTCTGTGTGATATTGTTTAACGAGGCCAAGTGTGAGACAACACTCAGGTACTTTAGTACTTAAAGTACTTTAGCCGCAGAGCCTTTAGACTTTAGCCATTATTCAATTATGATTATTGAATTGGGATTTGTATTTATTTAAGTTTAAGTAATTTATTTAGGAGTGATTTTAATATATTACTCCAAGGATCTCTAACTTAGGCAATCAAACTCATACTACATGGTATGTATAGTTGGCATACTTTACTATATACTGTAACTATTTTTGAAGCAACCTTTTATAGTATAGATTTATGTTTTCTCAAATCACATTTTAAAATTGACCAGGGGGGGAGAGCCATCCATAAATGACGTCAAACAAATTTTGCAGAATTTTGACCCCCATCGTCACAAAAAGTCAGACCCCCCTTCCAATATATAGTCACAAACCTCTGCGCCCCCCCCCCCCAATAAAAAAATCCATCTATACCTACTGTGTCAGAAACATTGCCCTAGAAAAGTGTTTCAGAGGACCCAGAATATAAATTTCATTTGCTGGCATTGTTAGTTGGCTATTTTTTTCTGCCTTTAAAGATAAAATCAGTTTATGTGCATTTTGAATAGCATGACTATTTAAATTATACGGGGGTGGGGAGGATTCGGAATATGTTTAGAAGTTAAGACGAGATACAGCACTCAGAAAAATTTAAGAATCCCTGGCTTAGAACATTTACTAAAAAAATCCCCCCCCCCCCAACATTTTTTGTTCCAACTCACTTCCTGTGGTAGCCCCAATACTATTAATCCCGTCTCCACATTTCGACATAAATTCTCACAACTGTCAAAGTCACTACCGTTCGATTCTCCTCATCTGTGGCGTCCTGTAGCTTGATCAGAGGTCATTCCTTGGACATCTGATACCTGTACTGATTCTCTCAGTGATCATAGTTTGAAAATAAAATAATTATAACTTTTGCATAAAAGAATAATGTTAAAAAGGTCTGTAATTTAGTGTTATTAAGTGATTTTTTTTCTATTATAATGTTCTGCTTTCATTGTGACGTCAGATTGCTTTAACCCCCCTCCCCCTCATCACACATCGTCACAGAAATGCATGAGGTCATTTATGGATGGCCCCTAGATTTTTTCAGATATTTAAAGATGACAGAATATTTAAGCGGAAAGGTAATTTTCCAGTTATTCCAGAAATCCAATTTAGAAGGTAAACAGTAGTTTTTGGGTTCCAATGATGTTAAGTTGCCCAAAAAAAGTATTTGAGACATTTATAGCTTAGTGAATGGTCAAAGTGACACAGCAAGAGAATGGAAGTTCACCTTGTTGTTTAAACTATATCAGCACCACCATAAGACAAATATTTTATATAAGTGATGACAAAATTAATTTCTAATAATTATATTGATAATAATTTATTATTAGAAAACTGACATAAAATTAAAAAAAAACAGTTCACTGCCGGCCCAATTAGTTCCGTTGCCACTTAAGTTTTTGCATACTTTTTCAACATGCGCAGAATTATGCACACGCGAGTATCAAAGTACCTATATATAGGAATTTTAAAACAAAGTCAAAGCAGGACACCATGTTGCAGTCTGTTATTTAAATTTTTAAAAATTATTGTCTATAGCATAACTAAAAATAAAATCTTACCTAACTAAATGGGGTTAAAGCCAAATAGAGAGAGGCATACTTTCCAATAAATTTAAAGCCAAATCAAAGGCTACTTGTTTCCAGAGACTAACTTTGGCTACACCCTTTTCTATTATTATCTACATGAAGTTTTAAAAATGGAAAAAGTTATTTTCTGAACATTTGAAGATCTACTGGAGGATCAAAGATTTCAAGATATATATTATTTTCTTATCCTACCACATTTCATGTCCTAGATCTACACTTCATGTGCAGGCTAGGAATATATTCGATTTATGCAAATACATTTAATGTAAATTTACTATGTACAATAATGTGTTATATTAATTTTCAGACACAATTCATTACCAGGTTGATGACACCAATTCAAGATTCAAAAAAAAAAAAAGATAATGAATTGAACATTGTTTTGCTGAAAATTTTAAGATGGAATCTAACAAAGCAAAAAATTGTGAATCTACAGAGGGACCAGTAGGATCCTCGTTAGTTACTACTTCTTCATTACCTACTGGGATTGTACAACTTTCTCATTCTGCAGCAGCAGTACTTCCTTTAGGCCCTATAACAGGTCCAGGGTCAGGATGCCTATTGCCAGTGTCCATCATTAATTCTGCCCAAGTGTCAACAATTCATCATCAGCCAATAACCACAGAACCTTTGCTCCTGGTACCAGCTTCAGCTTTGTCTTTGGCTACTACATCAAATCTCTCTTTGCCTAACTCTTTACTAAATACCAAAGTGCATCCATCAACATCGTTACAGTATGGTCAACAGTTGCTTTTAAATAATGCACAGTTACCGTTGGTGCTGAAGCCCCCAGTCTCTGCTATTCAGCTAAACCAGCCCCTTCAAGCACAAGCTGGGAGTCAGTCAATTATTGTTTTACCTCTTGGAACAAATGAAAACAACCTTGAGGCCAAAGAAAAAAACACAGATATCAAGAATAGGCCTGAAAATGTCAGTGCTGACTCAACATACCAGCAGAGTGAAGCCAAAAAATGGAGGATAGCTCATAGAAAAAACAAAAGAAAGAGACGCACAATTTCAGCAATCTGTTCTCTTCGTGAGAAACTCAGAACAAGATCAAACTCCAGCAGTGAGATAGATGCTATAATCTCACCAAATACAGGAGTTTCAAATACACAGATTGAAAGTAAACCAAATGATAAAATAAAAAACGCAGAAATTTCACAAATAATATCCAGTTTACCTCCAGGTTGGCATGTGATTGGGTTCACTGGGCTGGATCAGTTTGGAGGTGCATTGCCAACACCTCTAATCCCTACCACCATAGCAGCCAATCATATCCAAATGTCCCCACCAACTTTCAACAACAACAGCACTTTGAAAGCTCCTGAAATAAAACCAAGCCTGGTCTCTGTAAACCTCAATAACACATCCCATCCGGTTGCATCTGAAGCATACGATAATTGTGCTGTGAACGATTTGACTTGCTCAGTTAAGTTAGATGATATTCCATGCACACATGTAATATCCATCAAAACAGAGTGTGCAGAGGAAGAAAAGGCCAAACCTGACAGTACATCTGATGAACAAACCGTGAAGAGAAACAAAGATAGAGTATCAAATCAACGCAAATCACGAGGAAACTCTAGTGACTACCAATCTGAAAAGTCAAGACATGTGATACCTGTAACTAAACTAGACAAAAGGGCAACTATAGAGATGGGCAACTCATGTCACGTTATTCCTACATCCTATTCACATAATTCTTCTGCCATTTCAAAGTCTGTATCATCAGATGAACAGTGGACCATTATAGGTGTCACATCCATTCCTGCTCTACCTGTTTCAAATGTGCAAAGTCAAAGCCAAGCTCCACTTGGTACTGCTACTGTTACCAGTTCCTCATCAGACTCAAATACCAGCAAAACTCAAAACGCTGAACAATCCTTGGACACAATTATATTAAAAATTCCCTTGTGTCCAA
This sequence comes from Omphiscola glabra, assembly GCA_964017045.1. Lineage (NCBI taxonomy): Eukaryota > Metazoa > Mollusca > Gastropoda > Lymnaeidae > Omphiscola > Omphiscola glabra. Next base: position 28,737,456 of record OZ024798.1, on the reverse strand, counting down.
CATCAATGACCCCTGCGTCACCTAGACAGAGGAGAAGAAAAGCTAATAAAACATCCATAACTAAGCACAGTCAGACTGCATCAGTTGCATCTCTTCTTCAGAGTGCACATGCAAAGGGATATTCCAACAGACATACACATGATTCAAGTATGCCTGAAGAAATGAAATGGACTATAGTAGGTTTGACACAATCATCCCTTGATCATAATGATGGCTCTATATCAGGTCAACATGTGCTGGAGCATAAGAACCCACCAGTGTTGTCATACAGGGCAGACTTAACAGGCATTGCAAATGCAGGTGCAAAGCCATCCAAAGCAAGTGCAGAGCATGTTCTAAATAGCCATCTCTTTAATTTCGTTTCTCCAATACAAAGCACCAACCCTTTCTTGATACAGACAGCATTCAATCAAAACCGTTCAGCCCTTGAAATTGAAAATCAAAGCATATCAAAATCTTGTGAGACCGTCCGAAATGCTGGAGTATCATCAAATCAAGACCTGTTTGGTTTAAACCCATCTCAAAGCCAGTGGAAAGTTGTTGGGGTTGCTCCTCTTGGAGTTCCAGCAGCTTCTGTCACTCCTTTTTCTTCTCTTGCACAACTTAGCCCTATCTCTCCTGTTGTGCCTGTGCCATTTCTAATTCCCAATGCATCAAATGTACCTCTGCCCTGCATGGGCACAATCTCTTCTTGTAAAAGTACAACGACTAGTGCCCTGACATCATCTGTGTCATCATGTTCATCAACTACCTCTTCAGATTGTCCTATAATCAGTCTCCAAGAAGCTTTGAGCAACAGCAACCCAGTGATGCTATCTACTGCACCATCGGCACGTTTTACCTCAACGTCAGCATCTGACATTCAGGCTCTGCAAAATCTGGCAAATCAACACAGCCTAGATCAAATCATCCAGAATAACTTGGCCAACTTTCAAAATCCTATAAATGTTTTAAAAATCAATGAAGCAAATCAATGGAATGTTGTTGGGGTTGTGGCAAATAATCAGGTCTCATTAATAAATACAAGAAACACCTCAAATCATGGAAATATTGATCAGAACTTGATTTCTGATGAAAGCCCTCAAGATTTATCCATGAAGCCCACAAGCACCCATTCAAAAGCTAAAGATTTTTCTATCAGTGAGGATCAAAAGACAAATGATACAGTTAAAAATTCATCCATAAGACAGTCACTAGCTTTAACACCAAAATCTTCAGAACCAGAATCAAAAGTATATCAGTTTAAATGCAAAGACATGATCAAACGTCAGCAAGAGTCTGTACACATGAAAAAGAATACTGTATCAAGTCTTTTGCGCTTGAAACGCATGCAGAAAGGGGTAAAAGAAAATGGAAGTTCTGAAGATGGTGATCACTGTCTTGAAAGCTCAGCCGAAGTTTATGAAACCTCGTGTGAATCTGAACCAAACAAATCAAAAACAAGATCATTGAGATCTTATGCTGGTAACCGCAGTTTGTTCACAAAAACACATGCGAAGGATGGTCTTGAAAAGATCAGCTTACGAAGTGGAACTCAGGTTCCTATACTTGACTACAAATCCTCTGAGGATGATGAGATGGTATCTATGACTAGTCAAAATGAGCATTCACAGTTTAACCCGTTAGTCTACTCTGAGGCTGAAGAGCAGAAGCAGTGTGAAAGTGCAACAGTCAAAGTGGCAGCTCATTCAGCTGCTAGGAAAAGGAAATTGAAAGTCCCAAGACGAATGGTTGCAGCTGACTTGGATTATCACCCTTTTGATAGCTCATCAGATAGTAATTAGTTCTCTCTTTCTGTAGAACTGATTGATGCCAGACAGACAGTGCTTACATCATACAGGGTAAACTAAAGTGGCTACTCACAAGTATGTATACTATACTAATTTTCTTTACATAACATCCAAACAGGAAATGCCAGATATACTACCAGTGGAAGTACTAGAAGTAAAGTGGCAAAAGAAATCCTCATTTTAAATTTATGGGGAAAATCACCCAATGCAAATTGATGTTTAAAAAAAATTAAAATATTTAATTAATGGTTTTATTAATGTATTCTTGTTAATATAGTCATTAAAATTATATATAAAATGTACACATGGAAAAATATGCCTAAAGCTAATATATATTTTGAAATTAAGACTGATGTAACATTTAAAATTAATTTTTTGAATCTAATTCCATTGTGATTATTTTAATATTTAAGCCATATTTTCACATGATTATAATTCTGTGATTGCAAATTTTACTACAAAATTCATTGCATTAAACAATAAATTCTGTCAGCAATAATGACATTTTAAAATTAATGTTTGAAACTATTTTGCACAGCTGTTCTTAAAGAAAAAAATTGTTTATCTTTCATATCATCACATGTTGCCATTACTGACTTTGAATAACATGATAAATATAACTATTATTTACAGTTTAATATTTATTTGTGGTTGATAACAGAAATGGAAGAATTATATCTTATTTGTTAAACAAGTTTTTTGCACGTCTCTAGTCAAATACTGGTAAAGCGTTAGACAAAATAGTTCATCATTTTTAAAGGTGTATATCCAACATAAGGCTTGCCAGATAACCTTCCTGGTTATTGTTTTATTCGAACTTTATCCAACATAAATATATTGTAATTTATATGTTCTAAAAATGCTTTAAATTATCCCAGTGTCCATATTATTTTGTCAGCCCATATCTTGGGTTTAATTCATAATAATCATTTTGATATTATTGCTAGTCCATTCTGTGGCATAATTGTCTTGACTTTTTACTGTGTGGTACTTTTTTTAATGTTAAACCCAAACCATTTAATTCATATTTTGAAAAAAAACAACATTTTTATTACAGTATGAAAAGAAAATGCAATTATGTTATTTATGTTTTTAAATGAAGAAATATTCATATAAATATCAGAGGCATCTTTATTAATGTCATATTGCACACACTTGGGCTACTCTTTAATGTTGAGATTTTCATTTTAAAGATACTCAGAGGGGACCACAGACATATGGGGCCCATGGCAAGAACTAAAATTTCCTTCCTATCAAGCCAGAGAAATCTATTTTTTTATTTACACGACTTAAGACAAAAATACAAATCTTGTTACACATAGATACTATAAGTTTTATTTACGCATTACTTCAAACAGATAGACAACATTATATTTTCGTAAAACACACTTGGGCCATTGAAAATTTGATAACTGGTCACTGATAATTTACAAGTTAGTTGTTTTCAGTTTACACTTAATAAGCATGATCAGTGTGCAGCTTTATAGCTCACTGAATAAAGCAAATACACTCAATTTTTGCATTTTAAGTGCCCATGAAGACGCAAATAGTTGAAACTGATGTAATTTAATGTAAAATTCGATGTCAGCAAAGTGGGCAACCCCTTGAGCTAGACTTATTTCATTCTGGACTACAGGCATTTCATCCCAAAGTAAGGGAAAAGTACTTACTACAGAAATTACTGAGGTTCCTTATGAAGTTTAAAAAAAAACTTTTTAACATGTTACAACTGACAATTTATTCTTTTTTTTAATAAAACTGTCCTTATTATATATGTTAATTATGTATAAATATGTGGGGGAAGATGCTAACATATTGCTCTATAGTAATTTAATGTAATTCCGCTGATGATCTTTCACCACTATTTAAAGTGATGGATACAGATTTGATCTTTTCAATCTGGCTTTTAAAAAAAGAATCAGTTGTATTTTGAATTTTTTTAAATTAAAAGGCTTAAATTATTTCCATTGCTATCCCTTACATAGTAGTCTAGTCATAATTTAATTGATATTATATTATATTTTAATAAAACTATGACATATGAGATTAAATATATTATGAAATTATCTTTCTTATATTTAATCTTTTTTAAAAACCTAAGGAAGTCTATAAAACTGAACAATGTTTAGAATGTTTTTGTTTGAAAGAGCCGTCATTCAATGTTCTTTTTGGGTTTTGCTGCAATATGTTGTTTCTTTATTTTTAAATCAGATGAATTTACTTCAACTGATATGTTTCACTGTGTCAATGAATTTTGGCTTTGTTCAGAATTTTAACGTATTAATTCAAATATTCTATAAATTATGTCATCTTGTTGAACAATACAGTGAGCATTTTATTTTTCTCTGGTTTTATGTGTAAAAAAAGTGACAGTTAATGAAAATGTCAGTAATTTTTGTTAATATGGACATAAAATTGCATATTTTATCAAATACGTTTTAGGAAATGCATTTTTAAACATTGAAATACCAATTTGTTTCTAATCCAGGCACTTGTGCTTGATGACAATCAAAAAGTACTTAACCCTTAATGGCTGCTTAAATGATGCATCTATCATCTATTTATTTTAAAATTATTGGGTTATATTGATATTTATTATCAAGTTAGTTGCATTGAAGTGCAAGCTAAACTTTAAATTTAAAAAAAAACGCTAGAAAATATATTAAACTTTATTCACGATTTGCACAGTTCTGGAACATGTGAATATTCATGTTGATAATATTGAGCTTCATTTAATGGCACATTGTTTAATAATGTTCACCAAAATACAGTAACCAATCACTCCACAAATATTTTCATATTAACTAAATTTGACTTGAATAAGATGTTCAGTTTTGTAAAATTGTATTGTGTTAAACTGTACATGTGCAAAAAGCAATGTGCTACATGGGAAAAAATAATTAATCCAAAAAGACTTGAAGCTGTGAGATTTGCTGATAAGTTTTTGATCAGCATTGAATTAATATGAAATTTCTTCTAAGTACTAAGTAGCTATCGTTGATATTGTTGTGTATAATGCAGTTTGTCATTTTATTGCAATAATCCAAGATAACTTTAAGACAACCCTTTTACCCATTTGCATTTAAAATCCTACCTTTTTTTTTACAATTTAATGAGGGTAATATTATAAAATTAATTTTGTTTGATTCATTTTGTAGTCCACAAATAACCACTGACTGTTCTATATTCATCCCAGATCCCAGGGAACTTCCTGCAACAATGTTCACTTTACAATTACATTTCCCAATAAGTGACATAATCTTTATGTTAGTTTATATACACATTTTTACAATCCAAATATCTGTTACTAATATATTTTATGTCAATAGATTGATAATTTATTTTTAAACATTTTCTTAAAAATTTCTTAAAGTTGCTTGGCACAAGTTCTGAAGATATGTAATCTAATAAGTAACAAAGTGGCCAGATAAACAAGATTAATAATTTTAAAATCTCGCTCCTCCAAGTAGTATTTTAAAGTATTTATCCATCAACTTTGGGACCAAAATTATTTAATTAATGTTATGATCTTTTCTTTGTTATAGAAACAAACAACGTAATCATGAGCCTCATTTAAAAAATTAGTGTTTTTATTGCGGGTCTGAGAGCTCTAAACCTCAGATATGCTTGGTACTAAATAAAAAATATATATTTGATAAAATCTGCCAGTGAAATTGATAACACCAAATAATTCGAAATTTGCAATATTTTCATTGAAAACAATTCCTGATGGGTTGTCCTTGTCTGAAGTCAGTTCCTTGTTTTTGTTTTAATAATTCTTTAACTTGTCTTTTGAAATCAAATCTCCAGCTTTAGAAAGGCAAATTTGCTATTAAAGTCAATTCATGAATGTATTTTAGTACAGTACGTTTATTTTTAGAAATGAGATGGACAGAATTGAGAAATTCTTTGTGATCTTGCTAAAAACTGCATGTATTTTCTAAGAAGGGCATGGAAAAGTAACCAAATAATGGTTTATATGACCGATTTTCTAAATAAACCACTTAAAGATTGATAATTTTTTGTTTAAAGGTCATTTGTTTGAGACTGCCATATATGAGTGGAATAAAACAAATAATTTTATATTTACAAACTGAATGACCATTAGCTAGAAATAATCATGATTTATATTTTTCATTTATATCTGCAGTATAGACACCATTACCATAAATAAGTGGCAGTTGTCTGCCATACAACTAGAAGTTGCAAATTAAAAAACAACAACTTTGTTTATATCTGCTTTCATGTAACTGATGTTTTCATATTCCTTGATTCACTTTTTGTGGCAAGATCCAATTACCACCTTGCCCATCTTTTCATTCAGTCACAAAATGCTCTTGGCAGTGGCTTTAGTTAAAATATAATCCCAAGAAGTGAACAATACTCATTGGTTTGGAATATCTATGAATTTTTTGTTTAAATTTCAATACTGTATGTTAAATTGCAATTCAGCATTTGATTAGTGGGTAGAATATTTGAATATTTAGAAATTCAACTTTAAATTGATGCTAACATATCAAATGTTTAGTAGTGCTTGGCTTAGTTGAATGATTAATTAGGCACCTATGTAACCAATCATTGACAATGTTAAGGCTATACAGCTTTCTAAATGGTGTATAATTTTTATATAGACCAAATCTTGAACAACTTAGTTCATTTAGTGTGTCACGTGTAACTTATTAAAAATCTGTGATTGTAATAAATATATATATCTTTTAGTTGTTCCTTGATTGTTGCAGTCACGTTCTACAGGGTAATAACTAATTTTCATTTTAAAACAAAAATTAACGAATGTTGCTAATGGATGGATTAACTCAAAGTATAATTTAATACTGCTAAATAATAGTTTCATTGTGAACAAGTTTAAGATGATATAGTGAGCTTCGTGTATTAATGAAAAGAAATAAACAACATGCTTGAATATCCCCTCTATCCATAAAACTAATTACAAACTTTTTAATATAACATTCAACAACATTCAAAGTAATACATAACATCCCCCACTCTTCTTCTTATGCCTTTTTTCCCCCATGCACAAGAATTTTCCATTCATCACAGTCCTGTGCTTCCTTTACAGTTGCTTCCAGGTGTATCCCATATTTTGCGTGTCTGCCTCTAGCTTGTATCTCCATGTATTCTTTGGCTTCCTCTATTCTTTTTCCCTGTGGATTCCATGTTAGGGATTGTCTGGTGATGCTATCTGGGGTTTTTCGGAGAGTATGCCCTATCCACCTCCATCTTTTCTTTATGATGTCTTCATCAATGGGCATCTGGTAAGTCCTTTCTAGTAGATCGTTGTTAGTGATGGGATTTGGCCATTTGATATTCAGGATCTTTCTGTGCAATGCTCGCTGTTTTCCAAGTTTCTGCTCCATATAGTAGAACTGTTTTGACATTAGTATTAAAGATTCTGACTTTGGTTTGCAGCTTTAGCTCCTTCAACTCCCATATTTTCTTTAATATTACAAATGCTGATCTAGCTTTCCCAATTCTAGCCCTTACATCCGCCATTTATGTCGATGGTGCTGCCCAAGTATGTGAAGGACTCCACTTCTTCCAGTGCCTTTCCTGTCAGAGAGATATGCTCTTGGTTGGCTGAGTTTACCTTCATGATCTTTATTTACATTGAATTCGAGCTGTCCTACGTCTTTTGTCTTTTCCTGCATTTGTTTCTGGTTGTGGGACAAAAATGCAATTTTGTCTGCAAAGTCTAGGTCATTCAGTTGTTCCCAGTGTCCACTCTATCCAGTTCTTCTGTTTGTCTGGATTTTTTATTATCCAATCAATGGTGAGGATGAATAGGAAGAGGGACAAGAGACATCCTTGTCTGACTCCAGTTTCCACTTTAAAGTCATCTGTGAGTATACCTTCGTGGACCACCCTGCATGTCATTTCTTAATAAGAACTCTGAATGACCCCGACTAGTTTTCCTGGTACTCCATAGTCCCGAAGAAGTTTCCACAAGGGTTGTTGTTGGTCTAGGCTATCAAAGGCCTTTTCGTAGTCTATAAAATATATATATATATTGGGGGGGGGGGGGGGAAGTTCCATTCGATGGCCTGTTCTGCAATGATTCTTAGTGTTGCAATTTGATCTGTGCATGATCTGTTTCATCCCTCACTACAGGACCCAAATATTTATAAAAAATTGTAAATGTAATCCATCCCCATTAAACCACATACTACCATCTAATCTACTTTGCTAGCTCTCAAAACGTGTACACCTTTAAAATCAGTGATGTTATCACTTCTGTATCAAAGTATTATTCCACACTGAGCCGTTAACATATACTTTCTAATGAGGTAATCAAAACATCTAACCAAAATAAATACGGAAGAGATTTTCATACCAAGTGTAGACAAGGGGTGGAGTAAAAGAGAGGATAGGTATGACCAGGGCCGGCCTTAGGCCACTGCAACCTATGCGGCCGCAGTGGGCCCCACACTTTCATAGGCCCCGCCCCGAATTTATTTTCTAATACAAAATCTTATTTTTCACTCATTATCCTTATTCCTACCCAGACTGGGCCCTGCGCAATCCATTGCGCATAGGGCCCCAGAATTTTTAGGGTCGGCCCTGGGTATGACCATAAAAGTTTAACTATGAGGAGATGAAACTGGATGTTACTTAAGTTGAGTATAAGGATAGCTTTAGCTGCCGAGTGGTGATGTAGCTTTGAGAGAATGGATGAGTAACCAAGTGGAGATGTCACAGAGTGGAGGTGCAACCAAGTGGAGGTGTAACTGTAAGTAGACGCCTAACCAAGCAGAGATGTAACTATGAGTGGAGGTGTAACTGAATGGAGTGGTAGACATGAATTAATGCATAACCAAGTGGGAACTGAGAGGAGATTATGTAGTTTGGTCAATTAAAAAAAAAAATTTCATCGGTTCAATTTCATATTTTTAAACATCAAATAACAACTACAAGACCAGATTTATATCGCACTAATGTTTATTTAATTTAATACATTTTTATTGACATTTGAATCCAAACTTGCTGAATCAATTGTTATAAACATGAAACACAATTAACACTCTTATCCTTTTGCTTGCCAAAGAAAAAATATTGTAATTTATGCAGAAGATTTCTATCCCCACATCCATTAAAAAAACAATATGAGAGCAACAGGAAAGTGATTTAAATTTCAAATGAATGGGATTAAGAACTTTAAATAAATAATAGAGAACGCTCGAGTGCCCCTGTTCATATAGAAAGAGAGGTGAGGCAAATATAGCTGACTCCTGTGCCATTGGATTATTCAGTCTGATTTTATCATCTGCACCATGTTCATAGTTTGCCTTAAGTAATTGGTTAGATGTACCGGTACTAAAGAATATATTGCTAACCAGCACTTTATATTTGTTACCGGTAATTTAAAAAAGAAAAAAGACAATGACCTAAAAGAGTTAGCTGTTAAACTAATGAAAAATTTATAGAATTTAGAAGGGAAACAATTTGATCTACTTGTAAAAAAATAAATGGATGTTGAACATAATACTTTGAAATTTAAAATATATAAAGAAACTGAACATTTTCGCATTGCTGCACATAAATAGAAGTAACTTTTTCTATACAATGTCTAGAACAAGAAGACTTTAATATTAAAAATAAAATACTTATAATATGCACTTGAGATATTTATTAAATTTTAATAGTTACCTATTTAACTAAACAAAATTATTTAATTATGATGAATTGCAAAAATTTCTATATACATTCATCTACCCCTAAAACCAGGCCAGTGACTCTTGACCTGAAACAATAACTATCAATGCATTCATCCAATGCAAAACTATCCCTTTTTCTGAGGATTACAGAAAATTTCAGTTGTTTCATAATGAGTGAGCACTCCTTTTTTCCAGTGGACCTTATTAATCTAAACAATTGTTTTGTTTCATCATTAATGTAAGTTGAATATAAACAAATCTATTAAAAACTTTAAACATAACTGAATGCTTATTAACATTCATATTATTTTAGTGTCAATAGTAAAAAACATTGAGTCATCAATAAGGGTTTATTTGTTAATTCTATGACATAAATATAGAAGCCACTCCCCCTTTGGGGGGGGGGGGAGAATAAAAAAAAGGTTAAATCTAGAAACATTAATTTGACTTATTAATTAACCACAATGCAAGGCAATTTTTTTTTAAATACATAGAATGGAGGAGTTGTGTTGCAGATTCACTTGTACTGTACACATCTCATGATTAGAACAACTTTTCAACAATCTCAAACCTTTTATGATAAGCCCCACCATCCAGATGTGAAGAGTTAACCTGTATGATAGTAGTCTGAGATTTTATTACAAATCAAAAACCAATTAATCATACAGTAAGTTATTTCAATAAAGACATTATTCCATAAATAAAAAATTGTGTTCAATATCCAAAGTAACTCTTTTGTACGACAGCATTTAAATAAGTTTAGAAATTAATATGTTGATAAGAAGTAATAATAAATAAAAATTAGAAACAACTTAAAAAGAACTTTTCATGAACTACAACCTTAAGGTTTAAGACATCATTTTAATTTCATCTATGAGCCCCACTTAATATTATTCAACACATATTCTTATCATTTGACACACTTTCTGAGAGAACATACACTTATTTGAATCCTCCTCAATCATTTTAACTCATACATCCCTTAAGCTTGCTCGGCTGAGCACTCTTTGTAAACAGAATCATGAGCTCAAGCAGGCAGCCATTGTTAGAGGGTTAAAGAATCCTCTAATAACAAACAAGATAAAGTTAGTGTCAAAGGATCAGTGTATACAAATTTTTACAGGGCCCATCAGTGTATACAAATTTTTACAATGTTGTTTTTTCAAATGCTGTAACACCCTGAAAGTGGTGGACTACCAGCCAGCAAGTTTGAGAATCATGTTTTCAGGTATTACAATTTACATTTAATACAATAATTTATTTCACACACATTTCTTAAACTTAATTAAATATAAACTTCAAATGAAAAAGTAGTTGTTACAACCTCCGAAAAATATAATTTTAATGACATAATTCAAGTCAAAATAAGTCTATGTGAAATTAAATACATACAAATAGAAATATACAAAACTGAACAGGCACTGTCCAAGTCAGTACCAAGAAGAAATTTAATATGGGATCAAATGAGAATTAATGTCCTTTCCAAGACAGGAACTAAATAAAAAGAAAGCACCCACTGTGTCATTTTTAAATTAGTGAGAACAAGGGCACAAATAATATTGGACTGAACAAAAGCTACAGGATCACGTGGAGCATTTACCCCATTCATTTGCACAAACAAATATTAGTGAATGTCAAATAGTAAGAACAGAAATAATATTTTATTCTACAAATGAAAAAAAAACATGTTTAAGCATCTGTATTTAGAGATAATGTGCGTTTCATCAAGTTAAGATTAAAACTAAGCCATTGAGAATGAGAATCCAGGAAAGATTTTTTTATATTTACATTACTTTATAAGCACACATTCTTTTTTTTTTTTTTTCCCCACATCAACTTTTGATAAGATTTGCTTATCTTTCACACTCAAATTTCAACAGCAACCGCTTCAATGAATTTTTACAAAGATTGATTCTCTCATACATAACAGCAATTAAATCATCAGTACATCTTCACACAAACTATTATTTTAATGCCTGGGTTTTATCAAGAGTTCTTTAATTTGTTTAACAATAAAACAGCATGTATACATGATCTCCCGCTCCTGCAAAAGTTCATATCAAAAGTAAGTATTTTCATGTTAAATTTACCTTATTTATTTTCTCCAGCAAGGCCGATGCTGCCTCAGGGTAATATGTGTGTATGAGAACATGTGCAGGTCTGGTTTTGGTTAGAGTTGAAACAATTGTTGGCCAGGTGATAGCACCGTAAAGCAATGTACAGTAAACTTGGGTTGCCTGTTTTGTTAAACTTAAGATCTGTTACATTTTGAACAGAAAAGTTAACCCCAGGCCCAAAAGTACTTGACCCTTTATGTTGTTCATTATTTACTCTCCTTCAGCAAACTTGACAACTGGCTGAGAGGGTCAATATTCATTTTTTGGAATAACAATGCTCATAAGCTTACAGGCTATATATATTTCAGATCAGCCACTCTCCTGCTGCTCTTCAGCCCCATCAGCTTGCTCAAAACCACCATCTTCTGCAAACTCATTCTCTTCATCCTGTTGATAGTCCTGATTCATCTGGGTATTTTTTTCAAGCTCAAGTGGATCGGCTGTCTCGGATGAAGAATTTTCATCCATTGGAGTTGGCAGGGCAATAGATGTAGACTGCTCCTTGGTCATGTCTCCAGCCATGGAAGAGTTTGAACTATCATCGTCCCTGCTGCTGCCAGCAACTGCACTGTCCTCTTGTTTGGCATTGATTCTCATAACTGGTTCTCGCGGGGTTGATTCAAACTTTATGTCCATGGCTCGCTCACCCCGCTCTTCTGAGTACTTTTTGTGCAGAGACATGATAAGTTCATGAATATTTCTGCGTTTGTACAGCACCAACTCCTCAGGAAACCAGTTTTGCAAGCCTTTCATTGGAATTTGAAAGTCTCCTATGGGATCCTGCAATTAAAATTGAATCAAATTTTGTTATACTTGAATTATGACAGGTGCAGAAAAAAAATATATATATGATGACTTTTCTTAAATAGTACAAGCTTTTTTTAAATTACAGATATTTTTAAAACTATAATTTTGATTCATTGCTGAATTAACACCAAATAGGATTTTGAATATTAAAAATTAATAAAGACTTTTAGTGAAAGCATAATAAAAAAAAATGTTTTTCGGGGAAACAAAGCAAAAAATCCCTATAAATTGATAATTGTGTCTTTTTTAATATGGGTACCTCTAACTTAAGACAGGAAACATGAAAATAAAGGATTGTAAAGACAACAAAGGCAATAATAATATAAACTAGCATACCTCAAAAAAACTCTCCACATACTGCAATAAGTACACACCACAATCACTGTAATTGCTTTGTTGTGGCACTTTAGGGGAAGATCCTCGCACAAGTTTTCCTAAATTTCTAGGCTCTGAATCTGGTCGCTTTGCGTTCCATTCACACTGCAAATACCTTATTTAAGAAATAAAAATTGTTATTGGCAGTATGATGCCATCTATTATGTGCGAGTACATCCTATATCATCAATTGAAGTAACTGAGTTTTTCTCAAAAAATATAATTCAAGTTTTTTAAAATTTAAATCTTTTAAGACTCCAAACTCCTACATAATTTGAAATTAAACCAAAATGACTATTACTTAATTACTTATTTCACAATTGGGTAAAGCACATTAACTGTAATGGTAAAGGCAATTTAAACTTACTCTTTTAACATTTTTATATTTGGATTTCTGCTTGGCCCAGCAAGAGAATCAAACATTAAAATACATGGCCTGAAAAGAAACAAAAAAAAATTACAAATATATTAAAATATCAAAGTCATAAACAAAGAATGGGAAAAAATATGAGATGAAAAGCAAGTTTGTTCTTGCTAAACACAATTTTCTTTAACTAGTCAGAAGGGGAAAATATAAAAATAGTTCAAGCTTTCTCTGCCCCTAACACATGGTGTTTCCTATCTAAACATTCTAAGCCACTAAGTTTTTAGTATACTTACTGTTTGATACCTTCTAATTTGGTTACATAGTCTTCTTGTGGGTCTAGCTGTCTGCCTAATATTGTCTGAAAGAAATATTTATACACTTCCTTACCAAAATTAACACAGTATGATTAGTGTGAATGGACAGAACTTAAAAGTTTTGAAATTTTATTTCATACTGTTTGAAAATTATAAAATATATGACAAAATAATTATTTTGTGTCATAGTTTTATGTTGTATTAGAGTTGTATATTTCTAATTCAACAATTTTTAAAAATAATTTTTAAAATTGTCTCAAGAGCAAGAAATATGATGGCAAAAGATTAGACAATTTTATGGAAAACACAAAAAGTCTAATTCCGCATATAAAATGGACTATTTGAAAGGCTACACAAATTTAAATAATAATAATTTTTTTTAAACTCATTCTCAGCAAGCATTGTATGTTATTCTAGCTTCTTTGCAATTTTGAAGTGGTTTTGTTTGTTTTTTCTATAAAAATACAAATTAGTTTGAAGAACTTACTTGACTATCATTAGACTCATCCTCTCCTTCTCCTCTGTGGGCTGTATTAGGAACATACTGAACTATCTCTGGAGTGGCTATTCCAGGAAAGCATATAACAGCCAGGTACCAATGAGAGCTGTACGGAAGAAGGAAAAATGTCCCTTTTAATGCAATGTTTATTTTCAGAAACTTTTTGTCACATAATATCAAAGTGTTTTCAATTTTTCCTAAATTAAAATCTAAAAGGTATCTGGTGTAATGCTTCAGAATGCTATCTTGAGAGTACTCACTGCTCATTGATTGGAACAATAATAAAATCTTTACTAAAGAGATCCACAGTCTTCGTCCATTTTTTCACACGAGCATGTCTTCTTTCCGGAAGGCTACAAGTTAGTAAATAATATATTAGCTGGATTTTATTTAACATTATGGCAATACATAAAAATTCACTTTTGAAAAGACAAACTTTAACAAGCAAATGTGTATCACTCTTACTGGTAATTTTGAACCAGTTTGTGAAATTGTGCCCGTCTCTTATATTCTAAATGTTAAAATATTTATTTGAGTTCTCTTCCTGTTCTCTGGGCTGAATTTCTCAGTGAAATAAATTTAAAATAAAAGAGACAGGCAAAATTTGTATTTTGGTGATAGAGAAATATATTTGGTCTATAGTTGCCCTGGAATTTAACTGCACTTTTAACTGCAGAGTTTATCATTTATTTTTAGCATACAGCAATTAAAGAAATTTAAACGCATACCTTTTCTTAGCGTCTTCTTCAGTTTTTTCAAGATGTCTGTCTCTTTGTGTTAACCGTTTGTAAAAAAATGAGCTAAAAATATGAGTTCTCTTCCTGTTCTCTGGGCTGAACTTCTCTAAATACAAATATCTGGGAGATATGAGAAAAAAAAAATGACTGTTTTTCCTTTAAAAACTTACAAGGGCTTTCAGGTATCTGATGCTATTTTCATCCACAAGTAAAATGAAGTTAACAAGATATTAGTGTTTCTCATCACATTTCACTGGTTAACAATTGTAATCATGATTACATTATATCAATTGCACATTTCTTTTCTTGTTTCACACTTTTAATGTATTTTATATATTATTAAATGTATGCAGATTAATGGAGTTTAATTTTACTGTCAGCCATGGGTGTGTTCTGATTTAATAGTTACGTATTTAAAAACATCTTACATAAGGGGGATAAGTAGATTCACTTACTGCAAGTAAAAATCAATGATAACATCATTAAGGAATTCTCCTTCCGTCAAGCACCATATATCTTCTGTGGTTATTGGGATTCCCCGAAGAGGTGGGGGTGGATACTGGAGGAGCCTAACAATGCAATTAAAAAGATTAATTAAGTTAGTTTTTAATTTTAAGAAGAATCCACAAGTTAAGGGAGAGAAGATCAGCTCTAAGCATGTTCTCCCTTTTTGTATGATTTAAAGGCTAAAGTCTCCTAGAAAAGTGTGAGACATTGTGAATTCTGCTTGCTACACAAGAGTCTTTTATGAATATAATTAAAACAATTGTAAAGGATCATCAAAACATTTTAAATGATCTTAATTTAATGAATTCTTACCTGACATTGGACCCAAAGAAGTGTTTAACTTCTGGAGGTGAGCTTGATGTACTGTCTGGTTCATTGTCTGTGCTGTCTGAAGGTGACAGAGGAGCTCTAGCCATATGGTCCTTGTCCTGTGAACTTTTGAGGTATCTGGACAGTTGGAAATGAATTTCAGGGTAAAATTGGTTGCCCAGGTGGAATTTTACAAAAATTTTTATTGTATTTTAAGAAATTTACACTTTGAAAGAACTCTTTTTCAAATCTTAACTTAGAAAATATTTTGATATACTAAATTACAGCTATTAATTGAATTTTGAACATATCTTGTATTAGGAACAACTTTGCAGCTCATTTAGAATTCATTTATATTTTAACCAAAAACCAATCCAGATCAGGGCTTCTATATCGAACCTTCTTTTGAATTTCATGACATCATGCTCTACATCTGCAGTGAGGACTGGTGGGGCTGATTGAATCAGGAGATCATTAGCACTTTCCTCAGTGAGTTCTTCAATGTAATTCACGTCTTCCTCATGGTTTATGTCTGCCCACAGGGACAGTGTCTCACGCAACATTCCCTGAGGCATGTAGTTAAAACATTCCACAATAATCACAACCATCTTCTGTTTCATGTCTGCAATTAGAATGTTTTTAAACAAATTTTAAGACAAAAAAATTAATTTCAAAATATGATCAGCAGGCATGATTTAAAAATTTGAAGTTACCCTTTTAAATACCTTTAGTACAAATTAATTACAGACACTGCAAAATAACTTTAAATATATATTTTAAAATTAGTTTTCATAAGTTTTATTGAAATTTTCATGCATTAAGTTAACTGCAAAAGTCAAGGTGTTTTAAAACTGAAATTATGTTGTGTAAACTTTATAATGTGACAATCTTATGCCTCTTATGATTAATTTTGGTGACATTCAAAGCACAAGACTCTGAACCATGATCAGAAAAAAGGAATAATCAGATTATTTAAATATACAAATATTTCTTTGAGACATAGACATGAGAAAACTTTTCCAACAACAAGGTTTGTTTAGTTTGTTCGCATAAATGCTTTTAACAGGAAGTTAATCATAAAGTGTAGGCACAATTAAAAACTTAAGATAATTTTAAATTCTGTCTCCAATTAACTTTGCTCTTAGAGGTAATATAATCAATAGAGGAATAATGAACTTGGCAAATTTTGAGAACATCCAACATCTTATGTGGGCATTTCAATAAAGCTGATTTTCATTATTTAATGACATGTATGGCATGCATACATCCACAACATGTGTCACTTTTTAAGATGTATATTATATTGTTCGTCATTAGTATACAATGAAGACCATGGTAATTTTGGCCTCGAGTAGTAGCCTTGACTTGAGCTGTATTTTGTTTAAAGTGAGGGAGAGTTGCTCAATTTGTTGTCATACCACCTACGGGACTCTATCGCCAGGTCTGGTTTCAGAGTTAGCCCTCTCTCAGATGGTTAATGAGTCCCATCCACCCGGGGTGCTGGTGATGTTTTTGCTTTTGCTTGGGATTGAACCCCAGTCCACTAGTTTGGGATTGACTCAATTTAAGGCCACCTGGCACGCAATGCATAACTCAAGTCCACTAGCTTGGTATTGACTCAGTTTAGGGTACCCATCATACAATGTACATGCAGCATCATATAGAGGCCAAAGTGGTTAATGGTTTCAGTTACATTTTTAATAGTTTCTTATGTTACTTGTTAAAAAGTAAAGTAAATAGAACTTCTGCAGAATTCCTTCCAATAAAATCACTTTTAAAAATATTTTTGCTTAAGATTTCTACTTAAATCTCTTCAACATATTTACCTGTACTGCTTGGGTCAAAGTACTCATCATCACCCTTTTCCATATGACATATATTCCTCAGCTTCTCCCCACACTCATGTGTAAGAAACAAGAATAATACGGGCTGAGTTTGTCCAGCAAAATACTTGACATGAGTTACATCTGTAGCTAAAATCTCACACTCAAAAGGTTCCTCTGTTCTTTCAGCTGCAGATTGAATAAATTAGAGAACTAAGATTTTTGACAGATGAGTTTAGCTGTTACTGTGGGTTGATCCAGTCCTATCTCCTTGGAGCACCATTTCTTTTATTCTCAGTGAAAATATTTCCATGGCTGATGCCCCATGAAAAAAATGACTTTAAAATATAAAGTTCCCATAATTTATAAATTTGCATTGCAATGCTGTGAATTTATCCAAGCAAATGGTAAAATAACAATAATCTGAATTAAAGTTAAAACTGTTTTTCTACTTGTTGCTCAAAGTGATGTTTTATAATAGAATGCATAACAATGTGGTTTTAGTGGTTACCGGAAATTTGATAGAAAGAAATTTCGTAGGCGGAAAATTGATCGACGGTAATTTGATCAAACGGAAATTTGGTCGAATCTTTTTTTCAGTCCAGACGTTAATATTTTCGTCAAATTTCTTTTTGAACGCACTATACTATATAGTAAAAGAAAATAATGCGTTCAAAAAGAAATTTGACGCAAAATTTTAACGTATAAATTAAAAAAACGATTCGACCAAATTTCCGTCAATCAATTTTCCGTCGACCAAATTTCTTTCGATCAAATTTCCGGATACGGGTTTTAGTATCAGTTTAATTTGTCTTTAACACTATCTGCTGCTCTCTGCTCACATTTAACTTTGAAGCAAACTCCTCTCAAATTTATCAACAATGGACCTTCAGGTTGAGTGCGCATGGATCCTATCCGAACGCTACGGATGTCAATTTCATAAATTGGGACTTCATAGTCCTCATCATCATCTTCCTCTTCTTCCTCCTCCATTTCCCTATCCATGAAATGTGTTCCTCTTTGTTGAATCTTTGTACTCATCCTGCTTGCTCCATCCTGGCAACAAGGAAGTCAAGTGTTATTTGTTAAAATTTACCAAATGGTTTGAAAGTTTACTAAAATGTTTGTGTATTGCATGTGAATGACTATGTTACCTCATCTTCCATTCGAAATTTCCTAAATCTACCAAAGGCATTGATGGGTTCTGTTGGTGTTGATGGAAAGAGGGGTGATTCACTTCCTCCTGAGTGAGCTGGGCTCGGGGCATGGCCGAGTATGTTGTTTGATGTTGATGATGGTTCATCCTCATCAGATGAAATTGTTAATGTAACTGTGAACAAAAATAATTTTAAATAGCAAGGTTCCTTTTTTTTTTGGATTGATCATGAATATTATAACAACAGGGAAGACCTTTGATGGTTGTAGCACTTAATAGAAAATGTACCAAAGTTTAATAAGTTCAGAATGCTTTGATTAAAAATTAAGAAATAATATTTTACAAACATTTTTATCCTAATAATAATAAAATGTTGGTAACAAAGTCAAATGATCTTAGCATTCTAGTTTATTAAATGAATGCTGCAAAAGTTTACAGAAATTTAATACAAATTTACTATATCATTGGTTTCCATATTTATAACTGTATTTTGGTAACAAGATGCATGCTTTAAGGTCAACAGATGTCATTTGAAAAATTAAGATAATAGGATAATAATTGAATTTTCTTTGGATTTAGTGCAAGATACTTCAAAATTAAAAACTATTGCAAAACCTCAAAATATATATAATTTAAACAAATAAAAGGTAGGAAAGTGATTTTTGATCAAGTGGGCTTGTTGCAAAAATGTATGCTTTTTCCCTTTAACTGGCATTTGCAAGTGATACATTCCTTAATTGTTCTTTCTTATTATGCTTTACGAGCAGGCACCGATAACTATCTGGTTATATTAAGTGACAGACTCCTGTACTAACCTGGTTCATCTTGCTTCTTTGCTCTCTTTCTTGGGTTTGGATTTTTTGATTTGGGACGGGCAGGACGTTTTTTGACTGGGCTGTCCCCGCTGTTCTCCGAGGTGTCACTGTTTCTATGACCTTCCATAGAGTCATCAGTATCACTGCCTGATTTTTACAGAAATACACTTTGTAAATGTCTGACACAAAAATTTGTTACTGCTGCATTTTGTTTTCATCGTTAAGATTAAATTGTTTTAAACCAATACTCAGAATCAACAACTGCAAATATAGCAGTGCAAATAATAACGTTATTTTTTTTGGTCAAACTCACTTGGACCTCCCCTTGCTCCCATTCGTCCTTTCATCCCTCCACCTCTTGTGCGGCCACTACCTCTCATCCCCCTGCGTCTGCCTCTTCCTCTGGTCGGACGGTGTCCACAGGCCACTTCAGTTTTCATAGGAGCACCACCATATGGGTCTGTCTGTTCGGAATCTTTGTACTCCTCAGGCCCATTTACTTTAAAAATTGAGCCCATGCCTGTCTGTGGAGGTGCTGGCGTTTTGCTGCCTCCCATATTCTTCTTCAAGGTGTGAACCTTCATTTCTCCCTGGAATATTTTCGTACAGCCCTCACAGCGTTTAAAATCTTTACTGGTATAGCCACAGTAGTTGCAAACTCTGAAGTAATCTTCTTGCTGGGGAGGTCAAAAATAACAAAATAAATAATGTTTGTGAGGAATGTATATTGAAAGAAATTGATGAGCATATTTTAAAAATTAAATTGATGTCATTGAAAAATAAATTAAATACCTCTGGATATGGCTTTTTGAAAATAGCATCATCATTTTCTTCATCCTTCAGTTCTTCCTTTTTCTGAATTTGGCCTGAAGATAAAGAGTAGAAGATGTATAATAAAAAATTTAAATGTTTACATTTTAAATGCAAACTGTATCACTTAGATGTGTAAAAACCAAAGATAAATTATACTAATATATTTTTACAGAACAATGGAACTCACATTGTGACAAAGGTTTAACATATGTTGAATGATTGCTTGACTGCTCCAGGCAATTTCTAAGGAAACAGAATATTCATATTCATTTAAACATGATCTTGTGTTTAATAAAATCATAATATTTTTAAACCCTTTTGTACAATTGTGCCATAAATACATACATTTTAAAAAGTTACAATTTTAACAATAAATCTTAGCAATAAAGCTGATTTTTTTTTCCTATAAATAATGTTTCAATCTGTATGATTACTTCCGGGTTCATAAAAAATTCTGAACACTATTCAAGATAAAATTCTTATTTTAACAATAAAACATTCATGCCTCAAGTGAGAAGTCTCAATATTGCAGTTCTGTTCACTTCTCACTGCCAGGCTGTCTTCTTGACATGGATATGAAGGATCTCCTTCATTGGACAAACTGTAATTTGTATTTACATCCAGTTGATATAACATCTTCATGACATGACATGAAATACTGTGACCACACCCACTTCCCAGCACTCCTTGTACAAATTTAAAATTCCAACTTGTTGATTAACGGTTTGAAGCCTAACACAAGCCATTTAACTGATTCAACATCTCATTTAAAAGAAACAAATGTTAGTCAAATGAAATCCAATAAAGCAAGGTTTTTTTTTTATGTAATAAGCCACAGTTATAGTTCTTTGTGTTTGCAATACAATTTAATTATTATATATAATTATAATTATTATTGATATTTTTTTAGGGAGTGGCAGACTTGGTAAAAGAATTCTTAGAGGCATGAGACTAGTCAAATAATTCATATGGGGTAGTATAGAAAAAGTTTGGACACGCTGCAAAAAGA
The DNA here is from genome assembly GCA_964017045.1 of Omphiscola glabra. Taxonomy (NCBI): domain Eukaryota; kingdom Metazoa; phylum Mollusca; class Gastropoda; family Lymnaeidae; genus Omphiscola; species Omphiscola glabra. The sequence goes on along the minus strand of OZ024798.1, from coordinate 28,716,348 downwards.
GAATTAAAAATTTTCAAGAATTTTCAAGTTAATGAACATTTGGCACACACCTTTTCAGCAGTTACAAATAAATAATAATCTATTATTAGTAAATCTATCATTAGGGATAAAAATACAATTAATACAAACTAAATAGAAACATACAAAAATATTTTTAAAACTTTTAAAATTGACTTTTTTTTCTAAGATGAGTTTAAACACACTTAATAGTAGAAATAATTTTCTTAAATTCATTACGCAGTGAAACTATATGCAGATGGGTATTAAAGCACTCTATGAAGCCAAAGGATTCCAATTAAAAATAGAAGAAACTTAAATTTGTTTTTTTTTCTTTCTCATTTTTAAAAATATTTTCTGCACTGACTTTCTTTGCGTAATGAATTTTAATAAAATTATTTTAGTGAGTTTAAAATCGTCTTTAAAAGAAATTATTTTTTAAAAAGATATTTACTTTTTAGTATTAAAATCAAAATTTTTAAATTATCCATAAAAGTAGAATTATTACTGGATGCCATGCCGAGCTCCCCTACCCACCCTTTCTCCCACCGTTCACTGAACAAAGCCCACGAGATAGACTATCAACTATGCCATAAAGTTGAGTCACTTGTCAACAAAAAAAATTATGATTTGACAACAAGATGGAAATACAAGTAGAAAAAAATGTCTTAATAAAAATGTGAACCTGGCTCCAAAATAGATTGATAAATTATATCTAAAGAAAAGAAGTAGTGGAAGTGTTTTAAATTAAATCCAGAATTAATACTTTATTAACTAACATGGATTGTTTGTGCACAAACATTTCTATTTATGTCTTTTAATTTTGTTTTCTTACCGGCATAGATACTCCTTTTTAGCTATTACATTAACATACTGAGGTTCTTTTCAAATGAATGTAAAATGTTTCAAAGTTTCAATAACTAATAATTTATGGGAGTAATGATGAGTGACATCTATTTTTATGTCTAAGTCACTTCCTTTAAAGAAATTAGTACAGTAGATTTTGGCTAATAGGGTAATGATTAATGAAAGCACTATTTTAAGTCAGGATAATTTCAGTACAACAAATTAAAAATATCAAAAGCCTCTTTCTGACAGGGGTTTAAGAAAATTTTAAAATGTCTGAAAAAACTCCGGCATCGGTAGACAGTATAGGTCAACCATTTATGTTAATGGGCAATACTGCATCATTACCTAGGACTGCTTGATTTGTGTTAGCTTCAGAGATTAAGAGGAAATTATTAAGTGTCGTAACAGATGATAAATGAAATTATTTTGTCACAATGGTTATAGCAAGTCCTGTACCTCTGGTCATCCTGGCCACATTCACGAGTTAAAGACTGCACAAATGCCGTCTGGAACTTTGAAATACCCTGGTTAATTGCTTGTGATGGTTGAGCGTTTGCTTTCTCTTTCTCGCTGGTTGCGTGAATAATGTAAGATCAAAAAAAAAAATGTTGTGTTTGAATCTTATTATATGGCTGTTCTACCGGAAATCAAGTTTTCAGATTTGTGTTACTGGTAAAAGAGCTCAAAGAGAATTAATGTAATGATTTGTGTTCCTTAAACTATGAGAGACGATATTGGGTCAATTTTTTATGTAAATTATCTAGTGATAAAGTTTAAAGTCACATTATACAGTCAGAGAGGAAATGTTTCAAAATGTGAAAATAGGGACTCAGCAATTGAACATTTTAATTGACTGCCTACCTGTTGCTCATAGCCTGGCTGGTTGATGCTTTCTGATCTGAGTGCTGTTTCATTTGTTTTCCACCAGAGCTTACTGGGACTTTTCCTGGAGGTCCTAGGTCTAGTTGGCATATAAAGAGGAGGTGACAAATAGATATTTTATATTATTTTATAAATAGACCAGTTCAGTTAAAATAGTCTTTATTTGTTGTACCCAAAGCATGCAAAACACTGAAAAGATAAGTTTGAAATTGGTTCTTTTCGGACAAAATAGCCCTTAGATGGGTTTAACATAACCCCCAACCTATCTATCATCTTTTATTTACACATTTTAAGACCTATTGAAAATGTAACGATTCCAAAAAATTATTATTCATAATTTTAAAAAATTTAAGCTACATCCCATGTCAGGTGTAAACATTCGACAGCTATGGGTTCCTTGGTTCAGAGAGCTGTGGATTCCATGGTTCATAACAATATTAAATGTTTGAGTAAAATATGCTTTGCAATTAACCTTTCAAATCTGCTTCATTCAGGTCTTCAAAGCGTTCTCCATTCCATAAAGCTAGGACCATAGACTGGTCAATGGGGGACCTAATCTGGTAAATCATACCAGCTTTCAAACGTTCTTGGCCTTTCCCAGATTTTATTATACATTTTTCTTCTGACAATGTATCAAGGCTGAAAGTTTCAGGTCTGTTAGAGGAAAAAAAATCAAAATAAGCTGTTGTAAGGATAGAATTTATGATAAGGTGAACTATATGAGAATCAACACATCTTTATTGTTTTAGAAGGTATCATGGACTATTTTTATGGAAATATTATTTGGAACTTACACATTATGAACATTAAGTTTTTAAAGATTAAGTCCTATTTCTTAGTTTAACAATGGATCCCAAGAAACTACACTTGTAGGTCAAGGATGTATTTATATCTGCACAAGAAACAACGTTTTAATCTCAGGTTGAGTTGAGGTAATTTAGCAAAGATGTTAAGAAATTTAGCTGTAAGCTCTCAGCCCCCTGGATAAAAAAATTGAAAAAAAACTACAGTACATACTCATTCTAAAGCCTTTAGTTCATAGGCCTCCTCTACCCCAGTTGTTTTGGACAGGAAACGTTTAAAAAGTGTATAACCCGCCCATAAGCTAACCCCATAAAATATTATGTTTTTTAAATCTTAACTCTAAAAAATAATTATTGTTTAACTTCATTGTATGTTAAAAGCCTTAGAAACCATTATATCATTCTGTGTAATGTTGAAAACATGCACTCTCTTCGTGTGTTAAATGATACAGAAAATTTTCAAAAATAGATCACTGCCGCTTGGAAAGAAATAATTGATCGCTTTATTTTCCATATGTGTATTCTAATGTAGATATCAATTAACAAGTTAGCGTAAATGCAGATTACAGTATTGCATTCTGGTAACAAATATGGATTAGATGCTAGTACCACACTGTATGAAAATGAGAGTGGCTGTTACAATCTTATAAAATATGATTATCTATTATTTCATTAGAGTCTGTGGGTACTTTGATACTCTCTACACAATTCCAGTCACAGCAGTTGCACTCTCTAAGCAATTCCAGTCACAGCAGTTGCAAAATCAGAACAAAATTCATGACCACAATTTTTCACACTGCTTTAAGCTGAGTAATTACATTTTTCAAAATTGTTTTTAGGATTGAATCAATGTGCCTTGAGAAAATTGTAAAAATCTTCTTTGACCCGTTTATAGGTCAACCACTGCACTTATTCCTCTGCAGAGTTTCCAAAATTAATTGGCCTTTGAATGAGTATATACAATATCGAGATAAAAGTAACACTTACTTGTAGCTTGGGGCATGCAGCTGGGTGTTATGTTGAATGTGATGCTGCTGAGCAACGTGCTGTTGGGGAAGGTGCTGTTGCTGAGCTGGATACTGTTGCTGAGCTGAATGTTGTTGCTGTGTTGGATGTTGTTGAGCTGAATGTTGTTGCTGTGCTGGATGTTGCTGCTGAGGTGGATGTACTTGCTGCTGCTGAGCCATATGTTGCTGAGCTGGATGGTGCTGGGTAGGATGCTGTTGAAAGGGAATCTGCTGTGCAGGATGCTGTTGTGTTGATGGGTGTTGGAGAGGGAGCTGTTGAATGTTATGATGATGCTGTTGAAGAGGGTTATGCTGTGGTGTGCTCTGCTGAGCTGACAGTTGCTGAGGAGGGTTCAGCTGATGAGGCTGAAGGTCAACCTGAGGTTTTGGTTGGTCAGAAAATGGATTCTGCAGCACCACTTGGTTTGGACTAGGCACGGTCGGCACAAGACCCCGAGTTTGTGTTGCTATAGGACTAGCTGCAGACACTGCCATTTGTTGTGGTGCTGGATGGTTCATGGGAGGTGAGACCAAGCCTTGAAGCTGCTGTGTGGAATGAGGGGGCAAGGGGGGAGGGTTTCGAGGTTTTACAAAAACATTGGCTGGTTGTGCCTGACTTTGCTGTGGAGGGACAGCTGGCCTTTGTTGATTGGTGGGCCCCAACTGTGCTTTATTTTGGGTCGTGAAGGGCACCACACTACAAACAGGCCTGTCTCCCTGGGGAACTAGACTGCTGAAGTTGGGATCGAGAATGGCAGGTATAGGCTGTCTAGGTGGGAGTTGGTGCTTCGGCTGATAAGCTGTTTGATTTTGCTGCTGTTGAGGACGAAGGGTTTGATTAGGAACAAGGGGGACACTCTGGTTTGTCTGTTCTGTTGAGGGTAAAGCACCAGACTGCTGAATTGGTGCTATCTGCTGACCCGGCATATTAGGGACACCCTTTTTTGCCATAATCTCTTCATCCAAACTCTGCTGCATGTACTCAACTGTGAGCCTTGCCAAGGTTGCCTCACTGGGGGAGGACTCTTTGGGCAATGCGCTTTTTTGTTGGGGTGCAAGAGGTATATTAGCCTGAATATTTAGCCCTGGCAGTCTAAGAACACCTTGGTTTGAAATCTGTCCATTATTTGGATTATTGGCAACTGACTGTTGCGCTTGAGGATTGGCTTTTGGATGAAGTCCTCTCACTAATGGAGGCTGGACCACAGTAGGTGTTCCTGCTTGTTGATTAGAAGACACTGGACTAATGACCAAGGGCTGGATATTTGGACTCTGCTGAACAGTAATCTTGTTTTGGTTCGCCTGCCCAGGTGAATTGGGCTGATTGACATTGCCAGACACTATAAGATGTTGAATAGGTTTTAAAACGATACCAGGTGGATTAACCTGGGCCGGAGCTTGTGGTTTCAACATTTCAGGTTGGCCTTGAAATGAGGCAGCCGGCTTCTGTGCAGGTTTTGGGGGTGGTATCATCTGGGCTGGACCAGTTTGTGGAATGGCTTTCGGAGTTGGCGATCTCATCTCACCCATTTGGGAAGGTGATTTCATGATGTTCTGAACAGGCTGCCAGCCGCTATTAATTGTAGGTATGTGGCCAGCTGGAGAAGGACTAGCTTTACTTTGTTGGCCAGGGCCAACAAGTTTTAGTGGTGACTGCTGCTGCCTAACCTGAGGTAAGGGTGCTCCAGCTTGTACTGGAGTTGACTGGCGAGCACTGGCTAACTGGAGCTGAGAAGCAGGTGGCTTGTTGGGCTGTTTCTGATTGTTAGGTTGTCCTGAGGACGTACTTTGCTGATTGAACCCGTTTGTTGGAGGAGACAGTAGATTATGACTTTGCCCAGTGCCTAGGGGCTTTACTCTCATATTCTGTCCCCCTGAAGGTCCAAACATTCTATTTTGACTACAATGACCTTGAATATCATTAGACCCGTCTGATATTTCAGGATGAGTTGGTACACCTGAGAATTGAGGTTGTCTTCTTTGATTTGACATTGGCTGTCTTGGAATATTTTTATGGAAACTCAATTGACCTTGGGATGAAGAAGTAACAAGGCGTTCATCTTCTGCTCCTTCTTCCTCATCTTCTTCATCCTCATCTTCTTCATCATCATCCTCTTCATCAATATAACCTTCTTCAGGATACATCTGTTGCCCATATTCCATATTGCGATGATACATCATTTCATCCAGCTCATCTGCATCTACACCCTTTTCACGAAGACGATTCATAATTTCTTCATACCTTGGTCCATTCTCACATGACTGAAGTTCTTCAAGTAAGGCAGATTCTCTGTTAAAAAGGAAACAACAAATGTCAGTTTAAGTGCAAGTACATTTTGGGAATCACTGATTAACCACACATTGCCTTTTCAATTGACACCACAATTTGTTGACCACAGACAACATTCAGAGAAAATATACACAAATATAAAACTATATACACAAATATACAATTATATACACAAATATAAAACTATATACACAAATATAAAACTATATACACAAATATAAAACTATATACACAAATATAAAACTATATACACACATATACAACTATATACACACATAACTATATACACAAATATAAAACTATATACACAAATATAAAACTATATACACAAATATAAAACTATATACACAAATATACAACTATATACAAAAATATAAAACTATATACACAAATATAAAACTATATACACAAATATAAAACTATATACACAAATATAAAACTATACACACAAATAAACAACTATATACACATATAAAACTATATACACAAATATAAAACTATATACACAAATATAAAACTATATACACAAATATAAAACTATATACACAACTGTTAAAAAGCGCAAACTTGAGTGGTATGGCCACGTGACCAGAAAACAAGGGCTCGCCAAAGAGATCTTGCAGGGCACTACTAGAGGAGGGAGAAGAAGAGGAAGACAAAGAAAAAGATGGGAAGATAATATCAAAGAATGGACGGGATTAAAACTAGCCGATGCTATGCGTAGGGCAGAAGACCGAGAGGAATGGAGAAGAATAGTGTACATGTCATCTGTGGCGCCTCAACGGTCCAAGGACTACGGGACCTGATGATGATGATGATGATACACAACTATATACATATATATACTTTTAAAAAACTGCTGAAATAAAAAAAGAAAACATGCACATATCCCAGTTAATTTAAGAGGAAATTCAGATGTGTTTAAGGTGCTGTCATGCATTAAAGCAATTGTTTCGCTAGCTTTTTTTTATCAATGCCCCACCTTGTCACCTTAAAAAAGGTTTGCTATGGAAGAGCTATACAAGAAGGTCTCCCTGCTGCAACAACTCAATTTCTCTTTCTTTAAATACAATAAATCACAGCACCACATCCACATTCAACCAACTGCTTGGGGTTTGATGTATTTTTATCTTTTTCAATGCAGTGTAAAGCCATTATTCCTTTCATTTTAAATAGTCTTTTAATTCAATTATCCTTTTGCATGCGGGATAATTCGTCTTGATATTGCAAGGCCACGACATTTAGGCCCATTGTCAGTTATTGCATTTATCAAGAAACATATTAGGATTGCAAACCTTCATACATTTTTAACAAAGGACTTTCTTTAGTCAGAAACTTTTAACCTAATCAACAGAATTGTGACTGTTCATCATCCTAAGGAGCTGGTATGGAACTGAACTACTTATTAATACTAGTTTCTTTTTCTTTAGCTTCCACTTCTTATTTTATAAATAAATGTGTGCTTTGTTTCTGTTAAAAAAAAAAAAAGTAATTTGAGCTTTCCTACAATTATTTCATCTATTTCAGTTTTGGCAGTGATCTAAACATTTGTGGTCCTTAACACCATTTTGTAATTAGTAAGGAGGGTTGGGTATATGGGACACAATGCTGTTGGGGGATGCTGGGGTATACATGCACTTAGTTTAACTAGGTGATCTGTCCAACTCTACCAAGACTTGCAAAAAGTAAATGCATACCAATCTCTCAGAGTCAATAAATCCCCCTCTATAAACTTCAAATTGCCCGTAAGTTGGGAAACACTGCACTCCTAAAGCCTATAGCAATCAATAAGTTTTCAGCAGAAAGATTTGAACATACTCATCTGAAAGTTCATCGCTATCGCTTCCTGGATAGCCATAATCCATGTTGCCCATGTAATCCTGGTTGTACATCTCCTCTTCATCTTCTTCCATATCCTCATCGTAATAATCATCTTCTTCGTCGTCAAAGTACATATCATCAGGCTCATGAGATTCTGAGCCCTCCATTGTCCTATGCTCACCCTCACTGCTTAGTCTCTGCTGGGCCATCCTAGCCTGGCCATAGGGATATCCTTGATGGGGTAATGGCATTCTGCCTCCCCTGTTGGGATGTGTTGGCCTCATGTCCTGATGAAACACCCCAGACCTTGGAGCCTGGTTCATGGGATGAGATTGTGGATGTCCTGCCTGCCTCATTTGTCCAGGTGAAGGAGCTCCAGCCTGTTGTCTAGGAACACTGGGATTCTGGGATACCATTTTACCACCTGGGCCTCCCTGAGCAAGAGCACCTGATGAATTGGCTGATCTCATTGGCTGAGGTTGCCTGAGACCAGGGTTTTGTTGCTGTTGGTGGTTAAAATGTAGACGTTGACTAGTTTGGTTTTGGGCAGGTGGGGTCATCCTGATGTTATGGGATGGTTTCTGAGCACTGTTGCCATGAAAGGGCGGTCTCTGTTCCATTTGTGGAGGTCGAGTAAAGCGTTGGGATGGACTCTTGAAAATAAGGAGAGAAAAAGAAGCCATTTTTAATTTTCAAAATTATATTATTTTAATTTGAATAATTGTATAGATGCAATCAAAGATGTTTTTTTTAAAAAAAAAACTTCACAAATGGTAAGCTTTAATAATGGTACTGGTTGAATTGAATGGCTATAACAAAAAATATAATAATGAAAATGAATAATGAAAGTATATTTTATTGAAGAAAAAAAGCCTTGAAAAAGACACAAAGATCTGCCGTAGAAAAGCATAAAATTATCTTTTTTAAAGTAGACAATGCACTTTATTTTATCAGTAAACCAAACAAAAAAGCCATCCATAGTCAGCAGAGAGCACTTAAAAAGAGAAATGGATTTTTTTTTTAAAGCCAGTTGTTAAATTATCGGAATGGGGTACTAAAGATACCATAAACAGAATGATATGCATGTTTTTGTTTTAAAAAAAGTAAAAAATTTCTATACAAGTGTTTCTTTACAAATGGTCTTAATCTTAAAAGTAAGTCACTAATACGAACAACTGTTCACAAAGCAGAATATAAAAGTGTATGGGGTCTATCTAATTCCTTATGGTTTGTAGCAGTAACTTTAAAAATGAGTTTCCAATTCAACAAAAGAGTGTGAAGACATTTCTTACATTCAGGGGAAGTTGTGGAGGTCTTGGACTACTGCCTGCATTTGTAGCTGGTCTATTCTGCTGAAGAAGTGGACGAACCAATCGGTTTTGAGGTTGTTGCTGTTGCTGTTGCCCTGAATTAGAATTGCCAAGGAGGCGTGGAGCATGCTGTTGAGTTCTTGGTTGAAAACCTGGTGCATGGCCCATCGCATTTGGCACTTGGTGACTACTATTATTATTATTGCTGGTCATATTTGGTCTTATCTGTCTCTTATTTAATACTGGTTGAGGCTGTGAACTGTAATGGTGAGATTCAGTTGAAAGTCCTGTGTGCCCTGCTGGTTCATTGTACATGTTTGATGGGGGCACACCTGACTGGGAAATATGCTGGTCTTGCTGAGATACATTATGATTGTATTGTGATGGCTGGTAAGATTGATGATGAAGCTTGGTTAGTGGTGACTGGGGGTGAACTGTGTCTCTTTGTTGGCTGTCAGGTGAAGGCTGGGGGGAGCTGCCTTGAGGGCTCTGAGTTGAAGTAGGCAAAAAGTCAGCCTGAAAGGAAATATTTTTTAAAAATAAACCTTCTCACAACTAAAGTGACTGATCCAAGAACAAAATAACATGGTGTAGGATCACCAAAATAAAAAAACAGTAAGCTACAGTGGACCCTAAATATTTGCCATTAATCAGTTTCTGAGGAAAGGAACAAGTTTTTAAAATAATGAATATCAAACAAATATTTCACAAAGAAATTAATTAAAAATAGTTTAATCCGTTCCCAGCCTTAAATTTTGCCAATCTATTCTTTAGCCAAAAAAAAAAAAAGAGTCTAAACTCTAAAATTAACCAAAAAATTAAATTGAATTTAAAAATTTAAAAACTCTGGATCCATAACACCATGGTCACTTATTTGTTCGATAAATATCTTCAAAAACTCATGAATATTGAAAAGAAATAAAGTAGTAAACATGAGTTGATGTGCACACTTTGAATCACCACTAGAGACTGACTGACTCACATAGCATAACAAATTTTAGTTTTTGGGCAAATATCGAACAAAAATTGCAAAGAAAAAAACAGGACCAATATAAAAAGAGAGTATGAACATGGATATTGAGGGTACAGTTTATCTTTTTTTTTTACAATGTATTCTCCTCTGTACCGGTATATCTATGTTTGTTTACATTTCTATGGAAAAAAACAAGTGTCATATGTCAGATTTCTGTAATCCTCACCTTCATGAATATGCCACAGTAACTGAATCCATATTATCTAATTATGAGGAGAAAAGTAATCTACTTAAACCTTTAGTACTGACTCTTTTTAAGTTTATTAGCATTAAAATATGAACAAGCTTTAATGCTTAGTACAAGTCAGCAACACATTTTTATTTAAGTCCTCCAAAAAAGGCTGAAAAAAAAACAATGACTATCTCAAATTTCCTTTTTTTCATAACGAGATAATCCTGTCAACAGAAAACTCTCCTGAAAAACAATAGGAAATAAAGAAACTCATTCTCTTTGTCAATTAGATTTAAGATCTTGTTTTGACAGTAATGATATCTAGCATGTTTCAAAAGGTATCATTTAATATCCTTCTTCGCCATTATTTCTCAATTGATGAATTCAAGAAGAAAGATCTTTTTTTAATGGACACATGGATGTAGAAACTCCTCCTGTCACTTCAGATAGCTATGTGTATTTTTAATACTTCAGAAATTAGGTCCTATTCAAAATATGTACACAAATTTACTTGAATACATAAATGAAAGCTCTGTACAGCATGTAGAAGTATTTCTACTTTTTTAAATTTTGAATAAGGGAAGGGAGGAGGGGAGAGAAATCAAGCGAACATGATTTCTTGGTGAAACTTTTAGTTTATTGTCTTTTATTCAAGAAGATAAATTCATTTAGCATTTAAGCTTAACTATTAAATAACTTATTTAACTGAAGAATTGCATGAAATTTCATAGCTGAACAATATTAGACAACTGGTTTTCTATATCTTGGACAAATGACTATTTTTTCCTCAAATATTACTAAAGTGATTCTATAAACTTTACCTGCAGATCTTGAGAAAAAACAGAAGTTATGTTATGACTCAATCCATCCCCCACTCCAATGCTGGCTTTTATTGCATCACTCCATTCTTGATCAGCAGACATATCTGCTCCTTATGAGACAACTATAACATCTGTAAACAAAATAAAACAAACAAAAAAAAGAATTTTGAATGTAGATGCCTTTTCAGGGGCTAAATTATAAATAAAATAATCATTTTTTTAAACTGCAAATCATTACCAAATTGAATTTTAAATTCTACTCATTAACTAGAGAGAGCAAAAGATTATTATTATTATTATATGTTGTCTTATATAGTGCGGTACCCCAGCCTAGGGCTAGGCTCACCGCGCTGTACATAAAAAATATTAGCAAAAGAAACATAATCGTGACAATAAAACAAAATACATTTATGTAATAAGGAATAGCTGTATAGAGACAAAACAAAAACAAATGCATATTCACCCCACCCACCCCAGAACTTTTACATGTGAAGCTATGGACGGCGGCCAGCAGCAACGTTTATCGGTCAGATTTGAGGAATCAGTCAGGGTAATAGAGTTTAAAGAGATGTGTTTTGAGTGCAGTTTTGAAGGCCTGTGTGGTTGTTATATTGCGAATGTGTAGTGGAAGAGAATTCCATTGTTTGGGGGCGCAGAAAGAGAAAGATCGTTCACCGTATGTTTTAGTACGTGTCTTAGCAACGGACAGGATACGCGTGTCTGCAGAGGAGCGAAGCCGTCGAAGGGGTGAATAAACAGAAAGAAGTTCGTTTAGATAGGAAGGGCAGGAATCTGAGAGGAAGTTATGACATAGAACAGACAGTTTGTACTCAATGAGTGCCTTTATAGGAAGCCAATGAAGTGAGTGGAGTAGTGGAGTGACATGATCACGTTTTTTTGCCTTTAGAACTAGCCTAGCAGCTGAATTTTGAACCTTTTGTAGTTTTTCTATGAAGTGTTTTGGTGAACCTGACATAAGAGAGTTGCAATAGTCAAGCCGAGAGAGAACAAGAGCACAGACTAGTGTCTTTGTTGCGCTAACTGTGAGGTAGTGGCGGATGGAGCTGATCTGACGGATAGCGGTGTACGCAGAACGACAAATGTGAGAGATTTGTTTATCAAGAGACATGTTGTTAGAAAGAATATAACCAAGATTCCTAGCAGAGGGTGTAAACTATATGTCGGCGTTACCTACTTGAAATGAGTTGGGGAGAGTTGAGGTAGAGGATGATTTGTGATTTTGAATGAGGAGTGCTTCCGTTTTGTCATCATTAAGCTTTAACTTGTTGAGTGACATCCAAGACTTGACATCATCAAGTAACTAACTTATCATTAAGAAGCACTTGCATGATTAAAAAATGATAAGTTAGTTTCATTGGCAGAAGAGCTGTCAGTGTAATCACCAATAATTGTTTATATTAGGATAACCATGGCGCAAAACGATTTTAATTGTCATGGTTTCAAATTTGAACATTTTTAAATATACTGGTTTTAATTCTTTTTTAAATGGTCAATTTATTCTTTACTTATGCTTCAGATACTAACCATTAAAATCTTATTTAACTGCTTTTTGGACATTTTGATGATTATATTTTTACTCTGAACTAGATAATTCAAATGCAGCATTGAATAGGCCAAGATAATATTTAATTTTTAAGTTAGGATAAGGTTTGTGGATGTGGTTTGTTTATGGCAGCAGTAACCACAATGAATTCGTTACTAGTTGGAGAAATGTAGGGCTGTGGCCCGCCTCACCCCATCCTTCTATTCAGACATAATTGATGCTTTTCTTTTCCATGCTTGGATTCCCAGCTGCTATAGATCCCTCTCCACATCAGCCTAGGTCTGCCTTTGAGCCCTTTTCCTCTGGTGTTTTGGTGGTGCACCCTCTTCACTCATCTGTCACTTGGCATTCTTTCTAAATGTCCAGCCCAGCATTGCCTGCCTTTTTTTTAAATTTCTGCTACTAGGGTGGGATCCTGATATAGACTATACATTTCCTGGTTTGTTCGTATTCTCCATCCTAATTCATTCTTTGTTGGTCCGTATATTTACTCCTGAACTTTTCTCTCCCATGTGTTTATAGGTTTTCTGCTGTTAGGGTCTAAGTTTCACTTGTGTATGTTGCAAATGGTCTGATTACAGTTTTATACACCTATACCTCACTATACGGCCGCTCTTTATACGGCATTTCGCTTTACGGCCAACTTTAAATTATGGCACTTTTTCGGTTTACGGCCCACGATGTTTCATTATACGGCCAATAGATATCCTCTCTTTAGTTTCAGCTTCTCCCCATAGGCGGCTCTGCTTTAGTAGTCTGCCTTATTTCCTGTGCTATCCAACCTTATTCATATCCTGTGACTCAGTAAGTTGACGTGTTTGTTTCTGTTTTGTTTGTTTGGATTAATGGGTGAATTTTATTTTATGTATAAATATGTGCATATGATTTCTTTTGTTTTTTAATTTATATGTTTATTTTTTTAAATTTCTGTTTACTATTACAATGTTTTGTACTTTTATTTTTATAGGAAATGAAAAGAATAAAATGATTTATGAACTAACGACTATATTATTTTATACAAAAATTGGAACAGATCGAATTAAATTTGTATGGGTTTATATCAAAATTATTGATTCATTATACGGCTTTTCGCTTTACGGCCAACTTTTCCGGAACGTATCTAGGCCGTAAAGCGAGGTATGGGTGTATATAGTTCTTTTTTTTTTTCATGTAATGTTTTTACTTTTGAGCATTTTGTGACTACCTAAGTATGCTCTGTTGGTGGCCGATATTCTTTGTTTTATTTTTTGTAGTAATTCATTTCTTTCATTTAATAAAAATCCTAGTTATTTGACACATTTGATTTATTTTTTCAAAAGGATGGTTTTTAATTTTAATGGTTTCATCTCTCTGTTCTTTTCTTAACATAGTCATGTATTTTGTTTTTTTATTGTAACTTCGAGTCCTGCTTGTAGTGATGCTCCTAATTCATAAAAGCTTTTGATATATCTTTACTACTTTTCCCTAACAGTACTTTGTCATCAGCATATGCAAGATGCTGAAGGGGCTGATTGTAGAGAGTGCCTTTTGGTTGTGGGTCTTGGGTTTCCCTCAGAAAGTATCCTCTTATTGTTCTTGGTGTCAATTTGAATGCTTCTTATAACTCTCTTCAATGTTAGGCTAAATAGCATACAAGACAATGAGTCTCCTTGTATTAGGCCTCGTCTAATCTGAAATTCCCTTGACTATTCACCCTGAACCCTGATTTTGCTTTTAAGCTGTTTAATTTTATATGTATCAGTCTTGTCAGTTTGTTGGGCATGCCAAACTCCTGCAGTGTGACATATAGATATTTTCATTTAAAGCTGTCTTAGGCTATTTATAGTCCACATGGAGTTGATGTTTTGGGATGTTATATTCATAACATTTTTCTAATAAGCATCTGATGGTGAAAATCTGATCAGTCATTGATCAGTTTATTCTGAATCCACATTGCTATTCACCTACTATTTGTTCATTGCATGTCTGTAGTCTATTGGCAATTAGAAATTTATCATTTAATAGGGAAATTCCTCAGTAGTTTTAGCATTGAAATTTGGAACCTTTCTTAGACTTTCTTGTGTTTTTGGGTTATTAAGGCTGTTCCCCATTCTGTTGGAATATTCTCTTTTAGCCTTAATAAAATTATTATTTCCACCCAATCATCAATGGATTCAATGCTTGCAATGGCTTAATAAATAATTGCCAAATTTAAAATCGGCTGAATCATTGAATCACAATCATTACTATCTGGGTATTACATTTGGGGCCTAGGCTAAACATTATCATTAGGTTAATATTAATGATTTAATTAGATTATTACTAATTTACTATTACCTTTTTTTTTGTTTAAAAGTTTTATTTATTATTTATAGTCCTAGGCCAGTGGTCAGCAAACATTATTCCTGTGCTGCACCCCTTAGGTCTTTCCAAGAATTCCACAGTCTACCACAAGTAATAACTTACAAAAATATACTAAAACACTGTATTAACTTTAACTGTATTGCTCTTTGCCTATGCCAAATATCTGTATTGGATGCATTTCTATTAGGACAGAGTTTAACAGCTTAGTAGAGTAGTGGCTTATCAAATCTCACTTTAGGCATTTTTTGTGGCACACTAGTTGTGGAGCTCTGGCCTAGTCTATACAAATAATAGTACAGTACAGCAGACCTGTTTATCCTCAAACTCTTAGAATCCTACAATATCATCACAAAATCGTTAAATCGTTCTTAATTATAAAAAATAAGCAGAATATAGTCAATATAGTATATAAAATGTATACTACATTTTGTATGCCAAAATCGTAAGAGTAAACAGGTCTGGTACAGTGTACAATGAGAAAAGGATCCCCAAAAATGCTCAGTTTTAAAATTTAAATTAAAGTTAAAGACAGGTCCGTTGGCGTTAGAGTAGAGAGTAGTGTTAATTTTAAAAAAATAGGCATATAGAGGATAGGCCATCCGCATACATTATTATTTCATTATATATATACTTAGAGTTAAGTACTTTGTAATCATAAGTTTTACATATTATAATAATAATAAATACTAAAATAAAATAGGCTAAGCAACTGCAATGCTTTCCAGTTCCCACTTGAAACTTGAATGACTTGAATCAAGTTGAAATTGAATGCGATTAAAAAATCATGAAAAGCTGCACTGTCTAACATATAGGAGTAGCATCGTAAAATAAATTTTATTTAATTATTCATATTGCTTACCTGCAATTTATTAACATATACAGCATGAGAAAATTTCTATTCCAAAATGAATCTATTTGTTTTAGTTTTAGCTTAGGTGTTGACGAGAAAAATTGACGTTCGTCAACCCCGGATGAATGTGTACGATATCAAGTTATACACCATTTGATGTCGTAAACGGGAAGAAGAAGTACACAATATATTCATTGAAATAATAATTTCTTTCTTCGTATTTTTATTGAGGAGAATTTATTTATTTTAAACTAGATTTATAACTAGCTCTAAAAGGTATATAAGATAAAAACTTCACAATCTAAGTTATAACGACAACAAAATGCACTCGCACCAATAAAAAATAACGAAGCGGTTCCCAGACTGAAAGGGTCCGGAGACCCCTGCCCCTACCTCACTACATTTTATTGGTGATCCATTTGGTGGAAATTATAATATGTTGCGCACACTAAAATTCATGTCGTTGACTTTGGTAAACGAAAAAGAGAGCGAAACGTCAGTGGTTCGTGGACTCTAAGATTGCATACTGGGGGAATGGGGGATGGGTTGGCTTGATTGATCAGATTTACCAGTTAGGCAGTTAGGCAGTTAGGTACAAATTTATATTTTAATTTATGTTGATTCGTCTCACGTTTTCCTTGGATTCTTAAGTCAATGAGAACATAAAACAATCTTTTCATGTCAAGGTAGAAGCTCTATGGAAATTATAACCACGCCTTCCAAAAGTATCTACTGAAGTGTATAGAGCAGGGGTCGGGAACCTATGGCTCGCGAGCCAGATGAGGCTCTATTGACAAATGTTCGATTATAAAAAAAATGTTTTTTTCAATGGTAAGAAATACTCATTACTGATTAGCAACAGCATAACAATCTAAGAATTCAGAGACATAATTATTGCATTTTTAGTGTTGAAATTACACAAAATGCACACATTTACTTGAATTTTTAGTTTTAAACATAATTTATGGCTCTCACAGAATTACATTTCAAAATATGTGATGTCCATGGCTCTCTCAGACAAAAAGGTTCCCGACCCCTGGTATAGGAGTATAGCTTGCAATTTCTTTGAAACATAGATTCATCCGGGAAGCCAAATGTTATTTTCGGAGGAGCCTTTTTAACTTTTTTAAAGACAACCTGTGAATACTGGATTTTGGAATTTAGCTGGGCAGGAAGTGTATATGATACAAGATCGAGCAGCAGGGCCGTCTTAACAACATCGGGGGGCCAGGGGCCCAAAGCAGAGTAATGCACCGAGGCCCTTTATTATCTCGTATCTATTCTAGTAATGTCAAAACAACGATTTCGGCCAAGGTTTTTGCCGTGCGTTATGAAGTGTTTTTCCCAGACAATCTCAAGGGAGGTGGGGGTAGCAGGGGAAGGTTCATGTGCTTGGCAAGGAGGACATGGCATCTGTCTGGGAAAAATTTAGGCATAAGGTCGTACAAGGTCAGCTCTTACTCTGGTGTTACTACCGCAATACATAAACAAATTAAAGCCGGTTGTGGTCTACCCAGAGGGTATACTTTTCATTATCACCATGCCCCCTAGTCCTTGGACCGTTTGGGCGCCACGGATGACATGAAAACTATCCTTCTCCATTCCTCAATGTTTTATGCACTACGCACAGCATCGCCTAGTTTTAATCCCGACCACTCTTTGATGTTATCTTCCCATCTTTTCAATGTCTTCCTCTTCTTCTCCACGCTCTCGCTGTGCCTTGCATGATTTCTTTGGCGAGCCCTAGTTTTCTTGTCACCTGGCCAAAACATTCCAGTTTGCGATTTTTCACAGTCACCAGGAAATCATAATACTGCCCAATAGCTTGACGAATCCTTTCTTTGACTTGTTCGTTAGTGATATGGTCTTATAGCAGATTCCAAGAATGTTTCTGAAACATCTCATCTCCATCGCCTTTATTTTTTTTTCAAGTTCTGCTGTTAATGTCCAGGACTCACAGGCATACAAGAAAATGGAGAGGACCAATGAGCGCATCAGCCTAATTTTGGTGCTGGGGTATATATTTATGTCATTCCATATTTTCTTAAGCCTCTTTAGTGCTGTTGTGGACTGGGCAAACCATACTTTACCACCTCATAGTCATAGCTCGTAATTTCCAGTCAACACAATATAAAGGTACAAGATAATCAAATAGTCATTCTGTCCGCCAGGAAGACTTTGCTGACTTCGATTATTCAACTTGATGTAGTTATTGCACAGGTTTTCCCCTAATCGGTATATTATATTTTATATCACGCACGTGACATGTTCAAGGTCTAATCCGTTTCTCCACCAAATACAGAGAGGAAGGATTTGCATCAGCAATGACCACTGTAAATGGAACTGCACCAGAAACGAACATCGAACTGGTGTTCTAAGAACGCTGCAGTAAGCGAATAAATATGCAGTTTTAATATGCACAGGGAGATGAGACACAAAAGACGCCCGAAGAATCTTGCAGGATATATTTCTTATGTTTAGTACACCAGACGTTGGAATCCTTGAAGAAACATATCCAGTATAAGCAACTGTACGTTTACATTTTTGACTTTCTATTCTATATTCAGTATTTTTGTTCCATGTCTCTGGACAATTTGAGATAACACTGTTTGGATTGTGAAATGGGGGAAATTTATGGGATGTAGATAGTTCGGACCAGTGGCGTAGCGAGCTTAACTCGCGCCCGGGGCACAATACCTTTTTAGCGCCCCCTATTCGAAAACCATGCAATATTATATGTAAAATATACGATTTGGCTCCCCATTTGTGAGTAGCGCCCGGGGCATGATGCCCCCCTTGCCCCCCTCGCTACGCCACTGGTTCGGACAATAGATGCACTGAAGGTCCTGGGAGAAATGATTAAATGAGAGAGAAGTACAAATAGTAGAGTGTCTTCAGTTCATGTGCGCCACGGGCAGATTTGTTTCCGAATGCTGCGAGCGTGTACAAAATAATGTTAACAATCCCGGTAACAGTAATGCTGTCGAGCTTTAGAATGTGATAGACATCATGCTCACAGTGAGGACCGTCGGGGGACATTTGGAGGCCCCCTGGCACTTCATTGTAATTTAAAATAAGTTATATATAATTTTTTACACATCACAAATTTGGGCCCCTTAAATATCTGAGGCTGCAGTCTGCAGTGGTTTGGTGGTCCATTTGACGGCCCTGCTTACATTTCATTAAGCACTGGATTTGATTAAGATTGATACTACAAAAACAAAACAATTAATGTTTGTATAAAAACATTTTCAGGCCCCTGTCTCCTGCTTTTAAAATATAGAAATACAATTAATTAATTTTCAGGCCCCACAAATACTTGATTGCAAAATTTGGCTGACGATATGATCCGATATCATATAAGGTGCAAATCTAATTATTTCTAGTTTCACCGTTTCCTATTGTCACTATTGTTTCAAAAATTAATAAAACCGAGACACTTCAGGCTGATTTTTGATGTATTTGAAGAGAGTTTCGCAAATTTAAATAAAACTATTTTCTGTCACCCTACCACATCCTAAAAAAATATAATATTTTTTTTAAAAAATGCTATGATGTTTTAAATGGAGGTCTTCCCAATTTTTTTTATTTTTTTTTGGGGGGGGGGGGGGGAATTGATTTTACATAGTATAGACTACGCGCTAGCCGAAATTGAGCAATAAAGTCAAATTATAATAAGAATACTTTTATCATTTAATCTCTGGCTGTTCTAGATATTTTTTCATGAAAACATTTTTCAATGAATCTTTTTATCAACATTGGAGATTTTTAACAAAAAATATACAATAAAATGACAGAAAAAAATTAAAATAAATAAATATCAGAGATGGAGGCGAAAGATTGAAGAGACCGGAAGCAGACTTATTTGAGACTGATATTTTACTAATAAAATAATGTAAAGTATTTAATTCTTTGTGGTTCAATAGATGGAAATGGCAGAAGAAAATCAAATGCTGATCTTAAATAAGCTCGAAAAAGTTAAAGAAATAAGGTAAAAAGAAATGTTTTTCTTAATTTCTTTATTTGATTTGTATGAATAATAGTAACATTAATGATAAGACAAAAGCCGGGCATAAGTTCATAAATATTGATTATTAAATAAATCTTTAAGTAAGTACCGTCACTGACTAAGACTTAATTAAGACTTAAGTCACTTAAGACTAAGTATAACTTAGTATAAGTATAAGTCAACTAAGTGTCCTAACTCTGACTCTAACTAAGTCAAGGTAATCCCTTATTTTGACGCAAATTATTATTACGAGAAAAATAAATTTTAAAATTCATTTTTACCTCATGGAATTTCATTAAAAGTATTTTTAAAATTAAAGTACCATCTTTTTGTTGGAATACAACAACAATTTATCACATTTTACGAGATCAAAAGAAGTACATTTTCATGAATCTTTTGTCTTTCACGGCGCCATTGTGGTAAAATGTGGAGAACTCTTCTGTCCTTAAAGATACCTTATAAAATTTGCCCAATTGGATGTATCTAGATTAAAATAAATATGTTGTATTTATTTTATTACTTTAATTATGTCTAGGTTTCCGATATTTCTTTCTAAACAAGTGGTGGGCTAACAATTTTAAATATTAAGTTCTCACATATTTTAGATATCTTTTATCGGTTTACTACTGTGAAATAAAGGTCTTGTTTCACTAATAAAATTGGATATTTAGATATGTGGTTTTTCAATTAATTCACACATTTCTTTACAATAAATAGGACGTTTATTCTTATTTTATGTGGACATGGGAATCATAGAATAGAATTAGGACTAGGGGGCCTACAACATGAAGTGGGATAGAACGAAAATGGTTGACCGCGGGGGGGATAATCTTAGTAAATGCTCTCAAAACGGAGGGTTTCTGATCTAATAATAAGGTAACCTAATTGCCGACGAACAACCTTGAAATTTAAATAAAACCGTATTTTGATTGGTAACATGGGTGGAAAATGAACGTGTCATCTGTAATCGTTTTATGGCTATTCGGTTAGACACAGCAGTGTATGCTCTGTAAGCAGTGTATGCTCTGTAAGCAGTGTATGCTCTGTATATACGCAATTTTTCAACTTTTTGTCACCCCCTGAGATGGTGTCACCTGGTGCGGTCCGCAGCCTCCTAGCTACGCCACTGAATACTATTTTCTGGTCTTCCATACCTCAGGGCTGGGGAGGTACTTTTACCTCTGGTTAAGAACCACTGTTATAGTGAAATGTTTCTGACACGGGTGCAGTAATTTGATATCTACGGGAGCTGAATTTCTTTAAAGTCTAATGGGACCCGGGTCCGAATGGCGGCGGTGCGTGTCTGGGTCCATTTTGACTAAATTTAAATACTATTCGGATGTCATTTGTGGTAGTTTATTTTAGTTAAACTGAAGAATTAAGTTTACAAACGTATAGTCCATTCCATTATCCTTCATTTGATACCTCATTTTGTCTTACAAATCCATCGAAAATATTTTAAATAGTTTTTTTTTAATCCCAACCTCTCACTTCTGGTACCCGAGTGCGAATAGCCGCTTCGTTCTTTAAAAGGTCATTAGTGGACACAGTGACTTTTTATAGAGGGGGGGGGGGTTGAGATTTGTGACGTTATATTTGAGGGTGGGGGCTAACTTTTTGGGACGATTTGTGATGATGGGGGAGGGGTTCAAAAATTTGCGTGACGTCATTTATGGATGGCCCTTATGTGTATCATGGAACATTATAGAAATATTGAAAGCAATAACAATCCGATAGGAGATTAAAGTATAAAGTATACAACAACGATGTCGACAAAAGTCCTCTTCAGCTACCGGTAACACAAAGACTAAATGGTACAAAACAAATAAATTAAAAAGATCTTACCTTTTATGCTCTGAGAAGTCCAAGAAAAAAACTGAACTGTTTAAAATGCTTTAAACAGGATATCGTCCTTTTAACACAATCAAAAGTTCGTTGAACACCTTAAACTTTGTGATATTGCAACGGAACTGAAACTCCTTTAAATATGATGGAAACAATGTCTCACTTGTTCCATATTGTCTTTTCAATTTACGTTTGGCGCGCATCCACAGATTTTCAATGTTTTGTGTGTGCACTTCTGGATCGTTGGGATCAACAAAATTTCTTTCATGCACCACAACGGAATGCATGAATATCCCATGGGACAATTGCCCTATGTTTCTATAGCCTGCCCATCCATCTGTTATTATGTGTGTCCCTGGCAAAACCTGTTGGACGATAATGTTTTCCAGGGTTCCAGCTGTTCTGTCTGGAACTTCCACTAGGAAGCATTTTCCAGTGGATCTTTCTATTCCACCAAAAACCCAGTGGCCTTGACGCCAGGCTCCTCTGTGGTATTTCCTATGAAAATATTTGGATTCGTCAAGCTCAACCACCATGGGTTCCCCATTATCATCAAAGCCACCAATCTGAGTTGCATGCTGGTTCAGATATATCGCTATATATTCTCGAATAAAATTAAACCAGTCAATCACCGTGTTTTGGTTCTGTATTTGTGACTCATGCTTTGTAGCATCTTGAGGAAAATCATTGGCGAAACAGTACATGAGAATGACTAGTTTAGATAATGGTAGATGGCTCCTGGTAAAAAATGAGCCATCTCGTATACTTTTCCTCAAACCACAAATTGAACACTTCCATATATGTTTATCAATACCTTGATTGTAGGTAGCCAGCTTACAAGCCACATTGCAATTGTTGCATTCCATTTTGTTCTTTAAAAGGGAGCGCCTTGCTAGAAATTCCATTGTTGTATTAACATTATTTGTTGCTTCACATAGTGTGCGCATAAACCAAATCTCAGTCCGAACTGCTGCATCATTTAAAATTTCCGTTGGATCAACAATTTGAATTCGAGTTAACCTTGGTCGTCCTGCCATTTTCAACAAAGTGATCCCACTACCATTAATACCGCAAAATGAGTCCGTCTTATTATATAAAATCACCAGCCCTCACCCTCATTTTACTTAACGCAAATCAGTCAACTTAAGCTCATTGGCATACGAAAAAGGGGGAGGGGAGCTCAAATTAGAGCTGACCAATCACGGACAACGTATTGACCCAACTCTATCATGGCCGATCTCCCCCCCACCCCCCCAAATTTCTCCATCACCATAAATTGAAAAAAAAAAGTGGACGCATTATCACAAACTCCCCCCCCCCCCCCCGGACGGGCTATTAATTTATTAACTTCAGCCCTAGTTAAACAAAAGTGTTACATCAACACCACGTGCTGGAGCCATGCCTCTGGTTCCCGTGTCGATGGCGTGGACATTGGTCGCTCTTTGATGTCGGTTGAATCCTATTACGTCGAGACTTTGAGTTTGGTGTCTTTTGCCTGGCCCACTGTTTCGCGGTTTCTCTGGTTAGCTTACATCACCCCTGAAACTCCTTCGTTGTCATTCTTTGATATAGTGACATAATGCCAAGTCCCGGTCACTTTTGGTCAGATTGCTTTATTCACAAGTTAATGATGATGTGTGTGTCCGCTGCCCTGGTAATCAACTCCAAATCCTTCCCCTCCTCCCCACCATGGCTTCATCTTTAAGGGGTTATCCGTATACTTCGAGTGCACTGAGAGAGAGAGAGAGGGGGGGGGGAGAAATTGGAGCGTACGTGATGCCGATGATCATGCTCTGAGGGAAAGGGAGAGCGTAGCGGGCGTGATGCCGATTATCAGATTCATAAAAACAAAACGTTGGAAATCCATTAGAACATTGGTTCTCAATCTTCCTAATGACACGACCCTTTAATACAGTTCCTCATGTTGTGGTGACCCCCAATCATTAAATTACTACTTCAGAAATAAGTTTTTCTGATGGTTGTAGGCGACCCCTGAACAAGCTATGACATTTTTAACCTTCATACTGGCACAGCCCGCATTACAGTGTCTGGACATCACGACGGGACCTTCAACGCTCGAGAGAGCCCGGTCCTTACACCCCAGTGTAAGCTGATGCCCCGAATCTGACATAATTGTCTATTATTTTTACATTACTTTAACCGTATGAATAATACATGTGGTCTGAGACTGGCAAAAAATCTGGCCGCACACCGGCTAAATTGACCAAAACAAAACAAACAAGTGACAGACACTGCAAATACATGTTTTATATTAAAATTTCAGTTTAAAACCAATGACAAAACATTCGGAAACCGATAAATACATGTTATAATATCCACTGAAGTGTTTTAATGTAGTTCCATGAGGTAAAAATTGATTTTTTATTTTATTTCTGTAGAAATAATAAAATGCGTCAAAATAAGGGATTACCCTAAGTCAAAGTGTCCTAAGTTTCTTCTACTTTACTAAGTCTACTTATTGACTATTTTAATTTTTATATGTTAAGCCTAAGTCCATTAAGTTACTAAGTATTAATTAACCAAGTTTTCACTAAGTATTAGACTGACAATAGGCATAGGTGACAATATTAGTATTTACATTAATAATTACATTATTGA
The DNA here is from genome assembly GCA_964017045.1 of Omphiscola glabra. Lineage (NCBI taxonomy): Eukaryota > Metazoa > Mollusca > Gastropoda > Lymnaeidae > Omphiscola > Omphiscola glabra. Next base: position 28,692,133 of record OZ024798.1, on the reverse strand, counting down.
TATTGTTCTTTATTTTCTAACTTTTCTCTTTTTTTTTAAAAAATGAACTGAATCTGAAACTGAATGTATATTAAATTATCATTAAATATGATTTCTTAGTATGTCATTTAAATATTAGGCCTATATTAATATTTTTATTGATTTAATAGTTAATAGCCCTGCCTTAAAATTTGTTTAATTTGACCTAGATAAATTATAGTTATAGAGTAATAGTAATACAGAGTAGAGTAGATTTGCCTTAACCTAATTGTAAATTTTTCATGTTGAAATCGAAAGTCAATTTAAGTTTAAGTATTATAAACTGTTTTTTCATTTTGTTACTGGTACTTATATTTTGTTTATTCAAGTTTTTCTTTTCCTCTTAAATACAGACAAAAATCCTTATCTCTTGAAAAGTTGCGATCAAGACTAAAACAAGAAATAGAAGTTACTGAAACAGAAGAAAAATGTTTAGAAGAGTACAAGCGCGAAATGGAACTTCTACTCCAAGAAAAGATGGCTCATGTTGAAGAACTGAGGTTGATTCATGCAGATATTAATTTGGTAATATAATTTTTATAAGCCAATTTCTAAAGAACATTGAAGTTAAATAAAAGGTTTATAAATGTGGATCAGAAACAAAGAAAGAAAGAAGAATTATTAAATACTTTTCATATAATTTTATATTTTTAAATTTGCCTTTAAATACAAGTTACCTCAGTGCATAGGTGATACATTCATGTTGTAGTAAAAATGTGTGTGGAAAGTTCAGATATATAAATCTGTCTTGGTCAACAGGGGAGCCGTCTGCCCCTAGGTTTCTGCCTGTAGATCACTTTTGCTGCTCTATAATCTGGCATCCTCTTAAGGTATCCTGTCGAGCGCAGTTTGCCTTTTTTTTTAAATTGTTGCAATTATGGGTGGGTCTTCATACAATTCATATATCTCTTGGTTTGATACGGATTCTCCATGCATCATTGTCTATCACCAGACCATATATTTTCCTGAGGATTTAACTCTCCCATGTGTTGAGCAGGTTCCCTGCTTTTCTGGTAAGGGACCAAGTCTCACTTGCGTAAATTACAACTGGTCTTATAATAGTAGTTTATATTGTCTTCTTTGTCTCCATGAGAGCATTTATTTAATTCCAAGTAGATTTTGTAGGCTTAAATTGAAATAAGAATGGTTGCCTGCTGTTACTCTTTATTCACACACTCACCCCCCCCCCCCCAAAATTATTTCATTGTGCTTATTTATAATAGCTCCTAGCTTTTTGAAAGTAGCCACTCTCTCAAAGGTGTGGTGGCTTATTTTGTTTGCTGACCAGTGGGTCCGGTCTTTCTTGTGGTAGATCATAATCCTCATTGGCTTCTCAATATGAGCCATTTAGCATCGCTTCAAAGTGTTGTGACCATCTCTCTAGTACCCTAATGCACTCTGTGATCAGTTCTCCATCCATACTTGTCATTGCTCTCATCATACAGACTTTCCTTTCCTATAATTGGTATGTAAATAGGTTCTTTTCAATTTTCACATTGAAATCTCCAAGTACTATTTTGGTATCATGGCATGGTACCTCATCAAATATTTTTTCAAGTATTCGGTATATAAATACAATTTCAGAATGTTAATTTATTTACGACAAAATATCTTCAGATGGAAACAACCATCAAACAAGCAGAAGAAGAAAGAGCTAAGGCTTATGAAAATGCTAAAAGATTGTATGATGAATGTCGGCCACTTAAAGAAGAAATAGATGTTCTTCGAATGAGAGCCGGCTTAGACATTCAAACAGACATTAATGAAGAAGGAGAAAAACTTAAGCCAGAGTATGTTAAGATTGTATCCAACATTATATTTAAATTAATCTTAAAGCTATTATTGAGACTCAATTTACACAATGTACAAAATATCCTTGATTTACTTCCTTATTAAAATGTTTGGTATGAAAACTTTGATAGACTGATGAAATTTCTTAAACCCTTTAAAAAAATATTTATATCTTCTTTTTAATTTGGTAATTTTGGAAAAAGAATTCAAAACTCAAATCTTGCATAATAATAATAAAATATTTCTCTTAGTTTCTTTGAGAAACCACCCACATCAGAATGGAATACAGAGCCTCCTGAGCCTCCTATTCCTCAGACACTAGCAGTAGCTGCTGCAGCTGCACACCAAATTCAAGTTCCACGAAACAAGAATGATCGACAAGCCTTTCGTCAGCAACCACCGCCGATGAAGGTATGGAAATTGGATACAATTTTTTCTTTAAGATGCAGTTTAAAATATGATACATTTTATAAACAATTTTTATGAAACTCTATTAACACAAATCAAAACTGTAATAAAACAATATAAGTTCAACTTTGATCAATTAGCTTCTGAAAACTGGAGAAATCTTTGATTGTTTAATAAGTTTTCTTTATGTACAATTAAAATACAATATTGATAATTTTGTGCTCATCTGATTGGTACCTTTTTTCCCCAGGCCTGTCTCTCTTGTCACCAACAAATACATCGTAATGCACCAATTTGTCCTTTGTGTAAAGCCAAAAGCCGATCAAGAAATCCTAAGCGCCCTAAACGAAAAGCTGATGAGTAACACATTATCGTGTTTCTTTGCTTTCCTTCATGTAGCATTCCATATTAATTTCTATTATTAAATACAGCATTAATTTTACAAACTTTGTTTTATGTTTTAATGTAAACTTTTTTTTTTCAAACTGTTACAACATATTTGTGGTCTTTTTTATGTAACATTTTTTTAATAAATAATGTGGTTCCTTTTCCTTTACTGAAGTTTGCATCGGTTGTCGTTGACAGAATTTACAACTGCAGATATTTAAAATAAAATGTAACAAATCTTTGAGCAACACCATCATGCATAGTCTTAAAGTCCCCAATACTTTGTATGAACATGCATCTATCACATGAAACCTCACATAAACCAAATCTACTAACTTACCATGTTTTTATGGTGCTTGTATATATTAAGTTGTAAATAGTTTAAAAAAATGCAAAACATTTATAATTTGAAATACTTGGGTGTAAATCTACCAACTTATCATATCATTTGAATGTGTATTTAGACCAACACTTTAGTTTTATATATATTTACCCATTGGTTTTTCATTGAGTTTTACAGTGGATGAGTACATTTATTGGTTCACTATAAAACAAGTTGTTATTTGAGTTTTGGATGTGGGCTGTGTTGTAAATGGATGTTTACAGTAATTGTTCTCAGCCTCCAGTACTATAAGAAAAATGTAAGAATTTTTATATCTTTATACAAAAAGAATCATTTCCTATAATTTAGAAAAATGTATGTAGTTATCTCATATTATGTATTTCCCCATCATAGTTTTTAGACATAACAATAAATTATTATGCTCCTGTCTTCTGTTAATTGTTATATCTATGTTTTCTTTTGTTTCAATTTGCGAGAGAGAGAGGAGTCTATGAGTACTTTGAGTATAAGTTATGCCATAGCATTTTTTATTCAACAAATTTTTGGCTCCATTTGGCTGATTTCAAACATTAATTCACATCAAAAGGACAAACAGTTTATTTATAAGAATACCCAAAAATTTATTCAACTTATTGTTAATAGATGCAACAAATTAGAACTGAAAAAAAACAACACAAAGGGTGTTAGTCGGTGTTCTTTATTATCTTATTATCTCCATGTAAAATTTGTAAATTTGGTTTCTTCATTTACAGATACATTTATTAAATGTGAAAATCAATTATTTTAATAAAACATAAAATAAGATACCGGTAAAATAAATAAATAATATTTGTGCTGGAATTTTAACCAGCCATAAGATCTAAATCTTTAAATATTAGCATTCAGAATGTTTTATTTTTAAGGGTGAAATTTTTCAAATTAATTTAGGTTATCAAATATTGCTAGATTTATTATATGACTATAGTGAAATTATTTTGCCATTCAAATTGATGTTATATGTAAGAGCTATTCATCTTAATATTTCATGGTAACAGCTTTGATCCAGCAATTCTTGCTTTGATGTTCCTCCAGAAGAATTGTGCCAAATAAATCATTTTATATTATTGATTAATTTTGTAATAGGTAGTGCAAATGTTAGATTCTGTGTTCTGAAATTAAATTATATTATTAAACCGGAGCCTAAGTCGTATTTTTGTATGGGTGATTTTCTTTTTAAAATTTGGTTGGTGGAAAAGTTTAAATATCTCTGGCAACATAACCGTGTTTTATAATCCTCAAACTGTAAGTGTATGAGGTGAGAAGATAGTAAAAACAGCATTCTTTACAAGTATGAAAGACAAAAAACACTAGATTTATAAACACATGAACATAATTATTCTATTTTAATAATATAAAAATCTAGAAAAGTCCCAGAAAATTACAGACTTCAATATTAAACACATTAGATCATTAAAAATGTTTTTTTCAACTTGTATACTCCTACTAGTAGTCCTGGAAAGAATAAAATGTTACCTATTGATTCCTGTGAAAAGAAAAATAATTCCAGTGACTTTACTTTAATAATATAAAAACTATACAATGCATTTTTAAAATGTATAATACATGATTTTTTTACATGCTTGAAAAATTCAGATAAACTAGATAATATATATCACAGGAGGGTATGAAATGAAACAAAAAATGCAAATAACAAAGAAATTTACACAATAATAAAATAAACAATGATTATTCCCTAATTTCACTCAGACAAAGGAAATATAAATAAATTTTGGTCAATGAATAATTTTTTCCCAGTCCATTATTCAGCACGAAATCAAAGCCATCGACTTACTGTGTGTTAGCTATATTGTTTTTTGTACCACACCAGATCACTGTTGGAAACTTACAGAAAAACTAAATCAAACTTATACTCTTTATATCTGCCTGTAAGAAATTCCCTTTAAGTAATTTTTTGAACTTTTTTGCAGTTAAAAACACTTAAGTGATAAGAGAATGAAACATTTTTAATAAGATTTTTAGTAAGAATTAAATATATTATTAGTGTCCTTATTGATCTCATCCTATTATTAGTGCAAATGATAGCAAAAAAGCAGCTGACAAAACATTTGTAATAAATTATTCTAGAAATGTTGTAAAATTAATTATATAATACATATTTACTCATTTATATTTTATAATTTGATTAAAACTTTAACAAAAAGATTTGTGAATATTTCATTGAATTAACTGACCTGGGATTCTCCTAATATGTCATCAAAAACAGTTCTTATATATTCAAAACAAAGAACTCTTTATTATAATTAGTTTCGATATAATAATTTCTCTGCAGGTGACCAGAAATAATGGCTTGATACTGTAGACATTTGAATCCAAAAGTTGAAAGAAGTATGTTGCTGGTGATGAATCAGGTGTTCAGTGTCAACTTTTATATAGACAAAGCAATTGAAAAACCAATTGCTTTACTAGGCTACTATTTCGGTGCGTATTTTGGCATCATATGTGTGATCATCATAGAACTGATTTCTGGCCCTTATACTTCTGTAGAGGAAACAATGAAAGGTTTACTGAAGATATGTTCAAACTACAGCAGTGTTTCTCATAGTGTGCTTAGTGTACTTTTGAGAGCAATGGTGGTGACCCTTAAAGCTGGAAAACAATTAATAGTGAAATCGTGTGGTGGCACTTACAGGACATTGAAGTGATTTTAAAACTAGTCTGTGTAGATTTTAAGCTACAGTCCAAAAAATTATTCCATCAACATGTACATAATATATAGAAATATTCAATTATCTGTTAGACCTCATTCATCACAGTAAGAATATATTTAACAATGCAGACTATAATTTTAAGTCACTATAAGAAAAGATGGTATCACACTTTTGCCATTTTTCTTTAATATGATCTATTTTTTTTATTGTAAATCTATAAGCCATGCAAACTCAAATGTTTGTGGACTTAAACTTAAAGAAAGGATCAAGAAAAGACAGCACATGCTTGAAAGAGGCAGTAGATATACGAAATCACCAACAATTTCAGCATACATTCCAAACAGTAACATACCTCCCAACATAGGGTTCAACCCTACGCATTATGTGAGTACTTGGAAGCTCAGTGCCATAAGTTTGGACAGTGTTGGACTTTGTGAATCCATCAGGTCTTGGCGTCTGTACTCCACCATTCATGTGTCCAGCCCTATCCACGCCTACAGGAGTTGGGTCTATACCAAATCTACAATGTGCAAAATTTGTGCTATTCATTATTTTTGTTTACATGATGTATAATTTTTATCTAATCGTCACACTTTCAACTGGCATTTAAAAATAAAACCATGATCATTATGTGTCACAATTAAGGTACTCTGATAAATTTAGTACTAAATTTAAGAAAAAGCTACTTGAAATTGGTAATGCATTATTTGCTATTTATGTGTGACCAAGTAAAATATTATTTTACAATATAATTTATGTGCTATGTTGAAAAGCCATTTCCCTATTTCTTTAAATAAAATCTGACCTGGTCATGTAGTGAGTCAGGAACCTCATTTTGTTATCATCAGTTTGAACAAATGGTGCATTATTTTCCGTGAAACCAGTGTTTTCCTTAAAGCCAACCTTGGTACAATTAAGTCTGTCAGCTTCAGTTGGGACAGGCCTTTGTGAACCTCTGAACTGCTCCCCAGTGAGGCTATAAGTAAAATACTCCTAATATTTATTCTATTTCTACATTTCTATGTAAATGAGTTTACATAATGTTAGGTAAATTTTAATCTAATGACATTGAAACTGAATTTTTACTTTTTAAATGTTCTATGAACTTGGATACTCTATGCTGCCATTTAAAATTATGTTTATCTTAATAGAAGCGAATTCATGATAAAAAAAAAAATTATACCTTAAAAAAAAGACTCTCAAACATTGACTTTAAAACATCAGACAGAACCTGAAGACACAAAGTTTTGCTACCAAAGAAAAATGCTTTTGTTTTTTCAGACTTCCAAAAACATCGTTTGTAATTTAATAATACCTAGTTCTGTTGTGAGGCTTCTGCATATTGATATATTCTGCTGGATCTGTTTTACGAGTTCTGTCCGCTTTGGAGTCTGGCATATCGCCAAGCTTATCATAAGCCTTTCAAGTGGAGAGCAAAATGATGATTTATTAAGAAGAAATATTCTGAACAGTCCCATCAAAGAAAATTGTTTAACATGTCACAAATGAACAATATTATCTTTTTAAATTAAAAAAAAATTAATTTACTGTCTTTTCTGAGCACTTTTTCCCCAAAATGTAAGTCTTTAAACTAAGGGTGTGGCCTACAGTTAGGATGTTGCAAAAAATAGCACCAAACATTAAGTTTGTGACTTATAATAAGGAGAGGTCTATACTTTGAAAAATATGAAAATGCAATATCCTGTCAAAATATCTACCTTGGACATAAAAGTAAGTTTAAACAGGATTTTTAAAACTATATTTAACCTTATTAACTAACTTACATCAGGAGCTTTAACATTGACATATTTGGGCTTGACCTCTTCCCTAGTAAATCCGGTTCCTCTGTCAGATCCATGCGCAACACCACCAGGCAGTGGTTCATCTCCCTGAGAATGGTAATGGATAATATAATTCACATAATGCTTCACCGATGGTGGTTTTAAGTTTAATCAGTAAAGAAGAAATAATAAATGAAGAAACAATGATTGATATAATTTCATTTCCTCACATTGTTAATATTACAAGAAGAAAATAATGACTTGCTCACTTGTTTCATGAATCTTTTCATGGTTAATCAAGAATTAATTGTTTGCAAATGGGGAAGCTTTATTTAATTTGTTTTGTGAGTTTTTTAATAAGGAAAGGTTTGTTCATTGAAGGAAGGAATTTTAATTAAAAATTATTAAAAGTTTTGATCTTTACCCTTGACCATGTTTTGGGTATAAAGCTAGTCTTTGTGACAGAAACTCCTGTAGGTCTGTGGGTATACCAGCCCTATAACAGAAACCAAGGGTATTACATATGAAAAGCAAACAAATCTAGCTTAATGTCACAAGAATAATTGATTTAGGAGTAAAAGTCAACAGCTCAGAGTTTTTTTTAAATTAAAAATTTAAAATATTTTCAAGTACTAACATATTTTATGCTATTCGTTCATTGTCATTGGCTGTTACATGCTTTACATCATTGTTTATGAAGACTACAGAAAATAATAATTAAACATATCTACTATGGTTGCCACAAGCTCTTCCTAATGTAACCACAGTGCCAATAACTCAATATATTTGAACATAATTGGGAATTTCTTAATTTAGCTTTAAAAATAAAACTTACAGGTTTATCATTGAGATGTGCAATTTGTGGTTCGTATGTAACAGGTTCATCATTAATATTGTGTACAAATCCAGATTTTTCTTGTGGCCCAATTTCTCTTGTACTGAGGTCCACTTTAAAAAAAGGATGCATTTCATTAATACACCCTTTAAAAATTCTCCTAAAAGACATACTCAATTTAGTTAAAATTATCATAATTATCATTAGGTCCAGGGGTGGACTGGCCCACTGGGAAAAATCCTGGAGGGCAGATGACATTTAGACGACCAGAGCAACTCTGCCTTTGACATTTGGGAAGCCTGGGCTGCTTCTGGACTACAATACAACACATTACAATAACTCTTGCATATTAAATCAAAAACGTACAGTTTATACTCTCGTATGAAATCCCCATTAACAGTTAATGTTCAATAATGATAATATGTGTGACACAGATAAGGATCATGAAAAACTAATATTTTACACATTTTAAAGGTCTGCACATTAGGTTAAAACAGTAATACTCGGCTCTTAATGTATTTTAAAATACTACACAACAATAACTGAGTATTATTTCTGTTTGAAAATTTAAAGATAATACAATTGTAAAAATTGATGAATAAAATAATTAAGTTATGAAATATTATTTTTAATATGAAACAAAATAAAACAAAACAAGGTGTAATAAAACCAACACTCCACTAAGATTTGAAACCCAATACATTAGTTGCTTATTGAATGATTGTCATTTGAGTCTGTGATAAAGAGATTTAAATTCTTAAGTCTTAATGTATTCTTATTATTTTTTCTAATTGTAAATCAGATTTTTAATTTCTTGTTTGTGTTATGATGGTCTTATTGTAAGATTAAGGATTCTTGAGACTTCGGTTGATAACAATTCCCACTCCCCTTTGATATAAAACTCGGATAAGGACGCTTTTTAAATTTTATTTCTATCCCAGGCCACTTAGCCACTCTAGTCCACCACTGATAATGCCTATGATTCATTCTAAGTCCGGAATATTTTTTAAAATTGTACTCATTAACACCTTTAAACCCCGCAAACAAAATATAATTATTTTTTTCACCCCCACCCTCCAACCACCCAATAGGCCTAGTGAATATTATTTTGTTACCCTAAAAATAAATTTTGCTGTGTCTAAGACTTTAAGACATCTCCCAAAATCTCTATTCCCAATAGGAATGGTGTCAATAGCAGCCATTCAAATACACAGAGACTGCTACTTTTTATTTAGAGATGAAAAAGATACCTAAAACCAGGTAGTTCATTTTAGTACCCGGTAATGTAGAAAATAGTTTCAGAATTTTTGTTATGTACTGAATAAATTTTATCTACCTACCAGTAGAATATGGTAGACCTTTAAATTTTTCTTGAGCTTCTGTTCTCATGTATCGTGGTCCCTAGTAATAAAAAGCCTTAAAATCAGTGGTGAAAATAATAAGCCTATGTGCTATTCAAACTTAACAAAATTGCAGCAAAACTATTTTCACTATGCTTTTAATGATTCTCTTTTTTAATCATCGGTAATTCATAAAGCAACAAAGACTTCATTCACTAAATAAATCTAATAATGTTTACTTCTTAGAATAAAATCATAAGAATATCAGACCATGTGCACCATTAAGGCATGGTTAGTGAGGAAGAGAGAAATGAAGTACTAAAGATCACACGACAAGAAGACAAAAGTTACTATAAGTATAAATTACGTAATTGGTATAGCTCTGCATAACCAACTCAACACTAAAGTTTAAATCATTTATCAACATCCTTCCTTTTCACAAATGAGCATTAATCAACATCTTTGCTTTTCACCAATGAGCAAAAACAACACCTTCCGATTTCACATAAAAAACATTAATCAACAGCTATTATAGTTAATGGTGTATGCCAGGCCTGCACAATATACGGCCCGCATGCTGCCTGCCAGCACCCACTTTGCGGCCCGCAAGGAAACGAAATATTATTTATTCTTATTATTTTCCTAATAACTTTCCCCACTCTTCTATTTTTTTGGCCCGCACAAGTCCTGCCCTATTTTCTTTTGGCCTGCACAAGTTTTTCATAAAGTATTACGGCCTGCCTTACATTTTGAGTTGTGCAAGCCTGGTGTATGCAATAACTTACATAGCCATAATTTTCTTGCTCCACTGGATCTTTTCCTTGAAGTTTATGCAAAAGGGGTTTATGTTTTGGAAGTATACTGGCTGGTGCACTTCCTATTCGTTGATCAATGAAATGAACCTTCACCTGAATAGAACAATTTACTTATTCAGCATAAAAGTATTCACCTTCAGCCAAAAAAGACGTACTACAGTTGACTTATCAAGAGCCTATTCTTGAAGATAACACAAGAAAAAGATGGAGGTTCATAGGAAACATAACCAGGCACTCATTATCATGGCACTCACAGTGGAAAAATGAAAAGAGGAATGCAAAAGAACACATAGTGATTTGAGCTAGAAGCAGACACAAAGGATGAGTTACACATGAAACCAACTGTAAAGGAAAGCACAAGATGAGATGAATTGAGGACACTTGTAAATGGCCTATTGCCAATGTGTGGTAAAAATAAGAAAAGTTCATTTTTATTATGTTATCCTAAAAAATATAATCAAAGCATAAAAATAAAAAATTTTCTTTAAAAATTTAATAATAATCATTTAAGGTTTTAAAACTACAGTTACCTCATTTTCTTTAGGCACAGTTAAGGCCTTGTGTCTACCAAAAGCAGAAGGGCTATAATGGACACTAAATGGAAAAGTCTCTAATCCTGAAGGATCTCTGTAAGCCTGGTAGTCTAATTGGGTTACTGAACGATAATTGCCATCACAGATACGCCTTTTTAAAGTAAATTAAATTAAGATGTTAAAAGGAAATATTAGCATAGAGTGTATTAAGCATAAAACCTTAGGCAATTTAAAATAAAGGGCATGATTTTGATTTACTTATTAGAATAGTAAATTTATATGTAGTTAGCTAACATAATCTAAAAGGCTATTTTTAATGCCAAGAATTACTTTGGAAAAAATGGTTGTGGTTAAAAAAGATAAGATTTTAACCTTATTAACTTTTTATATATTTTTTTATTAACCTTAAAACATTGCCACACTCACCTCATGGCTGGGTTGTCAACATCATCAAGTCTCCTATTATAATAAACACCAGGGCGAAAATTACTGAGGTAACCAGTGCCTCTTTGTCTACCTTGACGGGGTTGAAAATTTTCATGGCGTGCTCCATATGTAGTTGAGTTTTGGGTTATGTAAAATTTCATAATATTTGTGTCTGCACCCTGTGATTTCTGAATATGAGCATTTCTTGGCCCAGTAGGTAATTTGCTCATCTTGACTTCACTTTAATACTGCAACATAAAATATAAAGTGAAATCCCAAAATTGAAAATTAATTATTAACATCATATTAAATTCTGAAAAATCTTTACCTTTTCACTTCGACTTCAAATTTTTTAAAACAATATAATTATATAATATCAAAATTATCATTTTTATTATTGCAAATATTGAGAAAGCATTAGTAATATTAGTATAATTTTGTGCTATCTCAAACACTATACTATTAACTATGATTGCTAAAAATTTGTAATTTCTTCACTTGGTCATAGATGATAGACATTATTTAAATTTATTTTAGCATCAAATCAATTTCATAAGCCACTGCTTTTAAAAGAGGAATGAAATTTATGTATTTACATAGGGGTCGTCCATTAATTACGTCAACAATTTTTACACAATTTTTGACCCCTCTCCTTCTTGTCAACAAATGTCAAACTTTAATAACACAAAATTGTAGGCAAAACATTTTATAACATCTTTAGCTTTTTAATCAACAAGTTAAAAAGTTTTTACACTTAAATTTTATAATGCAGAATCAATTAAAATGTTGTTAAAGACAAAGACTAAATATCATTGTTTGAGGAAGTGTAAATATGATTATTTCAGTATAGCTAACAATTATAGTATAGTTTCTAGCTGCTATCATCTTCCCATGGAATAGCTAGGTGTTGCTCTATCATAACAATGGGCATCAGGAACATCATTTGGGTAGGGCAGGGGGGAACTCCCCCCCCCCCCCCCATTTTGCAGGTTTTATTTAAATTGTTATGTACTGTGGTGCCTCCAGTAATAAATAACTTAACAGGCCGACCAAGTTTTGGTTTTGCCCCCTCCCTGAAAAAACCTAAAATGACGCCCCTGATGGACATAGTCTATAGTAGCTGATTTATCATTTTCATCTTGCGGAACTGATATACCAGACAAGTCAACATCATCCTTATCTAACCATTCATCTCTTAAAATAGAAGTATTGTCGGTGTGAGCAATAATTGCCATAAGCTCTCTTTTTTTCTCTGAGTTGGTATAGATGTTATTGAACACTGATGAGTTGTTGTTTTTTTAACCGAACACTGTGTACAATGATGTGTTAATCATTCTAGGGAGTGGATACAGAGAAAAATTACAGGTGAAGAGATGCCAACTTTTGACTTCTCTTGCACTAACAAAGTGTGCTAACATTCTGACCAGCCATCTGCAGTGCATAGAAAGACACACATTAATATCTCTTATATTGTTAAAGCCTAAAAATTTATGACTATTTGCACTCATTAAATTAGTTAAAATAATGTAAGAACAAGTCAATTTTTAAGATTAAAATCTTAATAGAAAAAAAAACATGGCTAATGCGAAGAGATAGCACAGTGACTTCGTTTGCAAAACATTTAGGGTTCAAGTTAGGTTTAGGGATAGATTTAGGGTTCAGATTAGGTTTAGGGATACATTTAGGAAATGTTTTCATTATTTTTCGTTTTATTCTTAATTTTACGGGTCACGGCAATCAAGTTGGCGGCCATAGTAAAAAACATGGTGCTATCTCTTCGCATTTACCAAAAAGATGATTGTTGACGTCAACTAATCTACCCCCCTCCCCCTTGTCAACAACTGTCAAACATTTGCAAACCCCCTTCCGCCCACCCCCTATTATGTTGATTTAATTAAATGACGCCCCCATATTTACAAAAAAGTTGTTATGAGCTTGAACTTGAAGGGATTAATTAAGTTAATATTAAGAAATGCCCAACCAGGTCAATTAATATAATAAAATGACAGAGCCTAAGCCTAAAAAGCCTAGTTAAATAATTATTACGTAATTATGTAACTATTGTAACAGTAACATGTAATAATGTAATGATCACACAGTAGACACCATAATATAATCCAATTTATTCCTTAGTCTATTTAGGTACGTAGTTTATAATAGGAGAATAAGTTTAGTGGGCATTCTGTTACTGAGTGTTTCATGTCTAAGTCTAAGTCCTAGTGTTTACAATTAAATTAAAGTTTCAAACCATGGCGGGCATGCCATAGTTTACACTTACACTGGTGTCCACACTCACAAAATGGGGACACTGTACCAACCAACCGAACATAACTTTAACATTATATAGACACTGCTTGATGACTAATTCTAATATTTTCAATTCCACCACTTATTTTACAAAGGATAAAAATGTATTCTTACTTTTGCTCAGGTCTCATAAAACTAACCAGTTCGAGGTCTTCCAATCGGCTTCCTTCGGTTGCCTGGAAACGGCAGACATAAGACATCTAGTAAAAACTATTGTGACGTATCACGTAAAATGAACATTAAATTCGTAATGCGTATTAAAATGGTATGGGGGGGAAACAACGTAGGCTCTTTATTACAATAAAAATGTGAGTGATTTGAATCATAAAGAATGAACTACTTGCACTTTTAAATTATTGTATTTAAAATGTCAATTAATCCTTAAAATCGTATGCATTTAATCATTACAATTAGTTTAGGCTTACTGATTATGTGGAAATTATCGCAAATAATATGATGTATTTCAACTATAACACACTAAAATAATATATCATTACAGATATGTTTAAATGAATACAATAAATATAGTAATTATGGAAAGAACTTCAGACCTTCCATTCAATCCCTACTTACTTATACCATCACCCTAACTTCTATTTTAAATCGTAAAATTAAATTATAGTAGTAATAGTATAACGATTAATAAATTTTTGAATGCTTTATTTTAAATTTACTTAATGTTAAAACTACTGAGCTATAATATTTATTGAAAGAAAATATAAATATAGCACAGCAGTTTTTACATTATGTTTGTTGAAAGAAAATATAAAGCCTTTATTCTCGGACAAATTACTTATAGCTATAGGCATTAAAAAATAAAGTTGGTAAAATTTGGAAACCCCCCCCCCCCCTTTCCCCAAACAAGATCCAACAAATTCAATTGTGATGAAATAATACTCCACCCCCACCCAGAACCTTTACCGGATTTTATTTCTGTTTAACCAGAATTTCTGACAGAAACATTAAATAGCTGTCAGTCTCATCTGTTTTTACATGTCCTTTTACTTTTAATGGAATCGCTTTTGTTTGAAATAGGAAGAATAAGAATTGTCAGTTTAAAAGTACATTTAAAAAAAAAATTTAACATATTTTCATGAAATAGAAGTTTGATATTTTAAAAAATACTTTATTTTTGTGGCGACAATGTCTGTAGTTGTTTGAGGGTCATAATTCATAGTAAAATTATATCAAGCATGAAAGTCTTAAACTTTCATAAACGTCCCTGGTTCTATTATTTTAAAATTACATCATTTATTCTAAGAGAGATGGCAATATCAAGAGCATTGTCTGTTTTGACTGTTAGAAACCATTTTACTTGATTATCGAAAATATAGATTTGGCAGGGAACTCAATAAATCATAAAGCATTTTTTACCGGCAAAATCTGAATATTTTGAAACACATGTGGGCACACAAAGTCCAGATTATTAATACTTTAATAGCTTTATTGAAAAATGTCTCTCAGATTAACAATCTAAACACATTAAACATATACAGTTTAAATAAAAGCAAAACAACAAGTTTAAAAAAAGCAAAACAACAGTTAGAAAAAAGAAATATTTAATATGTATACTGAAATAGCACCATTATTATAGAAACAAATTGTTTCTTTAGACACCAAATAAGGCTTTGGATAAAAAAGCAACACAAATAGTATATTACAGGTTTACTTGTTATATCGTTATATATGGATTTCTAATGAATGTTTTTAATCAAATTATACTTTTATAATTATAAACTTTAAAAAAAAAATTTCTAATACATTTAGTAAATTCAATCAGATGTAGTACAAATTGATTTTAAAATCTGCTCCTTCCCCAGGAATATGCCCCACAAAGATTTCACCTGGTTAAAAATAATGTACAAATTATTGATTCCATTAATTTCCTACATCTTATGACTGTTTAGCCGAAATTAATCTAGTACTAGCATTTTATTCTTATTAAGGGGACTGGCACCCATGAGTCAATAATCAAGGATGATATTGGTTTGAATTCTGTAGCTTTCAAACAATACTGTGTAGCCATTTAATAAGAAATTTATATTCCACTGCAAAAATACATAGACAATTATAAAATTAAAAAAAGAATATAATATATATATAAATAAATGTTCTATATCTATCACGCACATATTTTAAAAATCCTTTATATTAACTTCGCATTTGTTTAAGGCTGGCTGGGTGACAAAATCTTCGGATGGCTAATTGACCCAATTATCAACCTATCAAGCTGAAAATTGGCACTTTGACTTGTTGATAATAACATCACATTCTATTAAATTTTTGACCCCAACAATTAATTTTTCCTATTTTTCAAGGTGAAGATAAAATGAAATTCCTGATAAACTGCGTTTAGCACGTAATATTTTCTTTCGTTTTTATAAAATTTTTGGTGAATTAAATCTGTTGTGTAAAAGCTGGTGGGAATCAGAATATTAATTTAGTTCAGGGACGTTATGTGCGGGCGCGAGCCCATTATTTCTTCAAAAGTGTGCAACTTTTATGCATGCTTTATCGCCGCCCCCCCCCCCCCCCCTTTTGATATTGCTCAAAAATTACATTTTATAAAGGCTTTACACAAAAAACCCTTTTAGGGGTTGATTCATCACACAATAAATTGTGCAACTTCATACAAATGCAATTTTCCAAGCATCTTTTTTGAAATTTTTATTTAAGTCCAAGTAAATATTTAGTAATTAATATAATCTTCCTTATAATCTTCCTTACTTAAGTACATGTTTTTAGTAATGGTAGTCAGAACTTACATTCTTTTTTTAAGGCCTGAAATAATGACTAATTGAAGATGACAATTTCATAAGATTTGGAGCTATGCTCAGCATATTCACTAATAAATTATTTAATTGCACAAAATATTTGATAGGCAGTTAAGATATTAGTCTAACAATTGGTTTTATCCCATAGAATTTCAAACTTATTTAATTGTTTTCCTCTTGCTGTCTTTTTATACTCTCTTTCCAGATACTGGTTGGAAGGCCTCCTGATACTTGTTGTCAAATATAAGCCTGAGGAAAAATTAGGAAAAAAAAATATTTTAAGACAAGAAACCTTTTTGCCATGTTGTTTTAATGCATATTTTAGGGAATCAAGATTCTAAAAATATTTCAGATGCCAGTATCCAATATTTGGTCACTGCAAAATCAAGACTTTTAATCGTATTTTGTTGACTCTTTCAGCCCCTAAAGAGGCACTAAATCTAGTGAAATTAGCTTTACCTGTAGCGGCGTATCATCTCCATCAAACCATCAGCAATAGTGTCTTGCTTGTCAAAGTAATGGCGAACTGCAAGGGAGATCCTCTGCACATCCTCATTTTTAAGTTTCATCTTCGTCCCTTGTCTTGTCAATGTGTACAGCTAAGTAAATAAAAAGCATCTAGAACAATTACATTGTTTTGAGAAGGCTTATTGAATGCAAAATTAAATTCGGACAAGAATGCTAATGAAAAGAATGCTATAGACTGATAAAATGTAATACAATTTTACTGATCTTTTTAGTAAAGAATAACCCAGTTTGAAAAAAGCTTTGCTTTAAATTTTGGATATTTCACAGTTAAATCTCTTTGTTAATAATTTTTATACTTAAATTACGTAATAAGATATTTTTATTTTCCCCCCTGCTAATGTTCAGATATATTTCATTTTTATAAATCCCTCAAGTAAATTTTTATCTGATTCACACTGAAAAGTTAAGATATGGAATAGCAACTTAAGTGTTCACATCTTGTTTGAGTATATTCTAACAAAGTGTCAGTTCCTTGTTTAACATTTAAAAAAAATAAATATTTAGTTTATTTTAAAAGACAGTTTTGTAGGAAGTTGCTTTGGAATAGAAAATCATATACACTATTTCTGGTTCTGTACGTTGCTGCATCCATATACTGGCATATGTGCAACGGTTGGGGAAGCGATGTTGCCAATCTAACGGCTCCTAGCAGATGCCAGGGCGGCCTTGAAGCTTTCGATCGTTGTCGAGTTCACGGCGGTATTGTCCAGGTTGTTCCAAGCAATTATGGTGTGTGGAAAGAATGACTGCTTATGTTGCACTGTGTTACTCCGAGGCACTTTGTTACTCCGAGGCACTGTGTTACTCCGAGGCACAGTGAAGCATTTGTTATTGTTTCGGGTGTAATTTCTCATGGGGTTGTCAGATGTTAAGTCAGTGTTAAGTGACTGTTTGGCTCTAATTAATCGGCCTGGCTTCTGCAGGGTAAGATAATTGTTTGCTGGGATGGCCGGAATTAGCCCCATGGCCATTTTATATAAGAATGTTAGGCGGATCTTTTCTCTAATTAACCTTTTTTTTAATAGCTAAAAGAACTAAATATTTTCAAATTTTCTGAGTTATATTAATTTCTTCAAAAAATTACATGAAAATCAGAAATGTAAAAAAGATTTTCCTAAAATTTATTTAAAAGCTTGTAATAGAAACTGCTTTTGAATTGGAAGTAATAATAGGTTGAGTTGAGTTTTGTACTCAACAAGGAGTCTTTTGTTATCTACTACTTACCAGAATGTCAGCTCTAGAGAAAAGGATAAGCAGAGTCTCATTGCAGGCTCCTTCCATTTTCCAGCGCTGTGTGAGAATGTAGGAATACATCTGGGCATCTCTCAGCCTGGCAATTGATGTGTCAGGTTCATCTCTACAAAGACCAAATTAAGTAAGGTCAATAATGTTTTTTAATATCGTTTCCTTTATTTATTTAAAATGATTTTAGTATAAATTAATTAAGATTTATAAATAGAAGTGTTTAATATCTTTCATTTTAAAAATTTAAAATTCATTTACTTAAGATAAAAATTTATATGGCACAAAAAATTTGATTTTTCCTTAGTTTAATACCAAAAAACAATACTGTTTACTTACAAAAATAACTTTATTTTATTTCATTGCAGTTTAAACTGCTTGCCATTACAGACTTACTTAAAAACTCTCTCAAATTTATTCATCAGAGCCACTCTAATGATGTATCCATGCTTGTTCTTGTGGCAGTCAAAACAACCACAGGTTGTCTCCCTGTACACAGCATTGATGAGATTTTCAATGGCATCAGCTAAATGGAACAAATACAATACATATTCTCAATATATTTTAAAAACAGTCTAAATTCCAATCATTTATTGCCATCTACAACTAAATGTTT
The DNA here is from genome assembly GCA_964017045.1 of Omphiscola glabra. Classification (NCBI taxonomy): domain Eukaryota; kingdom Metazoa; phylum Mollusca; class Gastropoda; family Lymnaeidae; genus Omphiscola; species Omphiscola glabra. The sequence continues at coordinate 28,673,281 of OZ024798.1, read as the reverse complement.
TACTCAAGATTTATCTTGCATCAATAGATGTTATTAAAGTCGGTTTTAGTTTTTGTACATTTCATCTCAGAAAGTTCATTTCACAGACACATAGCAAGACTGATATTAAAAGGATATTAGAAGGATAAAAAAATTGATAACCAATAATCAAGATTTTTGCAAGCATTTTTACCTAAAAAGTATATAGTTGTTTGAATTTGAAATAAGATGACACCCACAATATATTGCATCTAATTTAATAAAATGACAAATAGGAAATATTTTATTAATTTATTATTATTATTAGTGTCTGATATAGAGTGGTACCCCAGCCTAGGGTTGGGCTCACCACACTGTACATAAAAATATTAGCAAAAGAGACATAATTGTGACATTAAAATAAAATACATTTATGTAATAAAGAACAGCTGTATGACAACAAAATAAAAACAAATGTATATTCACCCCACCCACACCAGAACATTTACAGGTCAAGCTACGGACGGCAGCCAGCACCATTGTTTATCGGTAGGAGGGGGTATCAGGGTAGTATTTACATTTGTTTTTGAAATATTGTGTTGAAGGATTATAGTATTAGTTAGTGAGCTGTAAAATTTAAAAAGTAATAGCTTGACTCTACTACATTAATTTTATAAAAAATTAAATATAAAAGGATGTATTATGGTTGTATTTAATTAAAATAATTTGTTTATTATAAATATCATAAAAAGTTGGCATAGCTATATCTGGCAACATTAAAAAAAATCTATTGAAAAGCTAGCTATTAGTCATATAAAGTTGTACATGTTTGCCTAAACAATGGATTCAAATGACTTAAATTTGTTAAAATTACAGTTACAAATTGGTTTTAAAAAATGATGAAAGCTAAAAACCTACCGGCAGTCCTTGATATGACACCATTTGGATCACAAATGGAAGATATGTTGTATCTGCCACAGAGTCTCTGGTCATCAGCGTTTCGGGAATGTGGATCTGGATAATCATACACTGACCAAGTCAGAGGGATTCCATCTCTTGACCTCCCATATTGACTGGAGACTTTAGTAGAGACGAAAGCCACTAAAGTCAAAATGATGAATTGTAGATGTGACATCTTGTAACTGCAAAATTTAACAAAACATTTTAAAAATTAAGTGAGTTAAAAACATTTATATAGTAACCTTTTTTCTCAATGCAGAAGCTATGTTTAAATAAATTGGAATAGTAATTATTTTATTCACATCTCAACCAATTCTTAGATAAAATTATAGCAATTAAGTGACTTAACTAATATAAAATACAAAAAAATAAATAATTGTCATCCAGTTTTAATACAGTTATTTATTAACTACCACTCATATGTTCATTCTGAGACCAGGATCTCTTTTTGTTTGTGCTGTAAGCTCATACTTATCGTAATATAGTTAGCTAGGACTAAGACTAAGAAAGAATGGAATAATATATATTTTCAAAGTCTTTAAATTTGCAAAATGTGAGTCATAATGAAAGCTTATATTTTTAAAATTAAAAATTATACTAATATACTATGATAATTCACTACAAGTACGAGTCTATAAATTTGTAATCACATGTGATGTACTTGATCGCATCAGACACCTCACATTTCTAATTGCATTAGGAGTAATTTGACAGTGGTTCTACAAAAAATATATACTAATTACTATACACCCATATCTAAACCCAAATCAGCTTTATTGTTGCCTTGGCATTGTTGATACTGAAACAAATGCTAAAGTCAAAGTTTGCTAGCTGAATTCTGGTTTAATTTCTTGAATCTATAACATAAGTAGGCCTATTTATTATGACAATTGGAATTGTGTGGTTATGAAAAACACTACCAACTTCCAGGTTGTTAAATGATTAATAATTAAAATGTGCTTCGTTTTTAAAATAACTTAACATAGATAAGTAAAATTATTTAAATATAGAATATAGGCCAAAGCCAAAGTGGCATCAACTTGAACTTGAGAAATTTATTAATAAATTGTCTAAATTCTAGGCTAATACTTTTACTAATAGTAGTAATAGTAATATTAGTAATAGTACTAATAGCCCAATTCAGAATAAATTTAAACACTGAAGATTGAAACATAAGACAATGTAAGAGTAAATTATAATTTAAAAATTTATTTGATTACTAATTTTTAGTAATCAAATACTTTTAGATAACTCCATTTAATGATTTATTTAAAATTTAATTCATTATTACCTCATATACTCATAGAAATAACAGTATTAATTATTAATATTAATAGTAATAGCTTAAATAGACTATCTTTCAATCTTTGTAGTCATAACATTATTTTTAGTGTTACTGACTAAAGTAAAGTCTAAAATATAATAATTAGTTTAATTAGTATTAGTAACATCTGAATTAGTTATGATAATGAATAAGTCTTTCAGTTTCATATTAATCATATACTACTATTATTACTTCTTTCTTTAAAGTTATGTAATAGTAGTAATACTGATAGTTAAAAATAAAAGTTAGGAATTTAAAATACTTTTAATAAATCATAATAAATGTGTTAGTGTTAGTTTTATTAGTGTTAAATTTAAATTTATTATTTAATCCTAGGCACTTTCACTTAACATGCTATAAATTATAAATAAAATATATATTATTTTTACATGGTCTGGGCCTGGGGCAGGATGGGGCCAAGGCCTTTTTACAGAATAATTCTTTTAGACTTTTAGTAATTATTTATTAGTAATTAGTATTATTAGTATTTTATTTAGTTTTGGCTTAGGTAGGTACTTCACTAAAAATTTCAAAGTTGTTATATATTAATGAAACTTATATCATTAGAAAGGACTTAGTATTTCCTTTCCATTGATACCAAGTTTATGTTTCTATCTTTATTAGAAAAAAAGTTATGACATTTTTAGTGTCAGAATTTTTCCTTATATAGCCTTAGTAAATAATTTCCAAAATTCTGTGACCGAAAAAAGACATCTTTGACACTCAAAATGCGATAACTTTTTATTCAGCAAAGTTAAAGCTCTGAAATTTGCAACACATTTCAATTAAGTATTGGGCTTTAATAATAAATAATTGTCATGCAAATGCTACAATAAATATATTAATGCGAGGGAATTGAACAACAGAGGGTACGTAAATTTCATTAAACATTTAGCGCCTGTTCTCAATACTCAAAATGCCATAACTCTTTTATCTGTAAAGTTAAAGCCCTCAAATTTTCAGCATAGTTTAATTAAGTAGTGGGCTTTTATAATAAGCCATTTTCATATTATTATCTTAACTAATGTATTCATGCGTGGGATTTGAACAACGGAGGGTAAGTATATTTCATTAAACATTTAGCGCCTGTTCTCAATACTCAAAATGCCATAACTTTTTTATCTGTAAAGATAAAGCCCTGAAATTTTCAGCTTAGTTTAATTAGGTATTGGGCTATTATAATAAGCCCTTTAAATATTAATACATCAATAAATTAATTAAATCAGAGGCATTTGAGCAACTGAGAGTGAATAAATTTAATTTTAAAATGCAGCCTGTTTGTGCATTAAAAATACAAATTGCATAAATATTACTATTACCAATTCAAACTATTGTTAATGCATACAATCATATAGTCAATTAATATTATTACTGTGAATAAACAGAAAAGATGTATAAAATTATTTATAATAATGGATAAGTCGCATTGAAAAAATGCTAATCATCCATGTTCCAATCCATGAAATTGACAATCCAAGTAGCCATGCTAGTGCTATTAGTATTCAACATCCACAGTAGAAATGGTGATCACTTAATATTATAATAGTACTTTTATAGTTCACCGAGCAGCTGAATAAAAGAATACATTTTCTTTACTAGAAAAGATGATAGTCAAAAGTAACGTTTTGGTTGAGCCCATGGCAATCTTGATCAAATTTGTGACAGTTATAGATATCATTGGTAATGATTCAGTTTATGACATAGATGAATGTAGTCCTAGTGTAGATTCCATTGGTAATGAACAGTTTTTCAAAAATGGTTTACACTGTGTCAATATTGTTGATTCCACAAATGACGATGATAAATAGAAGTCCAATGTGTATAAATTGCCAAACAAATGCAGTTGATGGTGAAAAATATCAATAGATGTTAAGGTTATGCTCTGGTAGTCCATACTGTGGTGGATTGTCCAGTTGGACATTCAGTCACACCTGACAGGTTTTTGTTAAAACAGGAAAGTCCAATACAACAAAGTTAAATTGTTCACGCAGACACATTTTGGCAGTAGAGGCCATATCCAAGAGAAGTATCCAGAAAAGTTTTGCTGAAGAAATACTTGGTACAGCTAGGTACCTAGTCAGTACCTCTAAGCAGAAGAGGCACTATCTTCCACTTCATCGCTACACAAACGCCTTGTAATTAAATGTTGGTCTCGTAGTAAAGACAAACTGAAATAGAGATAGAAATAAATTCATTTTAACTAAACACAAAATAAGCATATTATCGTAAGTAACAAAAGGTACCATCTATATTTGATTTTTATATATATTTAAGTAAAGATTGTATATTTCCGTGTGGTAGTTTTGTAATTAAATTATTAATTAATTAAGACAATGGTGATTTAATTTATCCTGTCTATTCAGTATAGATAATATATTATGATGTTCTAATATTATTGTTATTCAGAGTAAGCCAAGTATTTATTACATATCCATTAGGGAACATTATTCATTCATCGGATATAAAGTTACTTATATAAAAAAAGTCTGGTAGTCGAGTCCCCATTACAGCTTGTCCAAATGGAATGAACAGGTGTGAATCCGGGATACGAGTAGTACTAGAAGTAGAAGCACAACTCTTCACAGCTCCTCCAAAAAGTGGTGGTGACATGGCTGTATATTTAAAAGAAAGAAAATGATAAGACGTTTAAGTAAGAAATGTTAACACCAATATTTGAATACAAACTACGGGCTTAGCTGTTAATGTTATTTTACAAATGAAAATGTCAAATGAATTTATTCAATGACCAGAATTCAGAGTGACTGGACTAAGCCTGAAAAGTCAAATATAATAGCTTTGAACTAAAGCAGTAAAGCTTAAAAAGGGTGTACAAAAGTAAAATTAAAAAAGGGATACATATTTAGAAGATAAATATAAATAAAATTATGTAACCTAGTAAAAATTGACAATGAAGTTCAGTAGCTGCCGAGCCTACAATTAATTGATTATATAAAATGAGTTTAAGATAAATTATATCAATATCATTAAGGACATTATTATCCATTACCAAAAATATAATTTACTATTGGATATTTTGATAATTATTACAATTAAAACATAGATTTAAATGACTAAAGTTGATTTAGTTATGACATGGTGTATTCATGAATATAAATTTTATTATTAAAAAAAAATAATGAAATTTCATAAAATATGTATAAATTTGTTTTCAGTCATAAAATTAAAACAAATTAAGTAATATTAATGAACTGGATGGCTTTTAAAAACAAAAGATTATAAAGATTTTAAATACTTCTTATGCAATAAGAATAATAATAACTGAGAATGGCTATCACTTCCGGTTCATTTGGCCTACTCGATAACTGGTTATGAATTATGCTCAGGCATCATACCTATTTATACAATTTACGACCTATCTAAATGTCATCATGTGTCTTGTTTCAATTAGTTAAATCGTTCTTACACTCGAAACAAAAAAAATTAATTGCAATGTTATTATAGTTTCCGAAATATAGTGCTAGCAAACTTACCGGTTTTCCTAACGAAAGATATCTGTTACAAGCCATGTCAGTCCGGTGAAAAAGTTTATGTTGTAATGATCGACGTCCTCGTGTGCACAAAACAGACTATAGTAAGTTCATAGTCTCTCCCTTACGTGGACAAAGGAAACTAAATATAAATACGACCCCGTGACCTACCGGCATTGACCGGTCACCGGTTTATGGTCTGTTTCCGACATCCGAAAAATCGATCCGCGCGCGCCGCTTAGCGAAGTACCTAGCTTAGGCCAGGCTTTAACTTAATTAAGTCACTTAAGTTAACTTAAGATTAAGAGATTTAAGTTCATTTAAGTGTTCAGTGTTAGCCTAAGGCTAAGGCGGCAGGCAAGGCCTAAGTCAAGTAACTGAATTAACTGATTTTCAATTTGAAATGAATGATGACTTACTTAGTCTGAAAATAGAACAAAAAAATATGCTAGTCAACTGTTAAAAAGTATAAGTAAAGACATAGGAAAGGAAAGGTTAATACTAAATAACATGATATAATTATAATCTACAAGAAAAGGGTTTAAGTACCTTCAAAGACTTACCTTCTTTCTCATCAGCTCACACACCAACCAATAATAGCTCAGCTCTGCTGACAAATATGTTCGCACACACCTTTCGCAAATTAATTTGTAAATATAAACCAGAGCTTAACGAAACGAGTTTCCTCCTACGACATCCTTGCGCACACAGCAGGAAGCCTGTGTTATTTTAAGCACGGTAGTTGTACCCCTTTCCCTTTCTTTACTTTAGTCTATAGTCTATCATCCGTATGGGCATGGACCGGTTGTAGTAGGTAGGCAAAAAAGGGGGGGGGGGGTTTGATGGATACGTTTTATTTTATCTTATTTACCAATACACCTTTGCCAACAGTGGGTGATCGTGGGTAGAGAATGTGAATGTAGTTAATATTATGATTTATTATGATATTAAGCCATTTTAAGCAGGCTGAGTTGTATCTTACTACTGTTAGTCTTGAGCGGAGGAACATGGGATTTTTTTCATGGGGGGGGGGGGCGCTCACACAATGTATGTTGTGAGCTCCAGTGATTGAAGTGATTCATTCTAATTCCTAGGTGAGTTTTCTCTCCACACCAAAAAATATTTAAAAAAAAAAATTAAAATAAAATACAAGATAACATTTTTTGTATATTTTCCCTTCTAAAATTGTTTTATATGCCAAATATCCCAGCAAGATGTACAATGCTTCTTTGGTGTTAAATTTGATTGGCTATATAGTAACCCATTTCTGTTTGATGTCAATTTAACTTCATATTGGCCAGCCGTCCTCAATACCCTGCATAGCAGGCCTTAATTTTGGAGGTACCTAAATTTACAGTTTTGTGCCCAAAGTGCAACCCACCCCCCTTCTTTTTTCCTTCTTTTTTGGTATCCCCACGCCCACGAGCATTTATATAAAGGCAACAATAACGAATAAAATGGTTTTAGCTGCGACTATTCGCACCAGGTATCAGAAGTGATAACATATTATTGTTTGGTTTGTAAAACAAAATGAGGTATCAAATGAAATTGCGTGCGTGCGTCACACGCGTGCACGCACGCACACACACACGCGCGCGCGCGCACACACACACACACACACACACACAAACACACACACACACACACACACAAAGGCGAATACAGTCCAAAATTTCAAACAAAGAGCCAGACTTATTGAAAATTTAAAATGTGCCAATTTCTGAAAGTAATCATTACATTTCAGTTTTTTAAAGCAATCTAGGCTCATTTCGATTATATTTGAAAAACCAAAAATTTTTTTTATTTAAAATAAATAAACAAAAAATTAATTAAAATTTACAAATCAAAAGAATTGTTAAATAACAATAATAACATTGCTCTCCACCACCCTTACCCATTTAACACAATATAATTAAGATTAAAAAGCAACCCGACCTCTTCGCGTTATACAATATGTTCACTGATCACTAAAAAGCCGACCCCACGAAACTGCCATCACTGCTGTAATAAAAGTGAATCACTGTTGTACTGTGAAGGTAGATGGAGGATTGTCAACCCGTCCAACAACTTCTCTTGTTTTCCTTATGTTTGCATTATTGGGGCTATTATCTTTTTTAAAAAAAATAAGAATGGATTTAATTTTTTTTTTAAATGATGGAGGTGAGGTAAATCAATCTCCACGCTTAACTCAATTTTTTTTTAAAGTTACACATCCCAGTAAGCATTTTGCCAGTGGACTCCATGTACATGTATAATCATAAAAAACGCAAAAGAGGACATAGAAATAAAAATGTTGAGAATCAATATAAAATATCAGAACGATTTTGGAAAGTGACAAACTAGCGGTGTGCTGTTACCGGATTTGGTCCGTTTCGGGCAGAGGCGTAGCGTAGGGGGGCAGGGGGTACAGATGTACCCGGGCGCCAGCTAATTAGGGGCGCCAAAATGTGCTTTGGTATTATTTTATTGATGAAAATAATGGGTTTGAGAGTTGAAAAAAGGAAAAGAGGGCGCTTTAAATTGAATCTTGTCCCCGGGCGCGAAACTTGTCCCCGGGCGCCAAACACTCTTGCTACGCCTCTGGTTTTGGGTGAACTGTTTTGAAATTTTGACTTAAGTTGATTTACAAATACATTGACGTTTTTTGTGTGTCTATAACAGACAACTATCTAACCAGATGTTGTTTGTTAAGCTGCACACCGTCGGCCAACCACTCAGATTTCATACCACATCACCCGACCCAATAAATAAATAAAAATAATTAGTTAACAGACACATACACGCACCCAGCAACCCACGCACCCAGCCACCAATGAACGCACACAAACACACACAAGTAGCAACTAAAAGGTCTGAATGAAATTTCATCGTTTTGGTTTTAATGTTTGATAAATTGAATGATGAAGTAAATGATTAAGTTCATGATGAAGAAAATGATGAAGGGAAGCAAATCTGCTTAAACTACAGCTCACCCTTTTCCAGCGTTTTCCAACTCACTCATTTCTAGGGCTTTTCAACACACCCCTTTCTGTGGGTTTCCAACACACCCTAACCTCTAGTTTACCAACTCCTCCTTTCGCTTATTTACCAAATAACCCTTTCTTCTTATTTATCAAACCACCATTACTTCTGGTTTGCCAGCTCACCATTACCTCTTATTTTCTAACTCACCATTGCCCCTGGTTTGCCACCTCACCATTACCTCTCATTTTCTAACTCACTATTGTCTCTGGTTTGCCAAAAAAAAAAGAGAGAAACACTTGAGGTCAGTGTATCGTGCCCTCTCAACTTATGTACATCATGTTTTAAAGACCACTTCAAGCTGGCCTGACCGTAAAAGGATACCGTCACAAACAACTCGAGTGGTCAGCCCTATTCATTTGTGTAATATACGATGCATTGATAAGAAAGAAACGACTTCTCAGCAAAACACATTCAAAATAATTCCCTGATTTCATTTTTAATACAAGTTGTATAATGGGGAAAATGACTAATTGATGAACAAAAATATGAATGATTTTGGCAGCCGTATTTTGTTCTATTTGTCTCTAAAATTGATATATAAGAAAACTTAAATGGTGTTACTAAATACATAATATTAATTGGTACCCAGTAAATGACGCGCAAAAGTAATACGCGAGTTGTACTTACAATAAAACCTGGACAAAGAAAGGAAAATACAAACATTCTGGCTTAACAATACTCACCTTTCGTTCAAACCATCTTTATATCATACATCGCCAACCACTGGTCGCCCATCATGATCGAATGATCACTCATCACAATACGCTGGTCAACCATCATTATCCAATGGTCAGCCATCACCATATAATGGTCACCCATTACCATCCAATGGTCACCCATTACCATCCAATTGTCAATCATCACGATCCAATTGGTCAGTCACCACTATTCAATGATCACTCATCATTATCCAATGGTCACCCCATCATAAGTGGTTTTCCATCAAGAGTGTTCAATATCAAATGTTTCGCCAATCGCTAATCGCTCATCCAACACCATTCATTGCCGATCCATGTCTAACCTATGTCATCCATAAATATCCAATAGCCATCCATGAATATCAAATGGTTATCCCTTACTGCAAAATAGCCAACTCGTCTTTAGTCAATGGTTTACTACCCAGGTTCATCCATGTATATTGTAATGGTCATCTTTTAAAATGGAATCGTCAATCCATCCTGGCACCCTGATATTAGGCACCCTGATATTAGGCACCTGAAATCCGTCAAATTCATTGAAGTTTATCAGCAACCTCCCAGAGCTCTAAACACACTTTACAATAAAATCCCATTTGGTCAAAAAAGGTGGTGGGTTCCCTCCAAAATCATTGTGAGGTGAATGTGCCACCATTTTGTCTGCAAAATGTAATCAGGTGACTTTTATTTCCCCCCCCCCCCCACACACACATACTAATTGGCTGCTGTCTTACGTCCGCAGCGGCTGATGTTGTTACTTCAGACGTTTGGTTTGCTCCGCTCAGAAAATGGCTATCTTGCTGGTCCGAAGAGTTCTTTCTACCCGTAAAAACAACAGAGACAACTAACAGAAATCTTGATACGGCCTACGCACTACACGGAGCTTTTTTTTTTTTTTTTTTTTTTGGGGGGGGGGGGGGGACCGTAAATACACGCCTCCGACTCTTCACGAGCAACCCGTTATTCATGAGCAACCCGTTATTCATGAGCAACCCGTTACTTATTCGGAAAATGTTCTGGAATGAGAACTTTAACAAAAGGACTTTGCTTCCTCAAATGTGAACTTTTATTTTAAGGAAAAGTGTTGGGAACCTCCATGTTACTCAGTTTTAGGTACTGGTATCACAAATCATAGCATACATAGTACAGGTTCATATTACCAGACCATATCTCGGCCACTACTTGAAAGCCAGACGCCAAGACCTGCTGGCTGACCTCTTTATTTTTGCACCGCTCAACAGACAGTGCTTTAACAGACGCAGGGTAATTGACCAAGGATTGTAAGTGTCCACTTAACTCGGCTGAATGTTGCGCTTATGTAACGTCGAGATAAAAATTCGGTGACAGGACTGCTTGGGATATGTTGCTTTGTATGCAGTTTACAACCACCACAAATTTTATAATTAAAAAAGTACTTATCATAATACGCTTTAATTAATTTTTAACAAAACAATCTAAAGAAGATATATAGTTTTTTGAAAAAAAAGTGGACTATTAGTGCTTCAACAACAAAACAAAAACATATTTGTCTGGTGATTTTCCTTAAGCATCCCTGCACAGATTCTCTCATTTTCGGGCGTCTTGCTAGTTTTAGCTCCTTTCACTTCATCTGTGGTAATACTATCAAAATCAATTCTTAGTCCCCTTTTGTTTGTGACTGATGGGGGCTCAGATCTGTTCAAAATGTTACCTCCACATGTTCATCTCCACTCTCTCAACAGTGCTTGTAGTACCATCATCTGATTTCAGTAAATGTAACGGCTCTGTTCATTATGTCTTTGTTTCTGTCGCATAGTCTGTGACACTGTCCCGATGTCCTTTAGCCCAGTCCTCTCCACGTTTCTCTATGCATTTTCGCTTGCCTTTCGTGTGCTAAGTTCTTTAATTCCATGAACCTTTGTCGGCATTGGATTTTTGCTCTTTTCTTTATTTTTTTTTATTTGGAGTCTAAGATTCTGACCTACAACTATAATAGTCCCTTTTCCTTCCGTTAAAATGTTGTACAATCCGCCATCTTGTTTTTTAATATTTACCCAGGGCAACCTCCCCTGCTTCTATCAATATTCATTTGAAACAATCAATTATATATTTGGTGTAATCTTTAAAATATTTTAAAAAAAATTAAATTAATTTTTTTTAAATACGCCAATATGGTGCGATCATCTGGGACCCATACCTAAAGCAAGACGTGGACAAGATGGAGCGTAACGTAATGCAGTGCGCTTCATAGCACGTGTCTACAAAACCGTCACTGGCCTCTTAAACAGATTTGACATCCCCGCCCTCAAAGACAGACGAGAAAAGATCCACCTAACATTCTTATATAAAGTGGTCATGGAGCTAGTGCCGGCCATCCCAGCAAACAATTATCTCACCCCACAGAAGCCAGGTCGATTAATCAGAGCCAAACTAGACACTGACTTAACCTCTGACAACCCCAAGAGCAATTACACCCGAAACAATAGCAAATGCTTCACTGTGCTTTGGAGTAACACAGTGCAACATAAGCAATCATTCTTCCCACGCACAATAATCGCTTGGAACCACCTGGAAAATACCGACGTGAACTCGACATCTATTGAAAGCTTCAAGGCTGTCCTGGTATCTGCTATGAGCCGTTTGGATGGCAGCATCGCTTCCCCAACCGTTGCATATATGCCAGTACATCGATGCAGAAACGTACCCTACCAGAACCAGAATATTACAAAAATAATATTTAAAAATAAATTTAGTGCTGTTTCAAATTCTTTCCTTTTCTTAAGGTTCTTTGGGTTCACAATGTTAAGACATTGCGTCCTTCTGTCAACCAATCCTTGCCTTTCTGAGTTTAACTTTTAGCTTTGCCACCACCTGTCTCCATTGTAAATCATATCTCGCCTCTATAGCTGTCCAAGAGTGCCTATATAGCTGTCCAAGAGTGCCTAGCTGTCCCAGAGTTATTTCTCTATGTTAATCCTTCTAACCCTGGTATTAAAGTCACAATATTAAGAAGAGGAAGGAGCACCCTGGGATGCCTTTGAGCTAATTATTATAGAGTGTATCTTTTTCTCTTCTGCTTCATTATTAAGTGCACATCCGAATACAGCTTATGATTTTGAGAACTTGGAAATCACCATTGCAAAGACTCGTTGTTCGATCACTGTTTTGTATTGTAAGAGCGAGTGGCGTAGTAAGGGGGTATGAAGAGGTATTAGCCCCTGGAGCACTATTTTTTTCTTCATTTTGAAGAGGGGCATTTTCAGCTAACTGCTGAATTTTTTCGTGGAAGATGGGCAGCAAAAAGCTTGGCCCCCCCGGGAAGCCAATAACCCTAGCTACGCCACAGGTAAAAGCCCCCCTCCCCACATTTTTTATTTTTATTCTTGCCAATGTTTAATACCAGTCTTTCATAATGATGCCTTCATGATAAGTCCAGTTGCCTGACCTCATCATTGCTGATACCTTCATTAAGTCCAATAGATTTACCTCATCATACCTGTTGGCTTTTGTGTTGGCATTTCCCTATGCTTATGTTTCTGTAGAAGTAGTTCTTAACGCGATGGGGCGACACCACAAAAGCCCGAACAACCAATTTTATTCTTGGGAAAGGCTGTGATTGAAACTGCTTTTCCCACATAGCCGTTATATCAGGCGTATTATTCTAGATATCAATTTTTTGATACAAAAGCCGGTTGCTATACACGACGTATCAAGACTTGGTGAATGTATTTAGATCATTTAATTGATTCTCTTGTATGTTGTGGATACAAAGGAGCTGACGCGAATGAAGAGGTGCTTTTAGAGAACTTTATCACAAAAACCGACTGAGAGTGAGTGAAAGAGAAAGATATAGGAAAAATTAAGGAGAAGCAGAGAGAGAGTGAGAGAGTGAGTGATAAAGATACAGAGAGAGAGAGAGAGAGAGAGAGAAAGAAAGAGGGAAATGGAGAGATAGAAAGTGAGAGAGAAAGAGAGGGGGAGGGGAGAGCAAAGAAAGAAATAGATACATAGAGATAGGGAGAAATAAGGAGAGGCAGAGAGAGAGAGAGAGTGAGAAATAGAGATACACAGAGAGAGAGAGAGAAAGATTGAAGGTAAATTGAATCTGAACTACTACTACCACACAAAACACGCTTTTTTCTATCAATTAGCAAGACTTTTCGTTTCCCACAGGTAAGGCCAATTCTCCCAGATATCTTGCTCACAAGAATGTCGGCCGTGGAGACGTAGCTCCTGGGAACTCTATTGAATCAAATATCTGAGATTAGCGCAATTCATCACAGGTCGGCAGCGGTGTTTGAGCTTCAAATGGCACATTTTTGGCTCCAGATTTCTCCTGAAGTTAATTTAATTAGTAACCATTAATAACATTTGGGCTTTCTTTGTTATGTATTTTAAGAAACTTATAATAATATCAACAATAATCGCCTGACTGACTTGATAGATTCTGTTGATAGAGAAAATAAAACGATCAGTCAAATAATATTGTGTGCCTTGAAAGTGATGAAAAGTATTCATAAGTGGTGATGTGTGGCGGTGCCGTCTCAAAGAGGCCATGTGGTGATGTGTGGAGGTGCTGTATCAAAGAGGCCGTGTGGTGATGTGTTACATAGTCACAGAGAAGGCATACTTACTTCTTCTGAACTTATAGTTACATAGTCACAGAGAAGGTATTCTTACTTCTTCTGTACATATAATGTCACAGTTCAGTATCCTTAAATCTTTGTACAGATACTTTCACATTGAAGTATCCTCACATATTATGAACAGATAGTTTCACATTGAAGTATGGTCACGTCTTCTGTACAGATACTTTCACAGAGAATTATCATTACGTCTACTGTACAGATACGTTCACATTGAATTAACATTACATGCTCTGTACAGATATTTTCACATTGAATTACCATTACATCTTCACAGAGAAGGTATTCTTAGAGCCCCCGAAACAAGTATTTCTGTGCCACGACCCCTTAATTCCATTAACTGCGTTTAGTACAAAATTTTGGCCACACAATTAGGGTACAATAATTTGAGTATATTTTATAGTATTTGCGCGTTTTATTGCTCATTTATAAATTATGATGTTTTATTACATTTATAAAAATTGGAAACATTAATTTGGGAGTGTTAAAGTAAGTTTGTTGTCTTTATATAAAGATTTATCCCTATTAATAAATCATGATACGCTGTGAAGGTCGGCCTTTGATACCTTAATCTAGCGGTTCTCAACCTGTGGGTCGCGACCCCTTTGGGGGGTCGAACGACCATTTCCCAGGGGTCGCCTAAGACCATCGGAAAACACATATACTCTACAGTTATGAAGTAGCAACGAAAATAATTTTGTGTTTGGGGGGTCGCCACAAGGCAAGGAACTGTATTAAGGGGTCGCGGTATAAGAAAGGTTGAGAACCGCTGCCTTAATCAAAGGAACAGTAGTTTTTTTGCTGTTTTAAAAAAAAATTAAACAATATGTTATTTCATTTGTTTGTTTATTATTTTTTTTTTTGGAAGGGGGGATGGTCAAATATTTACTGGTAATTTTTCTTATGTATGACCTATAACTGAAAGTCATGGATAAGTTACAGCTTTTCTTTGAACGACAATTTCGAGTTTGAAATTAAATACTATTTCTAATTTTCAATGGAATTCCTATAAAGCAATTTGCGACTCGGGCCAGACAAAGGGCCCTAAAGAAAGGCTGACTTGAAAGTGCCTATATCTAGCCCCCCCCCCCCACCCCCATGTGGCCCTGGTTGAAGGTGCTCCCAATTAAAATGCCATCAAAGAGTTCATCCATGTTTGAACATGTTACAGACTGGTAACGAAAAAAAAAAAAGAAGAGTTTTATGATCATAGAAATGTGCCAAGAAAAATATCGCCCACTTTATTGCACTTTGTGTTTGTGGGATTTTAATTGTAGAAAACAAATTGTATAATGCGGGTCATTTTGTTTGAATAGGTCAGACTACATTTTGTTTGAATAGGTCAGACTACATTTTGTTTGAATAGGTCAGACTAAATTTTGTTTGAATAGGTCAGACTACATTTTGTTTGAATAGGTCAGACTACATTTTGTTTGAATAGGTCAGACTACATTTTGTTTGAATAGGTCAGACTACATTTTGTTTGAATAGGTCAGACTACATTTTGTTTGAATAGGTCAGACTACATTTTGTTTGAATAGGTCAGACTACATTTTGTTTGAATAGGTCAGACTACATTTTGTTTGAATAGGTCAGACTACATTTTGTTTGAATAGGTCAGACTACATTTTGTTTGAATAGGTCAGACTACATTTTGTTTGAATAGGTCAGACTACATTTTGTTTGAATAGGTCAGACTACATTTTGTTTGAATAGGTCAGACTACATTTTGTTTGAATAGGTCAGACTACATTTTGTTTGAATAGGTCAGACTACATTTTGTTTGAATAGGTCAGACTACATTTTGTTTGAATAGGTCAGACTACATTTTGTTTGAATAGGTCAGACTACATTTTGTTTGAATAGGTCAGACTACATTTTGTTTGAATAGGTCAGACTACATTTTGTTTGAATAGGTCAGACTACATTTTGTTTGAATAGGTCAGACTACATTTTGTTTGAATAGGTCAGACTACACTTTGCTTGAATAGGTCAGACTACATTTTGTTTGAATAGGTCAGACTACATTTTGTTTGAATAGGTCAGACTACATTTTGTTTGAATAGGTCAGACTACATTTTGTTTGAATAGGTCAGACTACATTTTGTTTGAATAGGTCAGACTACACTTTGCTTGAATAGGTCAGACTACATTTTGTTTGAATAGGTCAGACTACATTTTGTTTGAATAGGTCAGACTACATTTTGTTTGAATAGGTCAGACTACATTTTGTTTGAATAGGTCAGACTACATTTTGCTTGAATAGGTCAGACTACATTTTGTTTGAATAGGTCAGACTACATTTTGTTTGAATAGGTCAGACTACATTTTGTTTGAATAGGTCAGACTACATTTTGTTTGAATAGGTCAGACTACATTTTGCTTGAATAGGTCAGACTACATTTTGCTTGAATAGGTCAGACTACATTTTGCTTGAATAGGTCAGACTACATTTTGCTTGAATAGGTCAGACTACATTTTGTTTGAATAGGTCAGACTACATTTTGCTTGAATAGGTCAGACTACATTTTGCTTGAATAGGTCAGACTACATTTTGTTTGAATAGGTCAGACTACATTTTGCTTGAATAGGTCAGACTACATTTTGTTTGAATAGGTCAGACTACATTTTGTTTGAATAGGTCAGACTACATTTTGCTTGAATAGGTCAGACTACATTTTGCTTGAATAGGTCAGACTACATTTTGTTTGAATAGGTCAGACTACATTTTGCTTGAATAGGTCAGACTACATTTTGCTTGAATAGGTCAGACTACATTTTGTTTGAATAGGTCAGACTACATTTTGCTTGAATAGGTCAGACTACATTTTGCTTGAATAGGTCAGACTACATTTTGCTTGAATAGGTCAGACTACATTTTGCTTGAATAGGTCAGACTACATTTTGCTTGAATAGGTCAGACTACATTTTGCTTGAATAGGTCAGACTACATTTTGTTTGAATAGGTCAGACTACATTTTGCTTGAATAGGTCAGACTACATTTTGCTTGAATAGGTCAGACTACATTTTGCTTGAATAGGTCAGACTACATTTTGCTTGAATAGGTCAGACTACATTTTGTTTGAATAGGTCAGACTACATTTTGCTTGAATAGGTCAGACTACATTTTGCTTGAATAGGTCAGACTACATTTTGCTTGAATAGGTCAGACTACATTTTGCTTGAATAGGTCAGACTACATTTTGTTTGAATCGGTCAGACTACATTTTGCTTGAATAGATCAGACTACATTTTGCTTGAATAGGTCAGACTACATTTTGCTTGAATAGGTCAGACTACATTTTGCTTGAATAGGTCAGACTACATTTTGCTTGAATAGGTCAGACTACATTTTGCTTGAATAGGTCAGACTACATTTTGCTTGAATAGGTCAGACTACATTTTGTTTGAATAGGTCAGACTACATTTTGCTTGAATAGGTCAGACTACATTTTGCTTGAATAGGTCAGACTACATTTTGCTTGAATAGGTCAGACTACATTTTGCTTGAATAGGTCAGACTACATTTTGCTTGAATAGTTCAGACTACATTTTGCTTGAATAGGTCAGACTACATTTTGCTTGAATAGTTCAGACTACATTTTGCTTGAATAGTTCAGACTACATTTTGCTTGAATAGGTCAGACTACATTTTGCTTGAATAGTTCAGACTACATTTTGCTTGAATAGGTCAGACTACATTTTGCTTGAATAGTTCAGACTACATTTTGCTTGAATAGGTCAGACTACATTTTGCTTGAATAGGTCAGACTACATTTTGCTTGAATAGGTCAGACTACATTTTGCTTGAATAGGTCAGACTACATTTTGCTTGAATAGGTCAGACTACATTTTGCTTGAATAGGTCAGACTACATTTTGCTTGAATAGGTCAGACTACATTTTGCTTGAATAGGTCAGACTACATTTTGCTTGAATAGGTCAGACTACATTTTGCTTGAATAGTTCAGACTACATTTTGCTTGAATAGGTCAGACTACATTTTGCTTGAATAGTTCAGACTACATTTTGCTTGAATAGGTCAGACTACATTTTGCTTGAATAGTTCAGACTACATTTTGCTTGAATAGGTCAGACTACATTTTGCTTGAATAGGTCAGACTACATTTTGCTTGAATAGGTCAGACTACATTTTGTTTGAATAGGTCAGACTACATTTTGCTTGAATAGGTCAGACTACATTTTGTTTGAATAGGTCAGACTACATTTTGTTTGAATAGGTCAGACTACATTTTGCTTGAATAGGTCAGACTACATTTTGCTTGAATAGGTCAGACTACATTTTGCTTGAATAGGTCAGACTACATTTTGCTTGAATAGGTCAGACTACATTTTGCTTGAATAGGTCAGACTACATTTTGTTTGAATAGGTCAGACTACATTTTGCTTGAATAGGTCAGACTACATTTTGCTTGAATAGGTCAGACTACATTTTGCTTGAATAGGTCAGACTACATTTTGCTTGAATAGGTCAGACTACATTTTGCTTGAATAGGTCAGACTACATTTTGTTTGAATAGGTCAGACTACATTTTGCTTGAATAGGTCAGACTACATTTTGCTTGAATAGGTCAGACTACATTTTGCTTGAATAGGTCAGACTACATTTTGCTTGAATAGGTCAGACTACATTTTGTTTGAATAGGTCAGACTACATTTTGCTTGAATAGGTCAGAATACATTTTGCTTGAATAGGTCAGACTACATTTTGCTTGAATAGGTCAGACTACATTTTGCTTGAATAGGTCAGACTACATTTTGTTTGAATCGGTCAGACTACATTTTGCTTGAATAGGTCAGACTACATTTTGCTTGAATAGGTCAGACTACATTTTGCTTGAATAGGTCAGACTACATTTTGCTTGAATAGGTCAGACTACATTTTGTTTGAATAGGTCAGACTACATTTTGCTTGAATAGGTCAGACTACATTTTGCTTGAATAGATCAGACTACATTTTGCTTGAATAGGTCAGACTATATTTTGCTTGAATAGGTCAGACTACATTTTGCTTGAATAGTTCAGACTACATTTTGCTTGAATAGGTCAGACTACATTTTGCTTGAATAGTTCAGACTACATTTTGCTTGAATAGGTCAGACTACATTTTGCTTGAATAGTTCAGACTACATTTTGCTTGAATAGGTCAGACTACATTTTGCTTGAATAGTTCAGACTACATTTTGCTTGAATAGGTCAGACTACATTTTGCTTGAATAGTTCAGACTACATTTTGCTTGAATAGGTCAGACTACATTTTGCTTGAATAGGTCAGACTACATTTTGCTTGAATAGGTCAGACTACATTTTGCTTGAATAGGTCAGACTACATTTTGCTTGAATAGGTCAGACTACATTTTGCTTGAATAGGTCAGACTACATTTTGCTTGAATAGGTCAGACTACATTTTGCTTGAATAGGTCAGACTACATTTTGCTTGAATAGGTCAGACTACATTTTGCTTGAATAGGTCAGACTACATTTTGCTTGAATAGGTCAGACTACATTTTGCTTGAATAGGTCAGACTACATTTTGCTTGAATAGGTCAGACTATCCTGATCTAGCCGACAAGACTTATCTACATACAGATAGTGATAAACTTGCTAGCGTTGCTGAAACGTTAACATAACAAGTTAATATCACCCGAAAACAAGTAGGGGGGGGGGGAATCTTTGAAAGAGATGTCGAATCCCGTTGTGTCCTGGTCGACTCTGTAGGAGAAATTCTCAGACCCCTGTTTGTCTATACAATCGTAAAATTATAATGCCTATACAAAATTCGGCCCCGCACCTGAACCCAAACAGAAGCCTAACACAAGAACCTGAAATTACAACGAATTCTTAATCAGCTGGTTTCAGTTACAACGTTCACGCTGCTCTGACTGCTAATGAATTCACGACGATCCGCCGCTGCTTCTCTCCATCAAGCCGAGTCCGACCGTTCACCCACTCCCATGTTTCGCCTTGAACACTCACAGCGCCGTGTGTGCTATGTTGTCTCACTCACCACCACCTACACAACCCCCCTCCCCCTTTTGCACAGAGCTCACGGTGCACTCTAGGATTTACAACCTCGGCAGTCTAACGTCATTAGACACAGGATCTATTAACGGACACTCCTAGCCAGGCATCAGTCAAGATGGTAAGTCTGAACTTTCAATTACAACCCATTTATTTATCTTTACTAGCATAACGCACACTTTTAATGGGCCAACTCATTATCTTATTTTGAAGACAGAGATCATTAAAAAAAAAAAAAGGTAATTCTTAGCGCGATTTGAATATTATTAGAAAATTCGTATTCAGATAATTAAAAAAAAATTATAATAAAAAAGAAAAATGCGATACGAATTCTGCTTCCAAAGTTTCTCCGCCATAAGAGCGCCTTCACTGAGCCTGCCTAGCATTTGATATGTTCTCGCAAGGAAACATTTACTCTTAATGCAATAAAATATTACAATATTTTTCAGGTGTTTTATTTATAGTAATAAATCGATGTATCATCATATTTTATGTTCAAAACATAATTTTCTTGAGTCATACATAAGAATAGTTTTATTTTGGCTAATACTGCACCACGCGCCCTCAGCCCTCCTTACTTTTGTTTGTAATCAACAGAAAAACGGAAGTGATGCCTTTTCGGTTTCGCTTAAATGCGATTCAAATGAAGTTTTTAGATTTAGATGAACATAAATAAAGCAACAACTTAAGTCACACAATCCATGTTTGTTAAATGAACAGTACGAGAGCCTCTTTTAAATGGGTGCAGATTAACATTCTTATTTGAAGAGTGATATCTAGGAAAGTTGCCTTAATAAATACGTTTCACTGGTCTATACGTGTATTTTCGTTCAAGGAATCTGTCACTCTAAAACATCACATAATACATTTGACTAAGTGGGGGCCTTAGTTCAGCGTTTCTCAAATGTGGTACATCATCATATGCACCACTAGTGGTACATTATTTTGTTTCAGGTGGTATATATAGAAATAACCATATGAAGTTGATAGTGTCGTACAGAGTCTGAATTAAAACACAAATACAAAATGAACATGGTGGAATATACCATTTTGGCAGTTAACTTCAGTTGTTCACGCAGTTCGAGAGTCTTTGTCTCAATTCAGTCACATACCCGATAGCACATACCTGACATCATATACCTGACATCACATACCTGACAGCACATACCTTACTGCATATAACTGACAGCACATACCTGACAGCACATACCTGACATCACATACCTGACAGCACATACCTTACTACATATAACTGACAGCACATACCTGACAGCATATACCTGACAGCACATACCTGACAGCACACACCTGACAGCACATAACTGACAGCAGACACCTGACAGCACATACTGACAGCACATACCTGACAGCACATACCTGACAGGTTCAGTTTCCATTTAAACAGTTGGCGACTATATTACCTTAATGATGTCAGTCAATGTAATTAAAGGAATTGTTTCGTTCAATCTTTAATGAATTATTATTTAGAATCTAAAGCCATTTGAGATTTCCACATGCGATCACAACTACACCAATGAGATATCAGATCCTTAAGGTCCAGAAAGGGATCACAACTACACCAATGAGATATCAGAGCCTTAAGGTCCAGAAACGGGTCCTTGATCCCCTTGACCCCCATGAATTTTCTGCAGAAATTAATATTTTAGAAAAAAACACCCATTTTTATTCCTACAGCTCAATATTCAGGGGATAATAACACAACCCCCCTCCCCCCCCCCCAAACACACATACTCACACCTTTTAATATTTTTCAATGGACGCCTATGATCAGAGAATATAATACTAATGCCAGCGTTCACAAAAGTACCAACATATGGGGGGCATCAGATTGTTGTATTGCTATCTAATTAACAACATTTTGTGTGTGGTCATATTACGCTGTGTGCTTCCGGGGTGTGGGTGAGAGAAAGCTGGGAAGGACAACCATTAAATTACACGTTAGTTCAAGGACAAGATGTCGTGGTTACAAGGGAGGGTCGGGGTGCAGAGAAATTAAATCAACAGAGGGGAATCTTTTCAAATGACGACAAAACTTGAAACTTAATAAAGAGCAACGTAAAATGACTTTAAAATGTCCGAATAAAAATGTTTTAACGGCTTTTGATGATGATTGAATACTTTAATAGCGCTTGTGGCTATGCTATATATATATTTTAGCATGCTCACAGCGCTCAGATGTCCTATAATCTATTTAAACAAAAAAGTCTTTAAATGTTACTTAAATGATTTTTTTTTTATCATTTTCAATTTCCTTCAAAGATTGAGGCAAACTGCTCCATAATTTTGGGCGGTATCGCTTCAAAAGAGCGCACTCCGTATGACTTCTTTCTTTTGAAGTGAAAGGAAACTAGAACGTTTACAAATTAATGTCTAAATACCTCCCCCGAACGTTCTATTCTATACCATTAAAATAAATAACTACAACTACAGACTGTGCCTTTTTACACCTAGGCCAAATTTTTTTTCTCGCTCGGTTGCTGGCAAGGTTGCCATTTGTAGTTTCGAATCCATCATATATATGTATACTAGCGAATATTCCCGGCGTCGCCCGGGATTGCATTCGGACCCCCATCCTGGTGGGACATTGATCCTATATGGAACCCGATCCCATTCTGACTCCGAACCCGGCGCAAATTTGTTTCACAGAGTGATCCCAATCTCGATGGGTTCCTGTTCTCGGTGGGTTCCCGTTCCTCGGTGGAATCCCGATACCGGTCAGTTCCCGATACCTTCGGTATTCTATATAAGACTTCTAATAATAATATTTTGATCCCGGTGGGTTCCAGAACCCGGTGGATTCCCGATACCTTCGGTATCCCGTTTCCCGGTTGTATCATAATCCTGGTGTGATCCCGTTTTCCGGGGGGACCCCGATCCCGATAGAATCCTGATCCCGGCGGGCTCCTGATACCGGAGGGTTCCCGTTTTCCGGTTGGATCCCGTTTCCTAGTGGGTTCCCTTGATCCCGTTACTTGATGGGATCGCGTTACCCGTGGGTTTCAGTTTACTCGTTCCCCTTTACGATCCTGTTCCTCGTTGGGATTTTGTTCCCGGTAGGATTATGAGGGCTATGTTTAGAGAAAACTCCCAGGGAAGTATAGAAATGAATAGAACTAAACTGATATTTCAATAAGCTTTTAGATACCATTATATATCCCCAGTAGAACAATATAGAACGTTTTGGAACATTTAAGATTAAATGTAATCTCCAACTCAAAACGCGTAAAAAATGTTTTTTCTAAGTAATTGTTCTTTGAATACGAAAAAATTATACAACTAAATTCACTACTATAACTATATTACAAATAAGTTGAAAGAAGGGCATCAACGCGGGCCCATTCCATAATTGTACTGAGATGTTGGGGGGGGGGGGGGGGCATAAAAAATCATTCAGATAAATTGTGAAGTTAAAATTTAAAACTTGTCCTATTAAAACCTTTTAATAATTCCATAGATATAGCTTTTTAAAGTTATCGAACGGTCTGGAAAATTCTAGATTGGATATTCTTAGTTTTATATCCACCGATATTTCAATACGGACAATGAAGTGTATTGCTACCACGCTAGGCCTATAGCCATCAATTCATATAGAACCTATAGTGTTGTCTAAGCCTATTGATATGTATATATCTTATATAAGCAAACATGAAATGGGGCCCCCGACCCCAGAAGAATTGATATTATGAGTTCAGTACCCTTCGGTATTTGAATATGGATAATCAAGTGTATGTATACTAAGTTTGGTCATGATCAGTGTTTCTTTCAGGCATACCTCCGGGGGGGCAGAGCCCCCCCGGAGCAAGTCAAGTGCCCCCCCGGGGGAAAATGTGTAAAAAAAATAATTAAAAAAAAATATTCTAAATTTAATTTTTATAAAATTTTTAAAAGTTATTGAAATGTGTGCCTTTAATCGATTACAATTATTGGAAAAAATAAAATATCGCTTTGTTCGATATATATTGATGATCCATAGCGTTCAGGTTAATCTTGTTACAGGCTCGCAGAAATCGATTATAAATATGGTATTGTTTTGAAAATTGGCCGCTCCTGATCATAAGCTAAAAGCTTACTTTTTCTGATTCGCAGATATCGGTATCTTTTATTTAATTATATTTTGCAGCTGCAAAAGTTGAAAGACTTTTTAATAACCATGTATTAAACTACCTTTTCATCGATATAAATGTCTGTAAATTAAATATAGTTCTTGCTAAGAAATAAACATGTGCAATCTCAGTCAATCTGTTTTCAAATTATACTGTATAATAGCATCATGCTTTAAAAAAAATCATTTTTAGCAATTATTTTAATGTAGTAGATTCCATAGATGTATGCTGACATAGATAAAATGAAAATTTAAAAATAATAATAATAATAATTTTAAAACAAAAAATTAGGAATTTGCCGGTTACATACAAATAGTGGACTTTTCATCACAATTATTAAATCGAGTGTTTCTAATCTTTTAACACAGTTTAGGGAACAGAGTAAAATGATTTTTTAAAAAAAAATAGTCTTTATTTATTAAATCCCTAATGACTTTTCTATGTTAATATAATAATAATAAACAATCTTCCCCAGCTGCTTGAACTAATTAAAAAAATTATTTTAAGATGATAATCCAGTAGAAAGAATATAATATATATTTAAACAACGAATAGAAAAAAAATCGAGTATTTCGATTATCTTGTAAATGTCATTTTTGGTAGTTCATGTAGTTTAAAAAAAATTATATGGAATTGGTAAAAAAATTGTTTTCAAGTATAATATTGAAGAGGCAAGTTGTAATGATCTGAAGCAAATTATAGTAATCTAAAAATCTTAATTAACATTTCAATCAACTGAATATTGAGAATTGAAACTTTAATTTTATACGAAAAAAAATCACACATTAATAAATATATGAGTCTTTTGTAAACAGTTCTTGACCTCTGAACAATTATGTCGGTTACATATGATTTATAAATAAATACCAATTTTGAAAACCCATAAAGATATAGTCTTTAGCCTTTTGTACAGAAAAGCCTTTTTTTCTTTTTGACTTTGGTGAAACTTGGAAATATTTTGAAATAAATGTATGTTTTTGGTTTTTCTTTTAGGTTCAAAATGTAAAACTATTTTAGCATTTCTTTTTTGGGATGGATACCTTTTTTTGGATGGAATTCTTTTTTCTTAATTTTAAAAATATTTTGTAGTAAATTCATTATTTTTTATGTAGTTGATCCCAAAAATATTTTAAAATAGTAACTTTAAAAATACATTACTTTTCAATTTTAAAAAAGATGTTTGCATACCACACTTAGTCAAGTAGAGACGTCGCTTGACTTTTTATGGCACCCGTGCTACTTTTCGTTTCTTTCCTTCCCTACCTAGCAGTAAAAGTTGATAGTATAATGTAATTACAGCCCAACTTTAAGCCCCTAAAATATACGAGGCCCCATGCAGCTATGTGGGTTGCAGACCTCACACGATGGCTCTTAGGTCAAATGACACATAAAATCTTAACTAGCATCTCTCCCGTTGCTCTACAGTTAAGTGTTTAATGATGCGAAACTAAATTTAACTATGGTATGTAAAAAAAAATATGCATTCTTGCATTTTGAATTTATCAAAAAATTTCCGGGGCCTATACAATTTTAAGGGGCGAGTCTAAGCTAAGGAGTATCTCTCGATAAAAAACATACCCTAAGGGCTCCCAACTGGACTGAATTTATTTAATATTGTGCTGGTGGAAGAGTTAGTGATGTCATGTTATTATCGTTATTTCTAGCGCCTACCACCCAAATGTCTGAAATGTTTACATCAGTGGTCTGCTCCACTCCATTCTTCCATTGGGATCGATCCATTGCTTTACACCTCCATGTGCGAACCCCAACCTTTGTAAGCCCTTCTCTACATCGTCAATCCATCTCAGTCTTGGTCGACCGGTGAGCCGTCTGCCCCTATGTTTCTGCATGTAGATCGTTTTTGTTGCTCCAGAATCCGGCATCCTTTCAATGTGTCCTGCCTAGGGCAGTCTGCCTTTTCTTATATTGTTGTGACTATGGATGGGTATTTGTACAATTGCTCTTGGTTTGTATGGATTCCCAAAAAGAAAATTGTCTATCATCGGGTCATATATTTAGCAGGTTCTCTGCTTTTCTGGTAGGAACCAAGTCTCACTATTGGTCTTGTGATAGTGGTGTATACTTCCTTCTTTGTTCCCTTAGCGAGATTTTTGCTTTGAAGTAGCTTTTGTCAATTGAAATAAGAACGGTTGCATGCTGTTATTCTTTCTTGCACCTCCGATTGTATTTCCTCTTGCTTTTTTAGTCACCCCTAGATATTTGAAAGTAGCTACCCTCTCAAAGACGTAGATGTTCATATTGATGAAGTCATCAGTGCTTATTTCCTGACATTATCATAAATATTGCCTTCGCTTTATTTACATCAAGACCAGCTTTGACCATCACATCTTCAATTTCCCTGAAAGTTTTAATAATATCATCAATGCTGTTTCTACCAAGTAGCGCTACATCGTCTGTATAGTCCAGGTAATGCAGTGGCTGGCTTTATAAAGTTCCTCATGGTTGTTCTGTAACACCTCTCAGGTGCTCACACGTATGTTTCTAATGCTTTTTTCTAAAGTGATGTTGAAAATGATACACGGATTTCCTTGTCTGAGGCCCAGATTGATTGGGAACTCCCTCAAGTACTCCCTCTGTACTTTGATTCTACTTTTGTAGTTATCGGTCGTCATATGTATGAGTCAGGTAAGTTTGTTAAGGACTCCAAGTTCCAGCACAGCATCGTTCATGTATTTCCCGTCTATGCTATCATAACCTGATTTGTAGTCCACATATAGTTGGTGTATGTTGATGTATTCTTAGCATTTTTCTACGAGACATCTAACAGTAAATATATGAACGTTTGAAATGCCCCTTCACACATTGTCTTAAAGATAGATTGAATACAGTGCATGATACCCTCACTAGGTAACCCTTGTTACCAGTGAAATATCCGCATCAACACCAGGAACAGAAACATTGCAAATCCCATCTACATTCATAGGAGCCATAATGATCAATAAATTGATCGTGGGCCCTTAATAGACAGAAAAAGAAGAAGAAAAATTTGCACCACAATGCATCACTGCATTTTGAATTTATTATTTTTAAATTAAGCTGACCCCTGCCCTCACTTTTGCTCAAACTCTTCGGATTCCTCAATTTCTGCTACCCCCCCCCCCTTTTTTTTTCCTTGTCGATCAATGTGACCACCGGGTTGAATCTAATCTTGTGTCAAATGATTTTCTTCGGACACCACAACCAGAATGAATTTAGTTTGTGTCTGGCACTGGTCGCCATAATGCCTCCCCAGACGCTTGAAAAATTATTTCCCCCGATCAAATGAACGTCTTATCAAAACATTCGAATCATGTATACTCCAAAATGCATCTTTTGATTGTTAAACAATCACACATTTTCTGCTGCCCTACTTCCCGATAAAAATTACTTGCCATGACAGCCAAATTTGGTGCTGATATATGCACTGCCCAGCGGCGTGCCTAGTGTTAGCGCCACCCTAGGTGGGTTAACTTTTTTGCCACGAAACCTTTCTCGATAGAAACTCTGCAGATGTACGAAAATCCCGCCGCTCTATCTAAAGAAAAAATGACACCTGGGAAGACCAAATGTTCGCCACCCACTTCTACGTCACTGGCGTGAGTCTTTGATGACAGGGGACAAGATTCATCTTTACATCCCCCCCCCCCCCCCCCGCTAAACTCTGAAACCTATTATTTTCATCCATTAGCACTATAGCCCATTAGATGCCCCCGCTATTCTGGCGCCAGGTGACATATGTCCCATCTGCCACCCCTTAGCTACGCCTCTGGCCACTGAAAAACTGGCACTGCCCCCCCGAACGTCAAAAGTGCCCCCTCGGGGGAAAATTTCTGAAAGAAACACTGGTCATGATCCATCAATTAATGTAGGAGTATTTGTTGGTCATTTTATTTATTTATCTCATATAAGAAAAAAAAACAAATCGGGGCCCCAGGCCCCTAACAGAATGTTATAAAAAGTTCATAGCCCCCCAGTATTTGATATTGGATAATGATGGATATATGTGCCAAGTTTGGTCAATATCCATCAATCCAAGTAAAAGCCATTGTGGAACAAATAAACAAATTTTCACGTCTATATATACGAGTTTCCCTCGAATAAAAAATGCATTTTAAATATTAATCCAAGAATCTATATTTGTAATTGTTTTATTGGGTTGATTTTGGAAGTAACGATGTTACTATTTCAATAAATAGAAACGTCTACATGAAAAAACACGATAAAGGTAGCTTGACCCATGAACAGATAACTCTAGTATAATCAAGCTACTAGTACAGGTTTCCAGCTTATGGAACTTGACCTCAAATGGGGCTGCGAAGGGACTTCTGTAGGGTCGCCCAGTGCTGGCCTAATAAAGTTTGACAAGAGCATACATAAATGTCATATATATATTATTTTTTTGGTGGGGGGGGGGGGAAATGTCTATTTTTGTCTTTTTTTTGTATTTGTCCTGTCTGCCGAGGAAGGCCCTTGCCGAAATGTTATCGCATTGTACTGGCGTTTGATTCAAGCCACTCCAAATAGCAGTGGCGTAGCGAGCTTAACTCGCGCCCGGGGCACAATACCGTTTAAGCGCCCCCCCTATTCGAAAACCATACAATATTATAGTAAAATATACCATTTGGCGCCCCTTTGGGAGTAGCGCACGGGGCATGATGCCCCCCCTTGCCCCCCTCACTACGCCACTGCCAAACAGTGATCTACTAGAAATTTACCACCCCACAACAATTGCCACCCATAGGCAGCCACCTGTGTCGCTTATAGCTCAATCACGCCCTGGGGTCATCGGTTGAAACAATAAAATAAGAGAAATAGTGATTTTTTAAATACAATTATTTCTTTAAAAAGTTCGATAAACTCTGCTCTAGAGGCAGTGGCGGAGAAAGAAAAAAAACTCCTCACGACCCGGTATTTTATCTCTCCTGGCCCAGTACAGGTCGGCGACCCGGCATGTGGGAAACGCCGGATTGTTTGGAATTCTAATGTGTTCATTTGTAATTGGCGATATTAAACTTGTCCTTGCATTTTCAAACAACAGCTGGTTCAATTCTGTCATCTTGTTTACTTTTGGGAAAGCGTGATTCTGTATTTAAAAAAAAAAGTTTTTACCTTCACTGCGGGGTTCGATCTATGCCTTGGGTTGCGTTATAGCCATAATTGGTTCGATCTATGCCTTGGGTTGCGTTATAGCCATAATTGGTTTGATCTATGCCTTGGGTTGCGTTATAGCCAAAAATTGGTTTGATCTATGCATTGGGTTGCGTTATAGCCATAATTGGTTTGATCTATGCATTGGGTTGCGTTATAGCCATAATTGGTTTGATCTATGCATTGGGTTGCGTTATAGCCATAATTGGTTTGATCTATGCCTTGGGTTGCGTTATCGCCATAATTGGTTTGATCTATGCATTGGGTTGCGTTATAGCCATAATTGGTTTGATCTATGCCTTGGGTTGCGTTATCGCCATAATTGGTTTGATCTATGCCTTGGGTTGCGTTATAGCCATAATTGGTTTGATCTATGCATTGGGTTGCGTTATCGCCATAATTGGTTTGATCTATGCCTTGGGTTGCGTTATAGCCATAATTGGTTTGATCTATGCCTTGGGTTGCGTTATCGCCATAATTGGTTTGATCTATGCATTGGGTTGCGTTATAGCCATAATTGGTTTGATCTATGCCTTGGGTTGCGTTATCGCCATAATTGGTTTGATCTATGCCTTGGGTTGCGTTATCGCCTTAATTGGTTTGATCTATGCATTGGGTTGCGTTATCGCCATAATTGGTTTGATCTATGCCTTGGGTTGCGTTATCGCCATAATTGGTTTGATCTATGCCTTGGGTTGCTTTATCGCCATAATTGGTTTGATCTATGCATTGGATTGCGTTATAGCCATAATTGGTTTGATCTATGCATTGGGTTGCGTTATCGCCATAATTGGTTTGATCTATGCCTTGGGTTGCGTTATCGCCTTTCAAAGTTAGAAATTCCAGCAGTGAAATTGAGAGCGTGACAGCTGTTCCAATAGATATTGTTTCTGACTGAAGAAGTTCAGAGGTTTCATTTATTCGCTTTGGCTGTTTGCTAAGACAAAAGAAGAAATTGTCGCCAATTCAAAAGCATCCATTAGATCCATTGTAGATTCGTGGTTTTACGAATTAGTGTGATCGTATCACCAAGGAATCTTCTGTAAGCATTCCTGAATACGACTTGAATTCTTTTATCTTTGATTTATTTAGAGTCTACACTATATCGATTACGACATTGTCTCACCTGAAACCAATGACTGACCAAAGCTTTAATTAAATGGTCCCATCTGCAACCAGTGATTGATCAAAGTTTCAATTAAATGGTCCCATCTGCAACCAGTGATTGATCAAAGTTTTAATTAAATGGTCCAATCTGCAACCAGTTATTGACCAAAGTTTAACGTACAGTCCACAAATAAGCCATGTTTGTGCTGTGTTTTCAAAAGACTCAATGACTTGATTTAACAGTAGATCAATGGCAGATCTACATTTAGATTTACCGAACTACATTCGACTTCTGAAACTGTCGATATCATATTATATAAATTAAGAAACATCTTGGTTTTTAACGCCAAATAACTTCTACCCCCCTGTCA
This sequence comes from Omphiscola glabra, assembly GCA_964017045.1. Lineage (NCBI taxonomy): Eukaryota > Metazoa > Mollusca > Gastropoda > Lymnaeidae > Omphiscola > Omphiscola glabra. Next base: position 28,642,415 of record OZ024798.1, on the reverse strand, counting down.
GTCTCTGATCGAACTGCCAGAACTGATCGAATTTCTTCATTTAGCTTTTTGGCGTTCGAAGTTAGAGAGTCAGAGAGCTGGGAACACAATCACGGCAGGACAATCAGTTCAACGCTCATTTGTGTGCGCTTAATATTTCTTCACGTAATTCTCAAAAGTTCCATGGCTTTAAATCCAAAGTTATATATAACAATTGTTAATGGGCTTAATAATGAATAACCACTTGAACTGGTGAGGAGTATTTCAATTTATAAATACCATTATGAACGGCTGACGCAAAATAATGTACGGTACTACAAATAACTCATCAATGCACACTGAGACCTTTGTCACATACTAATGAGAGGCTTTCACCTAGCGCCCTTAAACGCCTCTTTACTCTCATGAATATATATATATATATATATATATATATATATATATATATACACACACACACCTAATGATTTCAATTTTATTTATTTATTTATTACGAATATAAAGTGACATTTTGATATGATATCACATTCTCCCCCACTCACCCACTACTCCCCCCCCAAAAAAATGTCTGCATTGTCACAAAGTGCATCCTTCTCTCCCCCCCCCCCCCTTTTTTTTCCCACTGAATGTGACATCGTGCATGTAGTGTGAGATACATTAACTGGGTAATCCCGCTTCAAGTAATACATGATCAATGTATAGTTTGTGGTTTGGTTTTAAGGCATACAATTTTGCACAGGTGAAATTAATGATTGTGCACCTTTAATATCAATGCCATTGTTATTCGCACAAAACGTGTAGGCATTATCAGCTGCCATCGGCCACGTCTGTCAGTGACAACAAAATTTAGGTGTCAATAAAAGACCTTAAGAAAGACCACACAAAAAATGACTTTACTTTGGATTTTAATTTTGTATAATGAATATTTCGATACTTTGCTCACGGTGTAAAATTAGAGTAAATAAATTATCAAGCAGGGTGCAATACAAAGTGATATATGAGGTAAGAAAGATCAGATGACTTCATCGATGATCTGTGTTCTCTGTTGCATTGGCTAAGAAAGATCAGGTGACTTCATCGATGATCTATGTTCTCTGTTGCATGAGCTATTTTCTAGGTTGACAGATAACTTTTTGATTATGCTTCCTTTAGTTTGGAACTCTCACAAAAAGTAACTTATTCGATGAGATTTGTAAATATGCCATTTACATAATAATGTTATGGACAACTTTCTATAGACTCCATTCTAACATAATAAAGTTATGGACAGCTTTCTAAAGACTTCATACTTACATAATAATGTTATGGACAACTTTCTATAGACTTCATACTCACATAATAATGGTATGGACAACATTCTATAGACTTCATTCTAACATAATAATGTTATGGACAACTTTCTATAGACTTCATACTAACATAATAGTGTTATGGACAACTTTCTATAGACTTCATACTCACATAATAATGTTATGGACAACTTTCTATAGACTTCATACTCACATAATAATGTTATGGACAACTTTCTATAGACTTCATACTTACATAATAATGTTATGGACACCTTTCTATAGACTTCATACTAACATAATTATGTTATGGACAACTTTCTATAAGCTTCATACTAACATAATAATGTTATGGACACCTTTCTATAGACTTCATACTAACCATGTGTCCAAACCTATTTTTTTTGGTGTTGTGTCATGGGTGGGGTATACCTTTATTTTAATTACATATAGCTCTGAAATTAAATTTCTTCTCTTCCACCCTAATGCAGACGGCGAGAGATTACGTTGTCATATTGGCTGTGTTGGCTTTCACGCTACCATCTGGTGAGTAAATTACACTTGTAGATGGATTGCATGGATCTTTGGGGAGGTCAAAGGTCAATATCTATTACATAATGAATTTACAATAATTTTTTTTATTTTCACGAATATTCCGGAGATTTTTGTAACAAAAAAAAAGATAAATGCATCTTTTTAGAAAGTTAGTGATGGGCCCCTGATTCGGGAGTATTGATTGGGTTAATCATGGGCCCCTGATTCGGGAGTATTGATTGGGTTGATCATGGGCCTCTGATTCGGGAGTATTGATTGGGTTAATCATGGGCCCCTGATTCGGGAGTATTGATCGGGTTAATCATGGGCCCTTGATTCGGGAGTATTGATTGGGTTAATCATGGGCCCCTGATTCGGGAGTATAGATTGGGTTAGTAATTGGCCCCTCATTCGGGAGTATTGATCGGGTTAATCATGGGCCCCTGATTCGGGAGTATTGATTGGGTTAATCATGGGCCCCTGATTCGGGAGTATTGATCGGGTTAATCATGGGCCCCTGATTCGGGAGTATTGATTGGGTTAATCATGGGCCCCTGATTCGGGAGTATTGATTGGGTTAATCATGGGCCCCTGATTCGGGAGTATTGATTGGGTTAGTCATCGGTCCCTCATTCGGGAGTATAGATTGGTATAAAAAAATAGTTTACGGTTTAAATCAATGTAGAAATTTAGTTGTGAAAAGATTTTATCGACACCTGCCAAGAGAATCATGACAAGATGTAGAATTAGAGTGCCTAAACTTTGTATCATGATGACATAGTTGCCTCATGGTGACACAGTGGTTCATGGTGACACAGTGGTTCATGGTGACACAGTGGTTCATTGTGACACAATGGTTCATGGTGACACAGTGGTTCATGGTGACACAGTGGTTCATGGTGACACATTTATTTTTAATTTATCCAAATATATCCATGTAAACCTTGCCTGACATTATGAAAAATTAAATCAACAAATTCTACACACATGATTATATATCACAGAGTCAAACTCAAATATAGATATTTATTTCATAGATAAGTTCCTATAAATAAAATAAACACGCTGTATTTGGTGCATAGTGAGTAGTAATGACACACTTAGCTTTATTAGCACATTTAGTCTGATGTGGTGGGGAGGGGTAGGGGCAGATGAAATCCAAAAACTAGGGAAATCAGAATATAGGGCGTTACACCCGACCTCTCTGAATAAGAATCGAACCAGTTAGGAACTTTAACAGCGATCTGTGCGCAGGTGTTCAAAACACAATCTTTGTCTGCCAACTGTTTACAAGGCCTGCTCCTGCGGTGCATATCACTCGTCTAGAGATAGCACAAGGGGCAGGTAAATAACATGTGAACAACATTACCGGCTTCGGTTACCCCTCCTAACCAACCGATGGCGCTGTCGGGCACCAGTTGTAAACTTGAGCGTAAACATCGCATCTCCTGGAAAACTATTCGATTTCTAGTTAAATAATAAATGCACATTTTAGCCACTTCACGTCTCCATTGACAGTACTGCTATCTAGTACTGCCATCTAGTATTGCCATCTAGTACTGCCATCTAGTACTGCCACAGTGCAACATCAGCAATATGATGAGATGAAACAATGTTCTGTTAGATGTCACCTAATGTTGTGTAAGATGTCACCTAATGTTGTGTTAGATGTCACCTAATGTAGTGTTAGATGCAAACTTATGTTGTTAGATGCAAACTAATGTTGTGTTAGATGTCACCTAATGTTGTGTTAGATGTCACCTAATGTTGTGTTAGATGTCACCTAATGTTGTGATAGATGTCACCTAATGTTGTGTTTGATGCCACTAATGTTGTGAAAGATGTCACGTAATGTGTGTTAGATGCAAACTAATGTTGTGTTAGATGTCACCTAATGTTGTGTTAGATGTCACCTAATGTTGTGTTAGATGCCACCTAATATTGTGTTAGATGTCACCTAATGTTGTGTGAGATGTTAGATGACATCTAATGTTTTGTTAGATGCCACATAATCTTGTGTTAGATGTCGCCTAATGTTGTGTTAGATGCCGCCTAATGTTGTGTTAATAATAATAATAATAAAGTTCATTTGAAAAGTCACGCTTCATCCCCAAAGGCTCAAAGCGCGGTACAAAAACAAAGCTGGGAGATAATAACTAGCTGAAAAAGATGGTAGACAACTTCCCCCCTGAAGGTGTTTGCGAAATAGATTAGTTTTTAAATTTTTCTTGAAGGACTCCAACGTCTGGCTGTGTCTGAGAGTGTCAGGAAAGGTGTTCCAAATGGTTGGGCCAGCAAATGCGAACGTGCGCTTTCCATAAGTCTCAAGGCGAACACGCGTTATCGAGAGTTTGCCTCTATCGGATGAGCGGAGTTGTCTAGTGGGTACATAAGGCGTCATGAGCGCTTGGAGATAGGACGGCACCAGATCATGCAAGCAGCGGTATCACAGAGTTGCAATTTTGTACTCTATGCGAGCGCGGACCGCAGCCAATGCAGTTCTCTCAGAAGAGTTTTAGCATGGTCGAATTTGCGTTTACGAAGAACAATTCGAGCCGCATTATTCTGTGCTTTTTGAATTTTATCCAGGAGCGTAGCTGGAAGACCTACCATGAGAGCATTGCAGTAGTCCATGCGTGATAGAACGAATGCAGACATCAGCCTCTTTGATGCATTCAAAGTTAAGAAAGGTCTGATATGACTAATTCTGCGAAGCTCTAGAAAAATCGCCTTGCAAATCATGTTAATGTGATTTTCCATAGTTAGTGCTCTGTCTATGTAGACACCCAGGTTTCGCACTGTTTGAGCAAATTCAATCTGCACGCCTGAGAGAGTAAAGGATGGTGTATTTTTTAAATATTTTAACTTTTGAGCGGTAGCAATCGGTCTGCTCAGTCTTTTCAATATTCAATTTGAGCTTGTTTATTGTCATCCAGTGCCTAACTGACTCCACTGTCTTCTGTGTCATATTAAGAAGCTGAGGGAACTGAGAGGGGATCACGGATTTCTGATGTTGGGTATCATCCGCGAACATGTGATATACCATGTCAAACTGCTTGATCACTGCACCCAGGGGCTGAACGTACATAGTGAAAATCACCGGGCCTAAGACCGAGCCCTGGGTTACTCCGAATTCAATATGGATTTCTTGGAGGTCAAGCCGTTTGCGATAACTGATTGGACCTGACTTGTCAGATATGAGCGGAACCATCTCATGACGGTATCGGTGAAACCGAACGTATATTGCAGACGTTGGAGAAGTATGCCGTGGTCAAGCGTATCGAACGCTGCCAAAAGATCCAGTAACGACAAAAGGGTTACCTGGCTCTCACCACAAGACGACAGAAGGTTATTTACGACGCGCAACAGGGCTGTCTCGGTAGAGTGATGCGTTCTGTATGCTGACTGAAAAGGCTCAAACAAGTCACACTGAGTGAGGTGATCCAGGAGCTGTCGAAGAACGACCCTCTCTAAAATCTTTGATAAAAATGGTAGATTAGAGACGGGGCGATAATTTTCCAACAAATTAAGGTCGAGATTTGCTTTCTTTAGCAGTGGAGTTACAACCACCTCTTTAAAGGAGGATGGAACAAAACCAGTTTCAAAGACATTTATGTTAGATGTCACCTAATGTTGTGATAGATGTCATCTAATGTTGTGATAGAGTCACCTAATGTTGTGATAGATGTCACTTAATGTTGTGTTAGATGCCATCTAATAATGTGATAGATGCCAACTAATGTTGTGATAGATGTCACCTAATGTTGTGTTAGATGCCACCAATGTTGCATTGGTGCTCTTATCTAATTTTGAGACAAACGTCATGTTGGTCCCAAATAATGTTGTTTTTGTCCCATCTAATGTTGTGTTGGTCCCATCACATATGATCCGATGACGAGACATTTACTTTTTAAAGTTGTTATAACAGGTTCACATAATAAAGTATCCATTTTTTAGATCGTTAGATAAAACAACCGTTGTCGCCTTCTTTTTTTCAGACGCCAATCAGAACATGGGATCTCCTGCTGAAACAGACGCCATGGCGTCCATGAGTTCACGTAAGTTAAACAAATATCCATTAATATTTAAATTATATTGTTACAGTGTGGACCGTAATAGTATGTATGACTGTCGATTGTTGTTGAATGTACTGGGTGAACGTCGTGACCTGATTGGCCTGAGTAGTTTTCATGTTGTATGACTGGGGGCGGTGAGTTATTTTCATGTTGTATGCCTGGGGGCGGTGAGTTATTTTCATGTTGTATGACTGGTGGCGGTGAGTTATTTTCATGTTGTATGACTGGGGGCGGTGAGTTATTTTCATGTTGTATGACTGGGGGCGGTGAGTTATTTTCATGTTGTATGACTGGGGGCGGTGAGTTATTTTCATGTTGTATGACTGGGGGCGGTGAGTTATTTTCATGTTGTATGACTGGGGGCGGTGAGTTATTTTCATGTTGTATGACTGGTGGCGGTGAGTTATTTTCATGTTGTATGACTGGGGGCGGTGAGTTATTTTCATGTTGTATGACTGGTGGCGGTGAGTTATTTTCATGCTGTATGACTGGTGGCGGTGAGTTATTTTCATGCTGTATGACTGGGGGCGTCGCGTTGTTTTCATGAATGTTTTAAACTTAAATGTGTGAGTATTGGTTGGAGAATGGAGTTGGGTTATCATGTGTTGTGGGGTATAAAAAGAATGTAGAATGATGAATAAAGGTGAGTTGTTACACAGACGATTTGAGATCACGTTTTACTATTACACGGACCTTTCGCATTTTTTGTCATTTGGAATTTTATTTATAAAAATAACATAAAAACCTGGTCACTTTGCCTTGAACCCCACCGGGGGCATAGACCGTCTATAATAAATTTCTATTCATCTCGGTCCTGTGCTTTCCTTTCCAGTTGCTTCCAGGTGTATCCCATACTTTTAAGTCTGCCTCCAGCTTGCGTCTCCATGTGTTCTTTGGTCTTCCTCTCTTTGTTTTCCCCTGTGGATTCTTGTTAGGGATTTTCTGGTGATATTATGTGGGTATTTGCGAAAAGTGTGCCCTATCCATCTCCATCTCTTCGTTATGTTGTCTTCAGCAATAGGTTTTTTGTATGTCCTTGCCAGTAAGTCTTTGTTGGTGATGATCTTTGCCAATTTTTCTCCAGGATCTTTCCAAGGCAAGTTATTTTCAAGGTCTGTACTCTCTGCGTTATCCTCACTGTTGTTCTCCAAGATTTAGCTCCATAGAGTAGGACGGTTTTGACAGTTTTATTGAAAATTCTGATTTAAGTTTGCAGAGTCAGCTCCTTTGATTCCCATATATTCCTTCAAAAAGGCTTACTTGCATTTCTAGCCTTGACATCAACATCGGATCCACCATTTTTGACTATAGTGCTACTCAGGTAGGTAAAGGCCACCACTTATACCAGTTCACTTCCTGCCCCGGAGACAAGTATTTGGTTAGTTATTTAATGTTTATGATCGTTGTCTTGTTTCTATTTACGCTGAGTTTGAGCTGTGCTGAAATTGTTTCTACATCTCTTCTCTTTCACTACATTTGCTGGTAGTTGTGGGTCAGAAGTGCAATGTCATCTACAAAGTCTAGATCAGTGGTCGGCCAATCACGGCTCGCGAGCCATATGCAGCTCGACCAGTCGGCCACAAATCGGGTTTGACTCAGGAAAAAAAATGGTTTTTGACAAGTTCTTGTAAGAAATGTGGCTCTCAAAAAGTTTTTAATCGTCCTGCTGCTGATTTTTGGCTCTTTTAACGATTGAGTTTTGGTCTAGGTCATTCAGTTGTTCCCAGATTCTCTATAGTATCCAGTTCCTCTTTTTATCAGTGGATTCTTTCATTATACATTTAATGGCATCGTTGAATAGAAAGGGGAACAAGAGACATTTTTGTCGGACTCATTTGACTTATTTTTGTCTCATTTTTGCTCGTTAGCCAGAAGTGCTACATTTTATTTTAGTCGTTTGGCTCTTCCCAGTTTTTCTTCAGTTGTAGCTTGAGTCTTACCCAAACTAGATCCTCTTTTACCTCGTACGTCTTGCAGAAATTGAATTGTTTGCTAATGCATATGTGGTCAATTTGGATTTCTGTTCTGTTATCAAGGGACACCAACGCTACCTTATGGATTTTCACATGCTGGAATTTGCTGCCCCCCATAACGAGCTCATTTGCTATGCAGAAGTCTGCCAGTCTCCCTCTCCTAAACCAAGGCACCCCATAATTTCTTCATATCCTTTATTTTCCCTTCCAAATTGGCTTTGGTCCTCCAATTATGTTAATTATATCTCTGCCTGTAAATTTCCTAGTATGGCTTGTAGTCTATTTGAAGAAAGCTTCTTTTTTAAATTCCTTACTGTCGTTGGTGGTTCATAGCACTGTATTGCATTCATATTTATTTTCTTTTTCTTGATTCAGAAAGTTGCTGTAATACATCTTGTACCATAGGCTTCCCATCCCATCAATGTCCATTGTGCCATCAGTGACATCATGAAAGCGACTCCTTCCTCCTCACATCCTGAGTGTATTTGTGTTTCCCACGAGGCTAACGTTAACTGTCAAGCTTGTGTCCATCTTGTTTCACAGATGTCGAGCAGGGTCAGTTTGTTTGCTTTAATTCTGCTGCCACTCGTGATGACTTTCCTGACTCGAACATGGTTCCAACATTTCACGAACCAATGCTTTTTGCCTTTGAAGGGAGGGCCCGTGGAGGAGAGGCTTCCAGTATGACCCGACTTTGACCGCAAGGCTTCATAACTCTTCTTGGAGAAGAAGAGCCCTCTCTTATCGGGGCTGAAATTGTTTGTTTTCTCTTCTTCTTTTTGTTGAAGTTTCTGCAGCAGTTAATTTTTTTTAAAGGGTGAGGTGTCGGTTGAGGTGTGAGGTAGCTGGCCAAACACCAACGCTCCTCCTTTTGCACACAGGCTTGAGACCGGCCATGGCGGAGTTAACAGCTGCTAAACTTAATTACACGTAAAGGGAACAGAAAACATTCAATAACCCGTATAAAAGTTGATGGAATATTTTAAAATGTAACATCAAATTTAATCTGCACGTGCAAGAACGAGAACAACAACCGTCTTGACTTGACGTCAGCTGGTTAGGTTGGCCAGCAGCTCATAAAGTGACGTTACTTGACGTCAGCTGGTTAGGTTGGCCAGCAGCTCATAAAGTGGCGTTACTTGACGTCAGCTGGTTAGGTTGGCCAGCAGCTCATAAAGTGGCGTTACTTGACGTCAGCTGGTTAGGTTGGCCAGCAGCTCATAAGGTGGCGTAGCATTTGGGAGAAAGAAAGCGTTGCACGAAGTTTTAAGGGTTGCAAACAAGGAGATAAAATACAATACATGTGCCTTTTCTGGACAGAAAAGGGGTCGGGGCGTTAATAACGGGCTTGTGAAAGAGTCCCAGTCTTGCTAACAGTGCACAGAACAAGGCTGAATATTTTCAATTACCAGGTGCCTGATAGTCAATATGCCTGGGAGAGGCTTCGATGTTAAAAATTATCCTTTTTCTAAGACATCTAAATTAACTGTTCTTATTTGAGAATGAACTTCTATTGCACAGTGTGTTCTTTTGGAATGTCGATAGAATACATTACAACATTGGGAAGACAATATAATACGAGGGGCTTAGGAGAAAGTTAGACCTCACACCGGGGTTTCGGAATTGTGGGGGCCTGTGAGCGCTTTTGAAATACACGCAATTACATCACGCCGATGAGTCACTACATATAGGCCTAACTCAATACGTCAACAGAGAAATCGATTGTAAGCGATTCCCTTAATCTTTGGAATGATTTGCAAACTGGGCGGTCATCATTCGTTGTTTGGTATTCTCATCGTCGTATACACCTTGCCTGGTATTAACTGTCTGGGGGCTGTGTGAGCATTGAGACGCCAGGCTTTCAGCTCCTATGTACGTAACCTGCAAGATAACCCCATGGAACACATGCCGAGAGAACGTCACAGTTGGACTATCTCCGTGAATAGTCGGAGTGTTCCGAGCACCGTAAACAAGTCTACACGTGTTCAGCGTCGTGAGTTTATATAAGAGCCTTCTTGGTGCACGTGGGGCTGTTAGGAAGTCAAGTGACTCACACTACAGTTGAGCGCTTAAACGCCAATTTAGATTGGGATCTTGAAAAAAAATAGTTGAGATAACGCTCTCAGAAAATTATTTTTAAATTAAAAAAAGATGGCTGGTGTTTTGAATTTCATAATCACAAACGCCCATCAATGTGGGGTTTTAAACAATTATTTTTTAAAATTTATTTCTAATTAGTACTGCTTACACTGTTTGATAACTAAGCGATGCGTGTCTTTTTGTGTTGCCTAAAGTAGCACCGCTTACACTGTAAGATAAGTAAGCGATGCGTGTCTTTTTTGTGTGTTTCCTGAAGGGGTTTGAGCGCCACATATCTGCCACAAAAGCCCGATGATCTTCTTGTTGCGCTACTCATCTCTGTGATTTTGTTCCATTTATTTTAAGCAACATTTTAAATGTTTTTTTTAAAAAATCTAATGTGCAGTTTCAGTGATAATTAGAGGAGTCCAATTGCAAAACCTGCTATGTACCATCTGACAGTCATCTGGTTGAATTTGAGGAAAATATGTTTTTGTAAATTAACTTTATATATATAGCAAATATAGCAATTATATTTTTTATGGTGACATTTTAGGCTTAAATGAAGTTTTAGATGAATTAAATTCAGACTGTAGATTGACACTGAAGAAACCAGGCAGCCAGCCAAAAAGTGACTTAGCCGGTTTGGCAAGTCTAGACAGCAGCTTTACGAACGTCGCGGGTAGCGTAAAAGTTCTATGGTACATCCAATATCACGTCTTACCAGACTAGCACACATTAGGATACACGTAACGCTTCTGTATTACATCCTACTCGTCTAGCACACGTTGGGTTTAAACCTACCGTTTCCCTACGGAAAATAGGATGAAAAAGAGAAGAAAAAAATCCATGATAATATTACTGTGTGCTCCATGTTTCAGGCTGTATTAGTTGCAGTGTTAATGGACAGCTGCATAGAGGTCATTCAAGATTTAGCTACGAGGAAGGTTGCAATAGGTGAGTGGAATGATATGATGGAAGCTAGTGTTGGACAAATAACAACAAACATAATAACAAGGGAAACAAATTTCAAGGACACGTAACACCAGATAATACTGCAAATGTGGCTTTGTTAAAGCAGGTCATTTTTGAAGACCTCTGCAGGGTCCATGCGACGGCTCTGGTCAAAGTAGGTTTAAAATATTTTTTTAAACTTTCAATTTGGGTAATTTTGAGAAAAACTATACTGCTTCCACTTCCTTCAGATGAATCACGTATTAATAAATATATGATGATTTTGTCAATATATCCTATATTCTGTACATTATTGTGTATTTTCTATACAATTTATAAATATGACCAAGAATTTCCACTAACATCTCTATCGTCGCTCGATGTTTAAGTGTAGGATGATGCAAAGCTAATTGTAAGTAAGCGATTTCTGCCTACTCCGCGATCAAAGTAACAGTACCGGGACCTTTTAATCTACAAAAAAGAAAAAAAAACACTGGAGTTTAGCAATTAAAATGTTTTTCTTGAAATATGATCTCCTTTCGTTTTGGATATACATATAGATTCCAGGGGCGAAACTAATCTGGGGCAAGAAGCATACCCTTGGCGGTGCCACCTCTAGAATGAGTTTATGTTTATTTATGGTGGGGGTGATGGCGTAAAAGTTGGCCCAGGGAGGTGGGGCATTATGCCTATTTTAAGCGAAAATAGATGCCCTGTTCCCCCACCCTCCCCGAGAAGATAGATGCCCTGTTCCCCATCCTTCCCGAAAAACTGAACAACCATCTTCCCGTTGAAACTATCTGAAAGAAACTGGTAATAACGCATGGACCAAACTTGGACCAAAATGCTTTTCCTAACATTACTTGAATAAGCGATAGGAGAATAGGGGCCTCAGTTCATTACTTTGATTCTGTTAATGCACACAATGTCATCCTCTCTATTCTCTTAACAGGTTTCGGTGTACTTGCCACTGTGATGGGTCATGGGAATGTCCATCCGAACGCACAGAAGACATATGTGGTACTGACCGCTCGAGAGAAAGAGATGCTGCATCTCGACAATCTTCCAGTTCGTCGTCTTCAAGTTCCTCTACGTCCAACGAAGCAGGGTCCAGACGCGACTGTCTAAAATGCAAGATCGGCGACAAGGAGTACGCAGGGAATTCTTACTTCAGACATGTTCAAGGCTGCATCACGTATGAAAGTTGTACTTGCCACTGCAACGGTTCTTGGGTGTGTCCATCAACAAAAGCCAGGAATACTTGCACGGATTCCTCGTCATCGTCCGCGTCATCGTCCGAGTCATCGTCATCGTCAGAAAGTGGCAGGACTAGTTCAAGCTACCGAAACTCTTCCTCTGAATCACGAGAAGAGAGGCGGGATGGTAGTAGCGTCAGCAGCAGTAGCGAGAGTCGCAGCAGGGAGGAGGAGAGGAGGAGATTGGCCAGCGAGGAAAGGGGTCGAGTTCAGGGGAGAAGACCGCAGCAATGCCGTAACTGCACGATCGACGGGCGAGACATCAAAGGAAACACTCACTTTATGCTGGAGCGAGGCTGCCAAAAGTTTAAGTACTGCTTATGTTACTGCAACGCCTCATGGAATTGCCCGGAACACCTGGCGGAGAGAACGTGCGAAGATGGGGAGGAGGAGGAAACCACATGCAGGACATGCTCTGTGAGAAATAAATTTTTTGAAGGCAACAGCGCCTTCGAGTTCACTGACGGCTGCATAGAGTACAAGAACTGTGCTTGCAACTGTGACGGTTCGTGGTCGTGCCCAGATTCTGGGGCCAGAAACATATGTGGAACGGAGACAGAAGATACGGAGGATTCCGCAACCATGGCATGCCGGCAATGTGAGGTTAAAGGTCAAAGTTTTCCATCGAATGATTATTTTGACGTCACTGACGGATGTATCGAATACAAGAATTGTATTTGTTACTGCAATGGATCGTGGTCGTGCCCAAGTAGAGGTGCCAAGAATATCTGCGACGGTCAACCTGTGGATTCGGAGAGAAATGCTGAAATAGAAAGAAATTCTGAATTAGATAGGAATGCTGAAATCAGGAGAACTGCTGAAATTGAGAGGGAGGCTGCAATCAGAAGAGCTGCTGAAAATGAGAGAAACGCTGAAATCAGGAGAGCTGCTGAAAATGAGAGAAATGCTGAAATCAGGAGAGCTGCTGAAATTGAGAGAAATGCTGAAATCAGAAGAGCCGCTGAATTAGAGAGAAATGCTGAAAGCAGGAGGGCTGCTGAATCGGAAAGAATAGCCGAAAGCAGGAGAGCTGCTGAATCGGAAAGAATTGCTGAAAGCAGGAGAACTGCTGAATTGGAAAGAATAGCTGAAAGCAGGAGAAATGCTGAATTGGAAAGAATAGCTGAAAGCAGGAGAACTGCTGAATTGGAAAGAATAGCTGAAAGCAGACGAGTCGCTGAATTAGAGAGACTTGCTGAAAGCAGGCGAGTCGCTGAATTGGAGAGAAATGCTGAAATCAGGAGGACGGCTTGCAGGACTTGTGAAGTTCACGGTAAAACTTTTGCAGGAAACGATTTTTTTCTTGTTCGTCATGGCTGCGTGGAGTTCAGGGATTGCTTTTGTCACTGTAATGGAACTTGGACCTGCCCGGAAGATTCCTCCAGGAACATTTGCGCAAGATATACAACCCCAGCACCGGAAACGACCACCACAACGAGGATATTGCCATCTGCATGCAGAACTTGTCAGGCCTATGGATCAGTATTTAAGGGAGACGATTACTTTGACGTGACAAACGGATGCACCAGTTACAGGAATTGCTTTTGTAGCTGCAACGGGACGTGGAATTGCCCGGGCCGGTATGCCACCAACACTTGCAACAGTGGCGACAGATCTGGACGTGAAGGCACTAGCTCTGAAACATCAGAGAGGCAGAGTGGCTCTCGTGATGTAACGGTTACGTCGGGTCAATGTTTGACATGTAACGCCAAAAATAAAATAGTCAGGGGAAACTCACGATTTGAACTGAGAGACGGCTGCACAGAGTACCGCAGCTGCATCTGTCGATGCGATGGTTCGTGGCAGTGCCAGCCGCAGTACGCTAGAAACATCTGTCCCGAACAAAATCGCACCTCTGCCACGTCAGAGGTATCATCGAGCACTTGCACTCAGTGCAGAGCCAAAGGGAAAATTGTCACGGGGAACACCGTGTTCGAGCTCATTGACGGCTGCACACGCTTCACATCTTGTCGCTGTAACTGTGACGGAAGCTGGCAGTGTTTCCCACAATCAGCACAAAACATTTGCCTGAACAACGGCACCTCGGGCGATGACGTCTGCTCCATGTGTAAAGCGAGTAATGGTCAACTGTACCAGCCCAATACCAAATTTCAATTCACGGAAAATTGTGTTCAGTTTAATTGTGATTGCTTCTGCAACGGCAGCTGGAGCTGCCCGGCTCAGCAAAGTCGCTGGGCTTGCACGGATAGATGTCTTCAGTGCAAGGTCGACGGGAGACTTATCCAAAATAACACAGTTTTCACCCACAAAACTGGTTGCCTCGAGTACACGTGTGATTGCTTTTGTAACGGCAGCTGGTCGTGTCCGGGGAACACCGTCCGCAACACGTGCCCGATTGGTGTCAGGAACAACTGCCAAAAGTGTTCGATTAGCACACCGGAAGGGAAAGTGGAACATGAAGGGGAGTCAGATTTCGTGCTCCGACAAGAATGTCTGCATTACAAGTGCAGGTGCAACTGCGACGGAAGCTACTCGTGTCCTGGTAAAGACGCGCGAAATGTTTGCCGTGGCGAGACAATCGGTGGTTGTAGAAGCTGTATGGTCTCAGATTCCGAATACCACAGGGGGGAGACGAACTTCACGCTGAAGAAAGACTGCACGCACTTCGACTGTAGATGCAACTGCGACGGCAGCTGGAACTGCCCCAGCGAGTCGGCGAGGGATGTTTGTCTCGGTGAAGTCCCCGGAGGGTGTCGTGTCTGCAGAGTGTCCGAGACCGAACGCTACGCAGCCAATCAAGTTTTTGATTTGCGGAAAGGCTGCATCAATTACAAATGCAGGTGCAACTGCGATGGAGGCTGGTCGTGTCCCGGAGAAGACGCCAGGGATGTTTGTAAAGGCGAGGTTCCAGGTGGATGTCGATCTTGCTTGATCTCCGAAAACGAATTTTATTCAGGAAACACCAACTTTGAAATGGTGAAGAACTGCATCCACTACAAGTGCAGGTGCAACTGTGACGGGAGCTATAACTGTCCTGGCAAGACCGCAAGGAGAGTATGCAAAACAGGGGATAGTGAACCAGAAACCACACCGGCTTGCAAGACTTGTAGGGTATCCGATTCAGAGCAGTTCAACGGCAACTCAAATTTTATTTTGGAAAGAGGATGTGCTCGCTACGAGTGCACTTGCAACTGTGACGGCAGCTGGGTGTGCCCACAAGCCAAAACCCGTGACATCTGCAGCGGTGCGGATCAGAGGAGACCACTCGGCACGGCTCAGTGTAAGCCCTGTCGTATTGGATCGGAGATGTACCCAGGAAATTCACAGTTCAAGTTCACCCGGCGATGCCACCAAATCGACTGCAGCTGTGCGTGTAGCGGACAGTGGACGTGCGATCAGAAGAGGTCGGTCAATCTCTGCCGAGCGAGGGATCAGGAATCGAATGCTGCCAAGTCTTTGATTTCAAGGGCCAGCGACGTGCGAACGAGACAAGACTTTGCTTCTTCTAGTCAGTCATCGACGAGAACAGCAGAAAGTGGAACATCTTACATGCAAACGGACATCGCGTCGCAAAGCGCCGTGAACACCAGAGAACAAGACGGCAGGTCTAACACCGAGAGCAGGAGCAACTGCAGGCCATGCGTCTTGGACGGGAGACAGTTTCCACCCAATGAGGCGTTTTCAGTGGATCGAGGCTGCACGCGATTAAGAAACTGCTTGTGCTACTGTGACGGTAGGTGGCAGTGCGCCGAGGAGACCAACATCTGTGAAGGGAACCAACGAGTGTCGGGTTCTTCGACTTTAAACGTGCAAGCCAACGCGGTGCCTAGGAGGGAGGTTTTGACTTCGACATCGACGGGGTCAAGGACAGCAGGCAAGAAGAGCACCGTCGAAGTCGATTCATCCGCCTGGGTCTTTGTCGACGGAAAGGATAACACGTACGTCAAGTCAACCGATGACAGAACAGGGGGCGGCTACGCCGTAAAGGTGGATACAAGATACTCCCCGGCCAGAGACTCGGCCAACAGCCAGCTGGGTCAGTATGAGGACAAATCTTCGACAACATTTACGTCCTCTGGGTTGTCTCCTGAATCATCCCACAGCTTAGGGCACCAGTCATACCCAGAGGACGGTGGCTCTCAGTTGAGTGTAAATGACGGGCAGTGTCAACGCTGCAGATTTGAATCTAATACATACCCGGCGGGCGCGCACTTCGACATGCGGAGAGGGTGCGTGGTTTACAAATGCGTTTGCATGTGCAGCGGCCTTCACCGGTGCAGGCTCACCTCGAACAGTGAATGCACCTCTCAGGAAAAGGAAGCCACTTGCGGTAACTGCATCTACAATCACATGGTCTTCCCCGGAAACATGGGGTTCACAGTCAGAGAGGGCTGTGTAGAAAAAGAGTGTAAATGTGAGTGCGACGGCACATACACGTGCCCCTCGTCCACCCAGATACAGGGCTGTTCTGCTGATATGCCGTCGTCAGTATTGACTGGCTTCAGCAATGTTTATCCTGTTCACACGGGGCTGCCTCAGACAGGAAACCCCGCAGTAATGCCAGCCTGCACAACTTGTGGAACTCTCGGCACAAGCGTCCTCGTCTATCACCAGCCATTTTTCCCGTCAGCCGGTGAAGGGGGTGGATTTGTGCTACAACCGAATCTCCAAGACCAGGGTCAGGGAAGCAATAATGGTCAATGTTCGGGTTGTTTGATAGACGGTACGGTAAGGGCCGGCAACTCCACCTTTGTTTTCGTCAAGGATTGCATGGAGATGAATTGTTACTGCGCGTGCGGAGGATTGTACAAATGCTCGGGTCGTCAAGCGGCTAACTGCAACCAAGGAATGGGTACAGCCACACAGAATCCCCAGCCTGAGTGTATGACCTGTTTAGTTCGGGGAACCGAGTACCCAGCCAATGTCCGGTTTTCGTACAGGGAAGGCTGTAACGAGTTTCAATGCACGTGTAATTGCGCCGGAAGAATGATGTGTAACAACCAACCAGCCAACATCTGTCCTCCGTCATCCAGGCATGAGAGGGGGCGAATGGTCGACCCGCTCACAGCGCGAGACGACGCCTACGCCGCTGACCAGGCACGCGCCGGGGAGACCGAACCGAGGATGGTTGGAGAGCTGCGCGTGTCCGAGAATGCAGCGGGCATGATGACTGCTGCAAGAGAAACCTGCTACGAATGCGAGGTCCACGGGGTGAGATACCCAGGTGGTTCAAAGTTCTTCTTGAGAGATGGCTGCATGCAGCGAGTCTGCGACTGTAACTGCGACAGGTCATGGTCCTGCTCCAACGACGACATGGTTGACATCTGCAAGGCCGAAGCTCTTGACGATGGCCGCGGGAGAGGCTGCAAGGAGTGTAGAGTTGATGCAGAGGTCTTCATACCGCGACAGGATTTCCAACTCAACCGGGGATGCTTCCAACACAACTGCCACTGCTACTGTAACGGCACGTACGTCTGCCCTAAAGAGCAACTCAAAAATATCTGTGGGTCATCTGCAGCACATGCGTCGGGAGCGTCAGCAGCGTCAGTAGGGTCAGCAGCGTCAGTAGCGTCAGCAGCGCCAGCCTCTGGGCCGGCTTTATCCTTAAGCGCATCATCGGTCTCAGTAGGCAACGCCAGGACCCAGCCAGACCCTCATCCCAGGGGTCCGGCAATCACTATTGATTCGATACCCGGATGTAAAGTGTGTACTATTGACGGTCAAACGGTCGGGAAGCTTAGCAACTTCATGAGACAGGTGGGCTGCTACGAGTCGGTGTGCCATTGCCAGTGTAACGGCACAGCATCGTGTCCACCTCATGCTACAGTTAACATCTGCGAGCTGCCCGATAAGCTTCCCATGGAGGAAAGGAAAGGTAAATAAAGTAAAACAATTTTATGTTTGCACGCTCATGGGAGTTCAACAGGAAAGTTTGTGCAGAAAATATTTTCAAAAAATTAGTACAAGTAAAACATATTTAAGATACGTCTACATTCAATTCGAATCTTTTGGATTCATAGAGCACTCATCTACACTTCTGCTGTCTTTCTTTGGATTCATAGAGTGCTCATCTACACTTCTGCTCAGTCTTTCTTTGGATTCATAGAGTGCTAATCTACACTTCTGCTCAGTCTTTCTTTGGATTCATAGAGTGCTCATCTACACTTCTGCTCAGTCTTTCTTTGGATTCATAGAGTGCTCATCTACACTTCTGCTCAGTCTTTCTTTGGCTTCATAGAGTGCTCATCTACACTTCTGCTCAGTCTTTCTTTGGCTTTATAGAGTGCTCATCTACACTTCTGCTCAGTCTTTCTTTGGATTCATAGAGTGCTAATCTACACTTCTGCTCAGTCTTTCTTTGGATTCATAGAGTGCTCATCTACACTTCTGCTCAGTCTTTCTTTGGATTCATAGAGTGCTCATCTACACTTCTGCTCAGTCTTTCTTTGGCTTCATAGAGTGCTCATCTACACTTCTGCTCAGTCTTTCTTTGGCTTTATAGAGTGCTCATCTAAACTTCTGCTCAGCCTTTCTTTGGCTTCATAGAGTGCTCATCTACACTTCTGCTCAGCCTTTCTTTGGCTTCATAGAGTGCTCATCTACACTTCTGCTCAGTCTTTCTTTGGCTTTATATAGTGCTTATCTACACTTCTGCTCAGTCCTTCTTTGGCTTTATAGAGTGCTCATCTATGCTTCTGCACGTTTTTTTTCGTTTTATACTAGTTATAGCTCACCAAACATTGGCGACAGCAATGCGTGAACTTCTCATCTACTAACGTTACTTTAGAAAACATGAATTCAACTAACGCACATTTAAAAATCACAATTTTTGCTACACCCCTAACCCCCCCCCCCCCCAATGATACGTCTCTGAATACTTTTTATTTCACGCCCATGTACTATTTTAACATTCTGATTTCCCAACCACTATAAAACGAATATTTATTACAACATATCTTAATATTTCGTGTGTGGGACATGCAAAAGAGACTGCCACTCGAGGATAGGTCTCATTAGCCACACAAAGAGCTGCAACCAGAGAAGATAAATCTATCGTCTCTTGTAGACGGAAAGATGCCATACATATTTAAATTGAGATGCTTTCATTTTCCGAAAAGAAAAGAAAATATTACGCACCAAATACAGTTTCTTTATTTTTTTTAAAAATAAATCATTTAGCGTAGTTATCGGGAATTATATTTTGCGCGCTATCCGGAAATGGAAGCAGTCACACCACAAGCAAAATATATTTAAATAAGAAATTCTACTTTTTTGTGCGTTTTAACTCGCCCTTCCCTCCAAGAGATCTCCATTCAAACAAACAGTCGGTAGAAATTTCGCCTTTTCAGTTTGCGGTGACGGCTCAGCTCCAACCTTTTCGCCGCACCGAGGCATCTTACCGCCTCCATCTGACCACATGTGCTTGTTTGTTTCAGGTTGTACAGTTGGAAGATTCACTTACTACACTCGAGTGTTTGCCAACGTGGAGGACTGCAAGGAGAGAACCTGCGTCTGCCGCGATGATGGAACATACACGTGCAAGTCATCGCCACACGACAGAAAAGTTTGCTAATCTCTAAATGACATTAATTCCATGCTACAACCATAAACTGATGTATTGACAATGCAATGTTATAATTTAATACATATGTCATAATTTTGTTTTGTTTTATTGAATTCAATTTTTGACGCAGCTCGTTTCGATGAGACACAAATGAACATTGTTTGCATTTGGTTTGAAGGCTTTCTAAGTACTATTAGCTTGGATCTCAGATATGATGAAATGAAGCTTTAAATTATCTTTTTTTAAATCTCGAAGCATCATCGCAGTTAAAAAGGATTGAGCTAGTTTACTAGTATCTTTAATAATGAAAACACTAATAACATTTGGGTACCAAATAATATGTATGATCATATGACGGACTCGGTCGGCTAAAAAATGTTGAACAAATCTAACTGAAGAAAATAAAGAGAACGTCAACTGAATTGTTCAGACTTCCCAAGCTACCTGGAACAATATCACTGACGTGCTTCGCCGAGCAGCTGTTTTACAATCCCCGGCGTGGGGGGGGGGGGGGGAGGGGCACAGTCTCCCCGAGCGCGAAAATGTCACGGGAACCGACGCGTGTTACAAAAAAACAAATCATGCTGGAAAGTTCAACACGCGAAGGTTGTTGCCAAACAAAAAAATACAACTCCAGCTGACACCAGTGACATGCACAACCACCAACCATACCAAAAAAAAAAACTTGAAAGAGGCATAACATAATAAACCAGCCGACATCTTCCCTGTAACCCGGGGCTTTCTTTGTTTCCTTTCATCCACAACGATTCTTTCGTCATTCACTGCACCTTCCATGCAGTCCTCCTCCACACAGTTGGAGTAAATGTTACATGCTCTATAGTAATACTATGGTTTGGCGATAAACAGGTGTACGCCTAAGACTAGCATCAACTAATGTGTGCACGTCAAAGAAAGTTAATGGCATTGGTTATTCCATATTAACCACCTGTTAATACTGTAAAGAACCTTGGTCGTCTCTGCTCTCTAATCAATCTGCAACCTTGTTCACTCTGTCTCTCGTCTACACTAATGTGACAACTCAAAAATGGTTATAGTCTTTGAACATTTATTTGTCTTATCCTTTGACGTCACTTTCTCTCGCTCTCTCTGTCGTACTCAACTCCGACTGTCACGGTCCCTCTCTACTCCCGTCCGTCCACCTGCCTACCCGGCTGAGTTCTCCCCGGCTGAGTTCTCTTAGTCCCGTCCTACTGTCCCTTTTATAAGTCCCAAGTTCCCAGGGCCCCAATCCCCTTCTTATGTAACACACCGCGTAATAGGTCATAAACCAACGCCGCCATTCCGTCGCGGCAATCTGACAAGCTTGACACTTTGTTTGATGTAGGACTCCCCCACCATCCCTTACGGGTCGACTATGGTCTGGACACTCCACGGGTCGATTATTGTCTGGACACTCCACAATACTATCTCTTCTAGTCTTTCAAAACTTCTTTCTTCAAAAAACCTAAACTTCAACTTTCGCATAATTTAATGATTTATGTAACGTGTGTTTTTAAATGTATCGTTGAAACCCCAAGACGTCTCTTTGAGAAGTCCATTACTTGTAATGTATACATCTAATTACCTATGTGTGTAAAAAATATGCAAATCAATTTCCAGTATTCATTTATCTCTTAATTCGTGTATGCTTATATTTGGCGTTATGTGCATGCTGTTATATGTCAAAATGCGTATACTTTAATCTGTTAATATGTGTATAAAGTCGCTCATACAAAGATGTGATGTCGATTTCTACATGCTTGCCTAATATTTGTTTGTTCTGATTTCATTTGGATTCTTCTAAAGTTTGTCTTACATCCCGCTTACACGGTTTCAATTAAGATGTCCAATTCTAATATTTAGAGACTTTCGTGTGTCTGGTTAGTCTGTGAGTTTAAATACGAAATTTAGAAGAAAAAGAAGTATGTTGTAAGTGTATGTGCGCGCGCGTTGTGCACTTCTTTCACTAAATAAAAATAATAAATACATATTGTTAATGGGTTTGGTGTCACTGTTTTAAAGTCTTGTTTTCATAACCTATTTTATAATTTAAAATAACTCTTTAAAAAATATGGGTTATTTTATTTTTCGCCATTTGCCATTTCTGTTTACCATTTTCACCAAAGTGCGCACCCCGAACACGACAAGTGGCTCAAGTGTCTATTCAAGTGGTGACGTCATTCATCTGGGGTTATGAGACCAACCCAGAAACATTCTTTACAAAAAGGGGACTCATACAAATTGCGTTGAAGAGTATGCACAAGAAAGTCAGACACCACAACGTTAAACTCTACACCTTTTAAATAAATTAACTACTTGGGTTATCTTTTTTTTTTTTAAATGTAAAAAAAAATTAAGATAAATACTTATGATGTCTCATTTACGTTATGACTAGTCTTACTGAATTGTCAATAGACAATAAGAATCGACATCCCATCATAAAAATATATGTCCGGTAACACTGACCAGCACCAACAACATTGAAAATAGGAACGGATACTTTTTTAAAAAAAAATAGTTCTGTTCATAGATCCATAAAGAAAAGAAAAGATTTCAGGGTCAAAACTACATTTTTGTTCTCCTGGATGAAGTTGCCGTCTTACGTTGACAAAAAGGAATAGCATCGTGAACCTCTTTTATTTGATTCGACAGGAGCATGTTAGCATCGAATTCTTTCTTTAAATCCTTTACATTAACATCGCTTATGTTTGTGGCAAAAATTTTCTGACGGCTAATTGACCCACTTTCCATCAATCAACCTATCGAGCTGAAACTTTGCACATAGACTTTAATGCAGATCACAACACATTATTTCAAATTTTCAGCCCAAACCTTCAACACCAACCCCACAAATATCAGTTTTTTTTCTGTTTTTCAAGGGGAATAATCATATAAAATTCCCGATAACTGCGCAAAATTAGATTGTTGTTTTTTCAAATTCCCAAGTGCGTTTGATGCGTAACATTTTTTTTTGGTGTTTTTCTACAATTGTTGGTGAAATACATCTGCAGTGTAAAAGCGGGTGGTTCATTAGAATATTAGATCTAATATAGTTTAAGGGAGTGAAAAAATTGTGTGGTTGTGAGTCTTGATTTTTTTTTTTTGGGGGGGGGGGTCACTAACTGGGGTTCTTATAAAGTGCGTTACTTGTATGCATGTTTTTTTTTTAAATTCAGGATTTATAAGAGAAACTTTTGTTTTAAATGTGTTGTTCGTTTAGGGGTTGTTAAATTTAACGCAAAATTAAATTTAACAATAAATCGATGATTTGTTTTTTAAACTAATTATTCCTATAGTAAATAATATGAAAAAAATGTAATAATCCCAGTAGTAAAATGACACCTTTATGTGGCCTTAAGGGTCGCTAGGGAACACGTGTATACAATAACCAACATGTGCATCTGACGTCAAACAACATTTTCTAATGCATAAGTTCTTGAGATGAATGGACAAAACTGAAATTTACTGGAGACATGGGCTTTCTTCTTCTAATATATTTTAAGGTCCCACGATCTATTTATTGATAATTCTGGCTCCAATGTATGTAGATGGGATTTTAATAGATAAATACGTCTTTAAAGGATTCTATTTTGATTTTTTTTTTTACGTGAAGGCAAATAAACGTTTATCATAACACGCGCAATATATTAGCTCAAGCAGAACGAAGCTCCAGCTTAGCTCAAGCAGAACGAAGCTCCAGCTTAGCTCAAGCAGAACAAAGATCCAGCTTAGCTCAAGCAGAAAGAAGATCCAGCTTAGATCAAGCAGAGCGAAGATCCAACTCAGCAACAGCAGTGGGATAAAGTTAGCTTGAAATGTATAATGCACACACGGCTTGCATTTAGATTACGAGGTTAATTTGACTTTGAGTCGGTACTTATAAAGGGAGCGACCACTCCATGAAGTTCTGCTGGCATGAGCCGTTGGGTATCAAGGTTATGTAAAACAGCAACAAAGAGGCGCCCACTCTGAAACATAAAGAGGGCCGCTCTGTATATGCAATCGTGTATGAGCCGTTGTGTAACAAAGTAAAGTACGCAGTTTCAAGACGATCAAACGAAACATTTCAACTGGCATTTGAAAACATTGCACACTACAAACCTACAGTTCACAAGAAAGTATGCATTTTGGTAAAAATTTTACCCTGCTTTGCAGTATATTTTGCATCGCATTGAAAAGTGTCATCGTTGAACGTATCTGGGGGTTGGAAAAAAGGGGGGGGGGGTGGTTCGCGCTCGTTTTTAAAAAATAACAATCATTGTATAAAGCAATTGTATAAAGCAATTTTCTTCCTTAATAATAAAATATTCTTTATAAGTAAAAGATTTTCATATAAGGGATGACAGCATGAATTAGATCAAAGATAGGTTACTTTATTGGTTTCACTGTGTTACTTTTGACCTTCAATCTTCAATCAACGAAAATACTCCGAAGGAGAATGGCATGAAAACAGAACGGATGCCCCCATATTAATTGATCTAAAATTTCCTGCCCCTAGAAACGAACAGCTAAAGCGCAGCGCTTTGGGAATTCCCGATGTGTCGTTAAACAAAGAGCGCATTGAACGACGAGCACCGTGCGTTACTTCTTGTGTTGAAATCTGTAGCAACTGACGTCACACATGGCCGGCTGATGTCAATTCCAGAACTCACTGTGCTTTGCAGAACGTAAGTTTTCATATTTTTTTTTAAATTTCCTCGCTTGTAATCGAAACAGTGAAGCGCGATTTGCTCGCTGGAAACATGCGCAACTATGGTGACATAATTTGTGTACAAAATGTGTATTTTTTCCTTATTTAAAAACAACCTTAGTAACTTTGTAAATCAACGTTAACTGATTGTATAGCAACGCTTATTCTCCTTTGCAACGAGGTGTCCCCCTGCGTCTTTTGAAAGACAAAAAAATCCAATAAATTCTATTTATTTTAAATTTTGTGTAAAGTCTAGACAGCCTGCGATTTCTAGCGATTGCTTTCCCAACACGCCAGTGGTGCCCCTTACACACTTAACCCTTAATTGACCTTTATCAGCATCGCTTACCCCAACGATGCCCCCTTGCAAGTTGTGTGATGCTTCACTCCAATACTATGTACCTTAGCATGGCTCAACATCCTTGTGTGTTGTCATTATATTTGAAGACACCTAATGCTGCCTTATATTTCAATCAAGTATTATCAAATGTGATACATAGGAATTTTACCTTCGTGTACACCAGCTCTCCGTATTATGAAGAAAAGAAAGTAAATGAACTCAGTTTTGAATTTTACAAGTACAAGTAAATTGTCTACAGAGAATGGCAACACCATTGCCTTATGCTAAAATAACTCGATCGTTATCAATTTCCACATACTGTGACATACCTCAGGAGTAGATTGAGCCAGGTCGTGGTTTGTGATGTGAAGGGATTTCACGTGCCTGGGTGCCCTTAATATGTCTCTATCTAAGATCGGGAAAAAAGTGGCACAAAAATTATTCAAGAAAGTCCCTAAAAAAAGAGATGGATTCATTTGAGTTACCTCAGCGATTACCCGTGTCTTATACAACTCATCAGTTAATAAACGTTGCCCGTCCCCCCAAATCAAATCGTTTGGCTTTGTTTTTCAAATACGGTGCTTTTAATCCAATCCGCATTGTCCATGATGATCATCACAGAATAAAACCGTTCATTATCAGCAGCGTTTTGGGAAGCTGTAAATCACATTCAACATTTTATTCATCCCTTTCTAGGGCCTTGAATAAAACATCAGATATGATTCAGCCTTACTACATATAGTGGGTAAGTTAACATCCTAAAGCAACAAGCCTCGGCGGTTTCCGAATAAGGTCGCGAAGGCGCCTTCCAGATCCTGCTAGTTAAAATGATGCATCGGGAGACGGAAAATCCTGCCGCCGTCACTGGATACAGGGGTGGCCTTGAACCAGGATCTGCCATGAATTTGTACCAAGCCTTGTCGAGTGATAGTGATGAAATCCAGCCAGATGCCTCTCCAATCGAGGTAAGTGATAGAATGAATTACGATATGGAAACAGTATGTCCACACTATGAATGTCTTCTTGTTCTTTTCTTTAAAAAAAAAATACAGAACAAGTCTGAGGGATGCTTCGAACATCAGTATTGCTAATCGCTCTCACGTTGTTTTAATAGATTACATTTCAGAAAATTCTACGATTCTAGCCATACTCTTGCTTGTAACCTAATATTCCAAAATAATGTCTTTATTTTCAAGATATAACAATAGAAGTTAATAGTGTAAGAGTGATGAGATGTTTTGTCCCACGGCTTTATTTGGTTTAGTGGCCTTTGTTTTCATGACCGCTGTCAGTGTACGCATCAAATTGTCACCATTTTTATCTCAAAGGTGAAGAAGACCAAAGTAAGGGGGAGCCATGATTACACAGCAGACATACAATCCCCACGCCAGAAGGAATTAAGAGACAATAAAAAAGCAACCAATAAGGTACTGTGATACATAATCAAACTGACCAATAGAATTCAAAGTATGCCTGTGTGGACTGATAATGAACCATCAAAGTATGAAATGTCCAGAAAATTTAAACATAGATGAAAAATTTCCAACATGGTGTAAGGAAATTACTTTTTAAATTACAATAGTCACCAATATTTATATTGCGCCCTTCTGTTGTTTATTTAGCAACCCATTCCAAAAAATCGAATTTCATTTATAAATATGTAATTAGGAGAAAATTAAACACGCAACTGACATCAAAAGTTGAGAAGTGTTAATAGTTTTCAGGGTACCTACCGCGAGTCCATGCACAGAAACTGTCCCATGATAAACCAAGGAACTCGAGAACTCATTGGTGAATGTCAAATACATTTGATTACACATGGGGTTCAATTGAAAATTTAAGACTAAAAAAAAGGATCTTGTCATAACTTACAAATATTGTATCTCTTAAATTTTACTTTGGGAGCACTTTCACAACAACCAACGATATTCAGAAACGAACTACTTTTTTTTCAGAACGACAATCTTCGCAGTGACTCCGGCATGCTGAAAGCAAGCTCTAAACAAAACACAATGAATAAATCGGACATTTTCCTATCGAAAGATGTCCTAGAACGATTGGCGGCTCATAGCGAGGAGAAAAACATACCAGCAAAGCGCACCACGAAGAATGCTGGCAAGTCTGAAACAACTGGTTTAAAAAACAAGTCTGCCTCTGCACAGAAGCCAGAGTCGCCCGTTACCCCTATCACTAAACCTATTGCCAAAAAGAGGGCGCCCAAAGCTGCCGTCCGCCCGTCAACACTGAACAACACAGCAGTGTCCAAAGTGCCAGAGTCCGAATCCATCAGCATCACCCCTAAGACTGAGATCAGTAATAAAATAAGTGTTTTTAATGGTCAAGAAATCAAACGTGAAGAAAACGAGCACACACATTCTGATCAGCTTTTAACACAATGTCCAACGACATTTTCTCTAGATAGCCCCACCACTGTTGAGATCACCGTAAAGGACGCGCCTGACGCGACATTGTGTGGAGTATGTTCACAGAAGAACTGCCAGTCTGACGTCTGCAAGAGTCTTAATGACATCATCGACGCCACGTGTAAAAAGGACTTTAAACTCTCTAGGGATTCTAGTGAAGATTCTGGTTGCTATTCAAACCTTTCCAGACAAAGTACAAATATGGAACCTGCTGGTGGCCTCGAGGTCGTGAAAGAAGACAACGCTGCTCCTGCCCATGAGGTCAACGAGGCAGATGTAATCAAAACTTCCATTACTCAGTGCGGCACGTGTGGTTCATGCAAAAGCGACATGCCTACGCGGGAAAACGGTTTATGCAAGAACTGTTGGAACAAAATTAAGAAGGAAAGTGGGCGAATAGGGACATTAGATGAATTTAGAGCTTACGCGAAGTCCATTGCTCAAAGCGTCAAACGAATTTTGGACATTAGGCCAAAGAAGGCAAAAGAAGAACCGAGTATTGATAACAAGGTTTTTGAGCAAAATAAAAGTAAACAGGAAGCCATTACAGAGGCAAAAAAAGGAAAAGCAGAAGGCGCGTTTCATCGCTTCAAAACAGAGATACCGTTGGTGTATCCTGCTGACCCACGGGGTAAAATTTCCCTGAATCGCAGTGCATCGTACGATGGAAAAATCCTACTTGATCCAGACGACGAGCACATTGGACTTGATGTTATGGACATTTCATCGACATCAACTGCATCCATAGACTTGAAGGCACGCTCTGATAGTCTCTGTTACAATTTACCAAGCATGGACGACAGAGAGATGCTTCGAATGGAAAAATATTTGGAAATTCGAAAGAAGAAGCTTTTTCGAGCCAAAGCTCTGAGGGGGGACGAATCTTCCAGCAGCTTGATTTTAAGCCGTAGCGACGAGAAGACGAAAATGTTAGCACCCAATGTTCGTCACTCTAAAATACGCAAAAGCGTAGAGCGAGCGGGCACGGATGGTGATCTTCGGCCAAATGTTCTTGGTCAAAAAAATGTCAAGCGGCAAGGAAAAGAAATGGAAGTAAAAAAGATTCGTGAACCTGATGCGGATATCGTCGAGTTTGGTAAACGTTTGCATAAAAGCGACAAAGATAACAAAAACGCTTTCAGAATGTCTATGATGAAAGTTATCAACGAAGGGACGCCTGTTGATCCACCCGAGAGCGGGGACAAAAAAGCACGAAGGACAGCATTAAGCCGCAGTGCCACGGTTCCGTACAAAATCTACGCAGTCAAAAAAGATAGCATAATGAAAGATAAAAGTGCCAAAAAATCGGACAGTATTCTGAAATCGACCAGATCGAGTACCAAGATAACGATGAGAGCGAATAAAGCGTCTTCGTTAAGAAAAGAGAACAGTATTAAGGGAAAGGAAAAATCAAGCTCATTACCAGGTGGCCCCATGGAGCTCTGGCGGGGTGAGCATAAAATAACACAAAAGGGAAGGTCAACCTCTTACGACGGCTCCTTTTCTATGTATGCTAAGAAACACACTGAGGTCGTCAGAAGCAGATCCAGATCCACTATTCGTGAAGAACATGATGCAAAGAATTTAAATGTAGCTTTGTTGAAAACAAAAAAATCAAACGACAGTGATTATACGCCATCAGTGTCAGGTATCCCAGAAATTTCAGCGAAAGCTAAGAATATCATGGCGTACAAAGCAACGGATCAAGTTTACAGCGGCGCTATTCTAGGCCAGGCGTTAAAGGAAAAGGAGATTAATTTTGTTGAAAATCCGGTAGCTGCACACACAGTTGTGAAGACCCTGGTGGCCGTGGACGAATCTTACTGCGACGGTGTCAAACATCTCCCCTATGCACTGGAATGTCAGCTAACGGCAAAGAGACAAACCACCGAAAAATCCGAAAGCTATTATCGCGATAAAGTTGCCACCTCTCTGAGCAAAGTCAGCGAAACGTCAAATGAAGGTGAAGATTTTTCCAAGACAGAAATAGATGAGACCCTGTCCGAAAAGACAGCCGAAGTGTACACTGTGGGTACACTTGTCAACAATTATGACTCCACGTCGTATTACGAAGGGCAAGAATCAGCGTTGTCAAAAAGAGATCGTTCACATGAAAGCAAATCCAGCACCAGTTTCCATCTTGTAACGAGCGTAAAAGGTAGCCATTCGGACGTGGCTCTGATGAGATCACAGGGGATGCCCGACTACGCAACGTACAGAAGGCAAAGCGGGAATCCAGAATCTGACGTGGACACGGGCGTCATCTACCATTTCGGCAAACGTCAGACAACCAGGGCGCACGTTCCACCGTACCACGATCTCACAGCTGGGATAGCCCTATACACCATGAGCGGTGATGTCAGCTCGTCAGAGAGTTCGTTCAGCGGCACGAGCGTTAAAAGTGAGGTCAGTGACAACATGTACACGGGGGGCTTCTATAAAGATCCCTTTTATGAACAAGAAAACAACGGGGACAGCAGCTCGGCCAGTTCGTCCTGTCATCTGTACTTTGAACCAAACGAAGTAGCCAACAAACAGGAGACAAGTGAACACGACCTATACACCGGCGGTGTGTTCAGCAGCAACCAGAACGCCATTTCCCTGGGCTACCAGGCAGGTAGTGACCACAGGGTAAGCAGTGACTTTTCAAAAAACGGCAGCACCAATAATTCCACGAGACCCACCTTAAACAGATTGTCTCGTCGTCAAAGAACAAGGCCACGAATTGATTTTGTTATGGATTACAACATCGAAACCCTGGGATACAACCAGGCAAATACGATGATCCCGTGCGTTGGGAGCGACGCCAAGGATTGGTCCAACAATAGCAATAATGGACAGACTTACAGGATGACGACGTTAAATGAAGAGACGTCTCGTCCCGCAATCACACTGACCAATGACTCGGCTTATACGGACTACGTAAGAAACCATCGCCCAAAACCTCCAGCAAGCTCACGAAGTGAACACCCTTTCCAGCGTGGTTTCGACTTCTCCAAGTATGAAATTCAGGAAGCCGCAAATACGGGATTCTTTTTCCAAACTCCGAAAAAGCCAGACCATGAAGACATTTGGTACAGAGGACCGCATGTGCAGCCTTTTCCTGTGGTAAATAACCATGAACGCACTGCTGAATATCAAAACATGGCACGGTTCCAGCAAAATCAGGAAGAGGATGATAACTATACAAATATAATATGTCCTAAGTATAGAAATAACAACAATTCAAACAGTGCGGAGGATGAGAATGTTAACAACAATCATCTAGAGCATTTCTATACGGGAGATTACAGCAATGAGCCGCCAGAAGCCAGGGCCCCGCCGCCAGCAGCTGAACCCATCTATGAAGATCTACCATCTAAATATGCGTCACCTTTCTATCTCAGATCCGGGGTAACGACGCCCCAGTCACCCCCTCCACAGATGTTTTCTCAACCGGATATGACATACTCCTCATCCGGCACGTATGGGGGTTCTCATGACAGTTACATGGGAGGCTACAGCCAGGGGGATACGGGATATTCACATGGGTTGTCCGGTTACTCCTCCCCTTCTAACCATTATGGACAAACTCGACCTGAAAAATTGTCTTCATCATACACACAAGTGAACCAACAGGATTCACCTTGGACTGGGTACGACCAAGCACACACCCCGTTGCCTCAAAGCAAGAGATCGGGTAGAGCAAGCGACTACGAAGAGTTGCCATCTCAGAGATATGGTGTGCCTCAAAATCAGCAAGAAGAAAGGGACAGCTATTTTGATTACGCCGCCAGTCGCAACCCTTCTGCGAGTCAGTACGTTGAAAGCAGTCTTGGCAGTCCATTCTCCCCGTTCGGGTTATCGAAATCCCCTTCCGTCGTGCCGGTAGTCAATGAGATCAAGAAAGTCGGCGGTATTGTGTGTCGTGAAAATGTCGTCAACAAGGAAGACTACGCCGAAGATGTCAACAGAGATCTTATGGATGAGCCGGGGGCCTGGGTGTCTTTTAAGTACAGGGCAGAAGAAGACTGTAGAAATTTAAAGGAAATGGCTGGTGCCCGGAATCTCAAGTCAGAAGTGTTTGGAGCATCAGACACAGCAAATGCAATTTCAAAATTAGCTAAAACGAACGAAGAGAGTCCGTATGCTCACAACCACGTCTACGATAATCAGGGTGCGAGAAACAATTGGAGGGAGATGAATCAAGACCACGGGGCAAAATGGCGCGATTCACGGGAAGCCACCAAGCAAAAGCCAGTCGCCAAACCAGATCCTAAAAAAGATAATTCAAATAAGACGACCTGGAGACCGTCCGATCAGATACCCGAGCGTGCGATGGGAAAGCGTCCACCGCCACCAGCCAAACGACCGGTTTCTCCTACCGTATTGGATGGCAACAACAACACGAGCCTTCCCGGTACCGGACACAGTAAGTAAAGTTTGACTTTTGCATCCCAAGCAGCAAGCAAAGGAAACATCAGCTGCATTGCTATCTCTAACTTTAACGAAGGCAAGATCTTGATAGAATGCAATATTATCTCAGCTCGTCAAATAGAGCAATGGACTCTGATACAGTACTGTCAACGAACTGCTTTGTCAGTTCCCCTCTGAGATGCAGAAATTCAACAACACTCTTTTAAATCAAGCAGTAGCCCTACCTGAAACTATTTTAAGTCCCATATTTGAAATGTAGCTCTAAGCCCCTGTAACAGCAAAAGACACCAGACATACAAAAAGACAAATGTTGGCTATGTTCATTAGGCGAGAGAGTGTTCATTTACATCTTTATCGCATGCCATAGCCATTTCATGGCGTGTAAGCGGCCCCTGAAGACATAAATTGTGGCCGTATTGGATTCGCCGAAGTTCACGACACTTACAAAACCAAGTTCGTGGAACCACTATTTTCCAAGACGCATTGGGGGGTAAATAAGCCTTTTTAAAAAAAAATATTTCGTGTGGTTAAGCTAATCTTTCCACCTTCCTGAAATGTGAACGCAACGGCTTCGCCTGGGATGTCACCGAAGTTTTGATGGTGTCGCAGAACTGGCCGCGAACTCTGGCACAATTTACGATTCAGTGGCAGCTTGGACGCTTAACTAAGCTTTCCCTTGTTGCAGAGGTTTGGTCAGCAGTCACGTGGATCCCGTCCCGCGTCGGCGACATCGTTAAGAAATTTATTTAAATGGATTCCTGGCCCTGGCAGCATGAAGCCTGGACCCGAACTAAGGACGGTCAGTTCTATCTTCACAATTTGGACGATAAAAAAAAAAAGAAACTCGACATCGGATCGTCTTAGTTGAATAGTTGTTGCAGTAAGTACCGTTACTAAGTAATCCACTAAATAAAGCACACTTTTTTTAAACATTCGTAGTTTGCCGAGTGAAAATTATGATGATGAGGGGGAAGGTATTTTAATACGCTGCTATTGTGAAATAATAAAACCACTAATTAAAATGATCGTTTAACAAGGGAAACAGCTGATAGTTACAGATTCTTTAACTTGTCTGGTTTCTTTTGCATTTGATGAAATGTTCGCATTGTCTTTAGAATCTCGTGAAAGTTAGGTGCCGACAAGTCATCATCTGTTTCTGTCATTGACAATTTGTAATAGTGCACAAATTATCAAAATCAAAACAAATTCCGTAAAATTAATTTTTTATTTGGAAAAACTGAATGGCTCTATAAAAGGAAACTTATTTGTGAATGTAATATGTCAAAACTATTTATATTTTAGACTAAAAACCACAATTAAAATATTATAGAATTTCTCTGGCATATTAAAACAAAATTTTGGGCACAAAATAGTAGTTATGGAGTAAACATGTTTTATTTAATCATAACTTTATGGAAATGTTCTTGCGTAAAATTTAGTTCAAGACATACATTCTTTCCCCAGTGTCACCTAAAACTCCTTCAAAGATAAATCGAATCCAATATTCCAGTAGTCCCTGTGTTAAAAGTGACCCACCTAAGACCAAGTGGAGAAATTCAGTTGTAGACCATCCACACCCTCGGGCCCGAACCAAGGCCAAAAACACTCCCCAAACTGAGGCAAGGTATATTTCTAATGTCGTCCAAGTGGATGAGACGATGTTCATCAGAGCACTTAAGTGTTCGAGCGTCATTGACGGGCAAGAGGTTCAACTCGATCTCATGGGGAGCAGTCCCGTCAAGGAGGACAATTCAAAGCAGATTCCTCAAGTAAGATTGCTATTTCTACGTAACTAATGATTTGGTTATCTCAGTTTAAACGAGATGTCAGTGAGTTCTAGAACGCTGCAAAATCATCTTTTTTAAAAATCAGCCGAGCATATCTTTATGGATTACGAAAGTATTTTTGATTTCGAGGCAGTGGATGATTCGAATAACTGTTACGTAACAAAACTTTATGAATTTCAGTCAAATATTTCTCATGAAGGTCAATTTATATTACTTTGTAGTACAGTGATTCCCCAGTTCCATTAAGACTTGTGATTAGTATAACATTGAAGTAATAAAATGAGACTCGTACTTACTGCTTGCGAGCATCAGATCAACTAAATGTAGTTGTCAATGATGATTTGGGAAACCCGCTTATTTTTGTCGAGGCGTATATTTTCTGTTTCCCCTCGTTCTATACTGTCTTTCTAGGGAATAGGAAAACGAAAAATATGCCAAACTCTAACGGTATCTCAATGGCTTAATCATAGAAACATCCTAGAAAAATCGAAAATTTAGGTTACCTTGTTCTTGTGTGCAACACAGCCGTCGCTGCTTTCGTAACAATTTCTATTTGTTTTATTTTCAGATTACCAATCATTTCCAGCATGATATGCAAGCACTTTTCCCATTGCACTGTGTCACGAGGCCAACGTGGATTCTTCTCGAAACACCTAACATAAAACCAAAGGAAGTTAAAATACCAGGCAAGGTCCCGTCGGGTGAAAAATCTGGCCAGAAATCGATTGTTGCAAGTCCAAAAACAATAGCACCTGGAAAAACAAATAGCTACAGAAGTGAGGAGCGAGATGGTCTACCAACAAGAGAAGAAATTGTAGAACATCACAAAGATGAGAAACAAGCTGGGGATGCTGTAAATGAAAATGATTACATTGTAGATGATCAACAAGCTTCCGAAACTCCAAAGGAAATTGAGGATCATGCACAAGCTGCTGAAACTCCAAATTATATAGAAGATCGTTTTGAGGATGAAATAACAGCTTCTGAAACTCCAAAGGAAATTGAGGATGACAAAGTGGATGATGAACGAGCGTCTGAAACTCAAAAGGAAATTGAAGATAATGCAAAAGCTGCTGAAACTCCAAACTATATTGAAGATCAGTTTAAGGATGCAATTGAAATAACAGCTTCTGAAACTCTTAAGGAAATTGAGAATGACAAAGTGGATGATGAGCGAGTGTCTGAAACTCCAAAGGAAATTGAGGACAACAATGTTGGTGAAACGCTAAAGAAAATTGAAGATGAGCTTGAGGATGATAGAAAAGCGTCTGAAACTCCAGTGGAATTTGAAGATCATAATGAAAAGCAGACTGATGAAACAACAGAGAAAATAGAACATGAGAATGAGAAAAAGTCTGATGAAACAGCAGAGAAAATAGCTATTGCTGAGTCAAACACCTCTAAAATCGATGAGACCAAAATATCCTCTAACAGTGATCCATTTGAACATCTGGAAACACCTGACGATTTAACTGACCGAATGAGTAAGTTTGATATCTATCCCCAAGATATATTTCTCCCTGAAATTATTGAAACAATGTCATCAAATGGAAGAGTCTCGAAAAAACTCAGTGGAAAACAAAATGAATCCATAGTTGTTATCAAAACGGATCGTCAGGCCAAAGAAGCCATCTCCCTTAACGCATTAGTTGAAAGTCAATTAAAAACAGTTAGCGGCAAAATCAAGGAACATAGGGAGTTGGATGCTGATGAGGCCATCGGAGGAAAGGCGATTAAAGAAGCAGTTCATCAAATAAATATAGAAAACAGCAGAAGACAAGAACGCGATGTGTTTGAAAGGGAGCAACAGAAATATGTTTTGATGACTACAATTTTGATGAAAAAGAACACTATACAGATGCCTCATCGAAAGAGAGAACCTCGTCTGTGGCAGCCCTGAGAGCGCAGTTGATAGACCTCAGTGAGACATTAGTCATCCACTCAAGGATTCAAGGAAATGAACATCTTAACATTCTCTGTTATAATACCCAGCACTAAATCTTTTAAGGAACATTTATATTCTTATTTGAACCACATGAAATACTTTTCCAAAAAACGTTTAATGCAGCTATTGCATGCTCCAGATTTATTAAGCTCTCTATAACAACTCGACGACATTGAATGGTGTGGTCATTTTTAACTACAGGAATGATCGAATAATACACTGGAATAACTCAACAATCGATTGTCTTATAGGTGTGTTGTGTCATGAGAAAAACATCTTATTGGCTCGGTGGGGTCCAGTCCACAAAACATTAGACCCAGCAACTATTGTCAAATGTTCAACAACTCCAGTCATCATTTTAATGCAAGGCCAAATTTTGGGTTAAATAGTAAAAAACGCCATTTTTATTGAAAGATTTAGTGTAAATTAGTCAAGAAGGAGTCTATTAGAAGTTTGAAGAGACTTAGAGTAGCTTATTAGAGCAGGAATGGTTGATACATACTACAAACAAGCAGATGAACTTCAGATTAAAAATGTGTACATATAAATTCAACAATCTACATTATCATTCAATGGAACAGCAGATATTTTGTGAAAAGGAAGTTTTCATTTTTGCTGTAAAGGCATTAACAAAAGTTACCAACATATATGTGAAAAATGTTTGTAAAATAGTCAACCTTAACAAATTTTAATAAAATATATACATTGATATTATGCAACATATTTCGTCCCTTACCAACATTTACTGAAGAAAAAAAAATAGTTTGAAAACAAAAATATAATTTTCATTATTTTGACTGTTAAAGATGGACAAAAACTTTTTAAAATGACTTCAGCCTATTGCTTTAAAACTCTGCTTCCATTTTCATACCACAATTGATTTCTTTTAATATATTTCATACCTGATTAGAATGTCTCTTCAACCTTTTGAGGAATATTAATTTCTTCTTGTGAGCACTTGGGATGAATAAAGCACTGCGGCACACATGTGATGAGTTTGTGTCGATTTCTTGAACAATTTTATACTTTTATTCTTTGTGATTAATCATCTTCACATAACTGACCTTCAGTAAAAAAAAGACCACTTTGAATGGCAGTAAAGGATCTACTGACCCAATCTACAAAACAGTATTTATACTTCTAAAATTTGGTCATATCTAAATCTCTAATTAATTAATGATAAAAAGATAGTCTAATTATCAGTTTTCTTTTATTGTCGTTCATTATCTACAATTATCTCAGATTTTTTTTAAATTTGAAACGCTGCGCACCGGCACCGCACACCCGGCACTACTCTGTGGACTGCATTCATTTAATATTCATTTATGAAGTAGAAAAACATATTAATTCAATAACAGTTTAAAAAATGGATTTGTATACTGCTTATTACTACTATAAAAACAAGCAGGTTAATAGACGCCAACATTTCCAAGCAACTTTTATGTTGTTCTGTTGATGGCCACAACTCGACTCAATAAGAATCTTCCGATTACAGTATTACACATATGTTTATTTCACATATCCATTCAGTTAAAAATAAAGTAAATAATTTATTATATTTTATATTATTTAATAGGAAATACAATATCCATTATTTCAAAAGAAATTTAGGGAATGGATTTTGGAAATATGTCCAGTGACACATAGGTTATGAGCAGTGTGCATTACACCTACCAAGCCTGATGTATGATGTATGACAACTAGTGCAGTGTCTTAGCGTCAGTTCACACAATCAAATTTTCGATGATGCATTTGATTTTGTTGCGATTTTTGTATGAAGCCTTGTCACAACTTTCAAATTACTATTTGATCAATTTGCCATTTTTGTCTATAAAATAGTGCGTTTGTACAAAAATAATTTGACGCGAAATTTGTAGCTAATTTGATAGTGTGAACTGACCCTTGATATACTCAGGTTACATACCCTTTCAATCTAATCAGGACTCATTTTACACTCCCCTTCAATCTATTCAGGCTGAACAATCCCTCAAAGACATATGGTACAAAAGCATGTTGAAACAGTGTACCATTTCTCGTTTGTATATGTAAATAGTTAAACTGTCTACAGGCCTGATCGATGCCACTCAGTGCAGGATCTTACACACTCTTTCAAAGTCATCAGGTACAACAACATGAGACACGCCATTGGTGTGCATGATTTTAAGTACTGTTTACAAATAGTTTCCCTCGTTATGCTGCTGAACATTCATGACAAACTCATGTTGCTTATCAAGTCAAACTGGAATCTAAGGGATAAGGGAGCAATTCTTGCTATAACCTATCAAACAGTACAGCAAGATTCCCCAACTTTTTCTATACTCTGATAGCCTTTGACTAAGTCTAGCATCCCTTAAAAAATTTTCAGTGCAAGATAAACTATTGAAGAAAAAAAAAAGACTTTTCAATATTAAAAAAAATGAATTACAAAGTGTACAGCTGTAGAACTTTATGATAATGAGGAGGTTATTAATAAGGAGATTCTTAGTAAAAATGAAAGTGATTTTTGGTATTATTTTATGGAAATCGAATACAATTTAATGTCCTAAAAATATCTGATTTTATTCAAGGATAAGAGTAACTATTTTCTAAACATATATCCAATATTGTGATTGTTAGAAGTTAGACTTTGCAACAGCAGGTAGAAAGTATCGCTTATACTTATAATCTCACTTCGCGCAAACCCTGACATGCCACATATCAGGCTCACCAGTCAATTTGATGAAGGACATAACTGAATAAACTGGTTGGAATTAAATTCCTGGAAATGCGTACATCTAGGGAGGTGAATGTAGACAGTGTGTCAAACGTCCCCCCACACCCCCACCCGATTTCATCACGAGTTTCAGAGCAAGACAGTGGCGGAGCTAATGTTGGTGCTGCCGGTGACGGGTCGAGGTTTCTGACGCCCTCTTCTACGAGAAAAACTCCGCAGCTGAATAAGAGTAAAAGACGGCACCCTCCGTACCCACCTTCCTACGCCACTTCAAGAAAACTCTCATGTATATTACTCTCTCACTATCCATATAGTCATATAGTTCTCTCTCTCTCTCTCTTAATCTTTCTCTCTCTTATTCTCTCTCTCTTAATCTTTCTCTCTCTTAGTCTCTCTCTCTCTCTGTATATATGTCTCTCTCATATGCGTGTATTTATGAGTTCTTGCAACTTAACAATATGACATCATTTTTCATTCGAATACGAATTTTTTTTTAAATTTAATTTTTTAAAAAAAAAGTATTTTTTTTATAATTTTTTTTTTTGGCGATTGTCATTTTTAGAGTCGAAACAACCTTGGTCGGAGTCGTTTGCTCCGAAGTTGGAATATTTCTTCGCCCCTCCCTCCTCAATAGGCTACATGTCAATACAAATTATCCCACGTGGCCACAGCTTAAACAAGCTCTAACCTCCTACAACCCCCATGACGTCATGGGAAATTTTCCAGGTTTAGTAATGACACGTGGTAACGGATGAGAAGTCAACCAATAAAATCTCATTCAAAATTGCTTGAATGTCCAGCGATGATACATAACCGGCATAGGATTGTTATTGCCCTATGGAGACACAGGTTATTTATTATTTCAAAGCCAAGTTCATAACAATCGCAGGAGATGTCTCATGTTAAAGGTGAACAAATGATTTCAAAATAATTTAATTATTAGAGGAGGAATAGGAAGAAGAGGAAGACAGAGAAAAAGATGGGAAGATAACATCAAAGAGTGGACGGGATTAAAACTAGGCGATGCTATGCGTAGGGCAGGATACCGAGAGGAATGGAGAAGAATAGTGTACATGTCATCTGTGGCGCCCCAACATGTCATCTGTGGCGCCCCAACGGTCGAAGGACTACGGGACCTGATGATGATGATGAATTATTCTCATTTGCCCATCGTTGGGGTGGGGACGGTTATTCCTAGCCCGGGGGGGTGAGGGGTGGAAGGGAGAGAGGTGTTTGATCGTTATTCAATAATAATTTACTTTTTTTATGTGATAAAATATTCTGTCCAATATTGCTCGAAAGAAAGCGGCTTCTCAACTTGCTATAGGTTAACTTATTTACATTTATCATTATGTCATCACAGAGGTGGGTCAACGTCTTGTTACTACACACAGGTGAATATAGTTTCCATGAAATCAAAATCAGGTGGTTGTGTGTCACGTGACTAAGTTCCATTAGAGAAGATTTAAAAAGTAAACATTCATGACGGCATGTAAGGATTTAGCGTTCAACACAGCAACTGGACACGGTCTCACAAGAGTGCCACGTCATTAGCACTCTCAATACATGGATGGGACTAGTGCCACGTCAATAGCACTCTCACTACATGGATGGGACTGTGTGCCATGTCATTAGTACTATCAATACATGGATGGGACTGTGTGCCACGTCAATAGCACTCTCAATACATGGATGGGACTAGTGCCACGTCAATAGCACTCTCAATACATGGATGGGGCTGTGTGTCACGACATTAGTACTTTCAATACATGGATGGCACTGTGTGTCACGTCATTAGTACTCTCAGTACATGGATGGGACTGAGTGCCACGTCATTAGCACTCTCAGTACATGGATGGGACTGTGTGCCACGTCATTAGCACTCTCAATACATGGATGAGACTGTGTGCAATGTCAGTGTCACTCTCAGCACATGGGCATAGAAGTGCACTGGATCCACATTCCTCTCTAAGGTGTGAATTTAAGTATACAAAGTTCATAGAAATTTCTTATCGCTGGTATACATAAATATGTTAATGATGTAGGCATATATATGGTCGCCAGTACCTTTAAAAAAAAGATTGCTAAAATACAGAATTTAAAAAAAATGAATATATATATATATATATATATAAACTATAAATGTAAAACTTCTTCTAGGCCTGCAAGTGTTACTCTGTTAATAGCCATGAAGAAGATTCCAGTGAGAACTGGTCACTAGCTGTTTGTTCGTTTGTTTGTTTTTTTGTGTTTCAAGAATGACACAGGCCACAAATTCGATGGTGATACTTATCTAGGGAGATTCATCCTTCAGGTATTTTTCATCTTTGAATAAATACACATGTCAGCAGAGTTATCATATATTATGGAATCGGAAATCTCTTTCTGTGCGGCAAATGGAAAACAACATATGAACACGAAATGCCACACAATAAATTTATCATAATAATAATAATATGTAGAAGTATCAATCAAACAGCTGGAAGGAAACAGAAACAAGATGTCGAAAAACCAGTATAGTGTTTGTGGAACCTGGAGCGAGAATGGACGGTGAGTATTATTGCGAAGACGTCATTGGAAAAGGATTGCTTCCGTATATTCGAGCTAGATGTTATTGTCACAACTGGAAACTGCAACAGTACGGAGCTCCTTGACACTGCAACAATACGGAGCTCCTTCACACACTGCAACAGTACGGAGCTCCTTCACACTGCAACAATACGGAGCTCCTTCACACACTGCAACAGTACGGAGCTCCTTCACACTGCAACAATACGGAGCTCCTTCACACACTGCAACAGTACGGGGCTCCTTCACACTGCAACAGTACGGGGCTCTTTGACACTGCAACAATACGGAGCTCCTTCACACGCACTGCAACAGTACAGAGCTCCTTCACACACTGCAACAGTCATTAATTATTAGAGAGGTTCTCATGAAGTCGACAGAAAAACCTTCAATATATGGAAGAAACTTCACTAAACATGTCCACATATATTAATGATGCAATAATACCCTGAATCGAGATACAATTCCTGTGACGTAATCTCTTTTGAAGTTCTTTTTTTTTTTACTTTAAAAAAAAAATTAATTAAAATGGTAACCATTTTTTGGTGTATATTCTGTTTATATCTTCTAGTGGATCTTCGTAAGTAAATGGTCCACATTGAAAGCAACCCAGTTCTGTAACAGTGTAATTTAGGCGAAGGCGAGCTGTGTCTTGTTGGTGTTTGACACTACTACATCCTACATGTTCCTTAGTCCTTGGACCTTTGGGGCGCCACAGATGACATGAAAACTATCTTTCTCCATTCCTCTCTGTTTTCTGCACTTCGCACACTAAGCATCGCCTAGTTTTAATCCCGTCCATTCTTTGATGATATTTTCCCATCTTTTGCTCTGTCTTCCTCGTCTTCTCCCTCCTCTCGTTGTGCCCTGCATGATTTTCTTTTCGAGCCCTTGTTTTCTTGTCACGTGGCCATACCATTCCAAATTGCGTTTTTTGCAATTCCCAGGAGGTCATCGTACTGCTTGACGAATTTTTTCTTTGACTTGTTCGTTAGAGATATGGTCACTATAGCAGATTTCAAGAATGCTTCTAAAACATCTCATCTCCATCGCCTTTATTTTTCTTTCAAGTTCTGCTGTGAATGTCCAGGACATACAGGCATACAAGAAAATGGAGAGGACTAATGAGCGAATCAGCCTGATTTTGGTGCTGGGGGCTATATTTTTGTAATTCTATATTTTCTTAAGCCACTTTAGTGCTGTTGTGGTCTGGGCAATCCTGGACATCAATTCGGGCTTGGAGCCTTCTTCTGAGATTTTGGCTCCTAGATACTTGAAGCTAATTTCAGTGGAGATGCCAGTGGTACTATTCGTCATCATTGTTGTCTTTTCTGCACTGATTTGCATGCCAAAGGACGATGAAGTCTTGTCGAGACGCTTTACTAGGTTGGCTAGCTCTTCTTCAATTCTAGCCAGTCCATCTATGTCATCCGCAAAACGTTGGTTGGAGATTGTTCTGCCAGGGATACTGACTGTCCCTACATGCGCTTCCAGTGCATCTGACATTATACTCTCCAAGACGATGTTGAACAGGGTGGGGGGAGAGCAAGCAGCCTTGTCGTACTCCAACCGTGGTCTTGAACCTTTCTCTGATGTTATTGTTGAAGAAGACTGCACTGGTGGCCTTATCGTAGAGGCTGCCTATCATTCTGGTTAGGTTTGTGTTGATGTTGTAGTGCCTCATGGTGGCCAGACCCCGTCGAATGCCTTCTTGAAATCCACAAAGACGTGCCATAGGGTTTGTTGGTGTTGAGCATATGTCTCACACGTGACACCAATAGCAACATCTGCGATCAAGGTATCTCCCACTTTGTGGTTTTATAAGGGCATAACATTAATGAACGCCTATTCTGATAAAAAGACAGAAGAGTTCTCCGACCCCCATCAATTAGTTTTAGCCCTTGGTTGTTTCACGTCATGTTGAGCACTACGTTTATTTACTAGACCGTCATCGTGTTGCTGACAGCTAACATTGCCTAACTAGCCCGAGTACAGTTAACAATACCGATATTACAGATTACCGGAAATTTGATCGAAAGAAATTTCGTCGACAGAAAATTGATCGACGGAAATTTGATCG
This sequence comes from Omphiscola glabra, assembly GCA_964017045.1. Classification (NCBI taxonomy): domain Eukaryota; kingdom Metazoa; phylum Mollusca; class Gastropoda; family Lymnaeidae; genus Omphiscola; species Omphiscola glabra. Next base: position 28,599,788 of record OZ024798.1, on the reverse strand, counting down.
AACGGAAATTTGGTCGAATCTTTTTTTCAGTTGACACGTTAAAATTTTCGTCAAATTTCTTTTTGAATGCACTATACTATACAGTAAAACAAAATAATGCGTTCAAAAAGAAATTTGACGCAAAATTTAAACGTGTAAACTAAAAAAAAGATTCGACCAAATTTCCGTTCGATCAATTTTCTGTCGACGAAATTTCTTTCGATTAAATTTCCGGATACGGATATTACATGGCTAGTACAGCTAGCTTTGTCTAGTTTAAATAATTCTTACTGGCAGGACCGTACAGAGGAAAATTGTCATTAAATGATAAATGATATAGGCGTATATCCAATATATATAGCGATAATTATCGATTTTTCCGAACCCTGAGGCTAGAGTCCATGGGCAGTTGCCCTCCCCACCCCCTTACACTTTTTTTCTCACGGCCTACATTCATGTAACATTGTCTATATAGCGTTGTCTTGTTTATATATATATATATATATATACAATACTTTTCAGTTAGACACTGTTAATAAAGGTGTTGTTTTCTTTTTTGTTTGGTTTTTTTTTTGGTTGTTGTTTTTAACTCCCAGAATTGTTGGGCTTTCCTGATGTCATACTTAACAAAATTTTAGCATTTCCCCCAAGCTTAATGACACTGATATTGATATACTCTCCAGTGGCCTGCTACAACCATGAGTTGGACCTGTCTAATGACGATATATACGTCCTCACATGGGACTTGAACCTACACCATCCTGATTATATTTTTGACCAGGTATATTACTTGCAATTAACATTATGAGGGTCTCGTCATACAATTCACAAAATCTCCATATTCTAATGTGGGATTATGAGTGTAGCACACCGAACGTGAGTACATTGGTAGGCCCTACATTATTTAATTTTAATAACAAGATATACATTCGCAAACGTGTTTATAAAACTGGAGAAACGGTTCTTCCCGTTGCAACGGGTCTTCCCGCTGCATTTTCAAAGCGATTTAAATTGCCAAAAGATATTTCATCCAGAGTGTCAATATAATGCTTTAGAGGCGTGAGGACCCCCATAGAAGTGAGGCCCCCTAGATGCATTAGGCCCCTAGAGGAGTGAGGCCCCCTAGATGCATTAGGCCCCTAGAGAAGTGAGGCCCCCTAGATGCATTAGGCCCCTAGAGGAGTGAGGTCCTGGGTAAGTCCCCAGTGTGCCCATGTCTTAAGACGATACTGTTTTAAAGTCCATGGTCTTAAGGATGTCATAAGTGAAAGCCAGTTCAAACGTTTTTGTTTATTGTACTGAGAAGCTGATTCTTAATGAACTTCAATCTTTAAAATGAACGTTTCCTGTACAGTTGGTTATCATCATGGACACGAACACTCTGAGGAAATACATATATCAAGTTGTCTGTAATTATTTGTTCAAACAAAGCAGCGATAATGTCCCAATTTTCATCAAGAACCAGGTAGTTTTCGAGACGCTAGCATTCTTTTAATCGGTCATCCTTATTAAGGTCTTTGTGTTATAGCTAGATCTTTACCTAGCTAGATCTTTACCTAGCTAGATCTTTACCTAGCTAGATCTTTACCTAGCTAGATCATTACCTAGCTAGATCTTTACCTAGCTAGATCTTCACACTTTTTATTGAGCTCATCAGAATCAAATGTTTTTACTTTCGTAAAGAAGGAAAACAGATTTCCAATCCAAGAATAAGCGCGTGTGGGTTTTGTCAGGTCAGAGTTCAGGGAGTCTCTATGTTGTGTCAGGTCAGAGTTCAGGGAGTCCAAAATATGGAGAAAAAGTTCAATCTTGAACTTTTAACTTTTATCATATTTAGATAGATCTGCACTTCTTCTGGTCCATCATATCTACTTAGTCATAGATCTGTCACTTCTTCTGGTCCATCATATCTACTTAGTCATAGATCTGCACTTCTGCTGGTCCATCATATCTACTTAGTCATAGATCTGTCACTTCTTCTGGTCCATCATATCTACTTAGTCATAGATCTGCACTTCTTCTGGTCCATCATATCTACTTAGTCATAGATATTTCACTTCTTCTGGTCCATCATATCTACTTAGTCATAGATCTGTCACTTCTTCTGGTCCATCATATCTACTTAGTCATGGATCTGTCACTTCTTCTGGTCCATCATATCTACTTAGTCATAGATCTGTCACTTCTTCTGGTCCATCATATCTACTTAGTCATAGATCTGCACTTCTTCTGGTCCATCATATCTACTTAGTCATAGACCTATCACTTCTTCTGGTCCATCATATCTACTTAGACGAACACTTCGATTTCGTTTCCATTTCTTACTATCACCATACTCCAATTCTGGACACCATCTCTTGGCCTTACGTTCGAAGTTATTACATTTTTCCATAATTTCTCTTGAAGATAGGATTTCAGAGACTCAAGAAGTTTCATGGCTACATGTATGTCAGAATCTTTTGACTGCATGACGTTACTTGTTTTGTTCACTCTTTCCAGAATGCCGTTCCAAAGAATTGTCAGAAACAACGTTTACAGGTTCTCCATTTTCTTGCATAGTCCTGCATCACGCCCCATATTCCCTTCCTGATCAGAGTCAGCTGATGTAGAATCCAGCGCATCTTGAATTATTTCAAAACCTTCATGCTGCTTCATGCACTAACCCTTCTCATACACTTACTCTCGTCATACATCTAATCATGTTATACTCGTACTCTTGTTTAATACTTACCCTTGGCATACACTTACCCTTGGCATACACTTACCCTTGGCATACACTTACCCTTGGCATACACTTACCCTTGCGATACACTTAACCCTGTTATACATTTAAAAAAAACCCAGCTCTCTCTCCATTTCTTGTATCACAGGGTACAAAAAATGGCCAAGATACTAACAACAATTAGTTCACTTAACATATTGATTTTGACTTTAATACTTTTATCACTTCTACTATTTTCATTAAACAGCCTCCTGTAGTCAAAAGCAACGACTACTCCAGCTGGAAACAACATCGCGAAACGCAGCGATAAGTATTTTGTGCACATGAAGAAATTGACCAATCGTCTGATCCCTCGGTTGTTTGAGAGAGTATCACCATCATCACGTGCGTGGGCACGTTGGCAAAATAAAACGCATGAGCTTGGTAAACAGTTTCACCAATTTAAATAGGTCACTAGCAGTTCGTCAGTGCGGGCTACTGTAATCGAATTACTAAGACCAGCTCTTTTTTTCTACCTGGAACAGTTGTAGGGGATCCAGACACTGAAGTGATAACTGAAATGGTGGCATCTTGTGGATCGGGGAAGTTTCATGTTAAGAAAATAGTTATATTTATGTTGAAGAAACAATAAATCAATTTAAAATATTTGGGGTATTCTGTTTTTTATCTCAATGAATCAGGTACGTTTTCCTCTAAGAACAAGTTCGTTGCTAGAGTTTGTGACGCTCGGGGTCTGTTATATAGCGGAGTTCCTTTCAGAAAAGCGTACAAAAATACTTATAGTCGTGAGCACTTGCGTCTCCTGAGGCCTGAGGTGAATACGATTGACACCATCATTGGAAGTTGACGCAAAAAAATATCAATCGTCGCGATTCTTTAAAGCGGATATCGGGAAAGAAAATGACTTTTTAAAAAAAAACGGTAATTGCACGCTACTGGTACCTATATCGCTCACCCTAACCTGAACCCTATATCTATCCCAAGCAAAGGGCAGTGACTCTCAATGAGGGACCACAGATAGCAATTAGCCAAAAAAACATTCTCCAGTGCATATTTTGGTGTAAGTCAGGGCGCACCTTGTCATATCCAGGTTTCTCCCGACACCCTTCGCTCTTACAAATGAACAGCGAAATAGCGCGGCAGAGCACAGTTTTTGGAACTTCTGCCCTAACCTATAATTAACCCTGGACTTGAATCATTAAATTATTATAGTTGATTAAAACTTGGAAACTTACCATTGCAAGTTATTTTTCGTTATGTTTATTTGAATAATTATTATCATACCCCATCCATCCCTTGTAAATAAATGAGTTCACTTAATATGACGTTTGTGTTGTGCCTTTAAAAAATTCCCTGCCTTAGATAAGATTACAAGGCGTTTCCATCTTTTGCTGCCCTAGAAACAAAATTGGAAAATTCCCAGCTCGCCCTCATTTTTAAATATTTTTTTTGCAATTATATCGCCGTTTGATTCGCAATAATGTTTTAAAGTTGAAAATTTAAGCCCCTAAAATGTTGCCTAATGACCACTGTGGCATGGACAGCCCTCTAAGAAACTTTTACGATTTGAATTGTCTCCCTTATTTTTACCACCCCTTTTAATTCTAAAATTTGTTATGAGTGGAGATGTGCGAGCAGTCCTGTATTAGGCCTACATGACGACATTTTTAAACCGTTGCAAATCAAAGCAAGCCTCCCCTTTCCCCCAAATTTAAAATCGTGACTCTCAAGCTGCGGGACCTCGAAAGGCGCGGGGCCCCTAGGCAAGTGCTTTACTTCCCTTTAGGTTAATCCCGCACTGAAGAGTAGAAAATCTAAAAGCGGCAAATTTAACCCAAAAATGAGAGTACATTGTTTAAAGTAGACTTTAATAAATCTCATTAAAGCTTTATATTATTATAATAATATTATTTAATATAGATAATTTTATTCTGCCTAATTGTAGCCTTAGATATGCTGGAGGAAGTGTAGGACGGCGGAATGGCAGAACATTCACTTAATGTTTCACACCCCGAAAACAAAAAGGGGGACGGAGGGGGGGGGGGCACACGTTAGAAGAGCTTTCGGGCTTTGTGGTAATGATATAACAAAAGGAGAGGATAGTCTTTGACAGTGCAACAAAACCTTTTCATGAAGCCAAATGTCTGCTAAATGAGCTGTTAAAGTAGGAAAATATAAACATGTTTAGCTGCTTGGGTTCAATGAAGGCAAACAATGGCAGCCGTCATGGACGCAGACCTCAACAGAGGGGGCACAATATTGACCTCAGATGTGCGCATTACTGAACATTGAGTCATTCAGTTTCATACAAATAAGCTATTCTGAGAAAGAAAATGAAGACTAGTAAGCTTATCTACACTTTTGAATCTGCATGCCTGCAACTTCTGCTGTAAGAAATTACATCATTACATGCAAGTTAAAGATTAAATCAATTAAAAAATACATATGTGAATACTTTGTTGCAGGGCCCCTAAAGGGGTGAAGCTAGTTGCATAGCTAGGTAAGTGCCACCCTTTTTTTCCGGCCCTATTCCACAAAAAAAAACCTCTGCAGTTGGCCAAAAAAAGTTCAGCCAGGGATGGACCACAACCTCCACCTCCTTCCTACATTGCTGGTGGAGAAGATATTTGCCTTAGTTTAATCCGGCACAGGAGATACAAGAACTTGCTTTGCTTTGGTTCTCTAAAATTTAACGGTTCGTGACTAATTTTGAATTTAGCTTGTTTAGACAAAGAGAAACATTCCAACAAATGGAATACTGTAGAAATCACAATAATTGAATACAAAAATGCCCTTCATAAAATCTTTACACAATCCTGGGCTCTATAACCATTTCCAAAGTCTTGAATCAATAGATTTGCAACTAACATTACTTTTGGCATCTTTCATTTTGTTTGCTGTTTTAAAATTAATGCCCACATTTGAAAAAAGTTGAAGATAATAGAAACCTCACTTATCTCAGTTCACCAATAAATTCATATAACATACATAATGATACATGAGATTCCTTCCAACACCCTAATGACACAAATACCAATGGTTGTAATGACACAAATACCAATGGTTGTAATGACACAAATACCAATGGTTGTAATGACACAAATACCAATGGTTGTAATGACACAAATACCAATGGTTGTAATGACACAAATACCAATGGTTGTAATGACACAAATACCAATGGTTGTAATGACACAAATACCAATGGTTGTAATGACACAAATACCAATGGTTGTAATGACACAAATACCAATGGTTGTAATGACACAAATACCAATGGTTGTAATGACACAAATACCAATGGTTGTAATGACACAAATACCAATGGTTGTAATGACACAAATACCAATGGTTGTAATGACACAAATACCAATGGTTGTAATGACACAAATACCAATGGTTGTTTCATTGAAATTTTATTTTCTCACAAGAACAAGTCGGCAAAAAAAAAAAAAGAATCCATCCTAACTGAAAGAAACAAAAAGAAAGTAAAAAAAACATTTTATAGTCTATTCAAATTTACATAAAGGGTTTCAAATATAACTATTACTGAATGTTTAAAAATGTAATGGTAACCGTTGAATGTCAGATGATATTTGTTAGATATTATGAACATGTTTATAATTGAAGTAACAGAATTCAACATCAGACCATCATTCAACAACAACAAAAAAAGAAATTCTGTTGTGTTTTTTTTTTCCTGTTCTTTTTTCAAATGCATAACATTTGACAGCACTGTAACATTCAAAACTTTAAATGAAATGTTATATCAACAACGGATACAGCTCCTGTTAAAAACTTGGAATGAATAATATCAAAATGTCTGCATCAGGTATTCTTTTTTTGTGTGTGTGTACCTTTCACAAAAATACCTTGGAAGAAAAGAAGGTAAAAAAAAAAAATCTTATATGCTCTGACAAGAGTTTTAAAATCATAGAAATAATTAAAAAATGTATCTTGTAGAATAAGGTGCAAGAAATGTCTAAAAATATGACTTCATGAATGTCATAGTTCCACATATGTGCCCATTTTAACTGCAGATTTTGTACTCTAATGATACAACACTCTCGTACATATTTTGTACATTATTATTTAATGGAGGAGAGTCTAATCACCAGATTAGAATATCTATCTGCTGTTTGGGTGAATCTCACTAGTCAAATATTCTACAACATGTGCAATCAACATGATAGTTAGCTAAATAATTCTATGTTAGTTCCTGGTAGAGGTCCCTTCCACATGGCTGCACTTTCCAGCAGCAGAAGGAGCAAGAAAAGCATAGTAAATATTTACATGTTATAAAATAATATTACCAATTATTGTGTATTTTTTAAAGTTCGAAACTTCCCCGATCAAAAGAAGATGCACTTTTAAATTAGAGCATATTGCTGGATGAAACCATAACAGGACCAGGTGTCTTTTAACATAGGAAAAGTGTTCAAGTCTAATTTACCATTAGGGTGAAAAGTTCAATTTAAATAAAAGCAATAAATAATACAATCATCAAATAATGCAATCATCAAATAATGCTATCATGAATTCAACCTGAGTCCTTGGGTGATCAAATGGTAAGGACTTTTGTTTCTACATGAATGAGATCACAAACAAATACAAATTGGTTGACTGACCACTGGTGACTAAACATCTGCTGTATGAACATTGATCAGATGGGTGGAGAGAGGATCATGGTTCTACAGGGACTAGAGGATGGCTGCGTCCACTTAAGTCTTAGAAATGCACCGCATTCGTCTAACATACAGGTGAGCACACAAAGGGGAGGATGATTTCTTGAATACCAAAGTTCATTGGCAGTGATGCTACAACTATTTAGTTCATAGCAGAAATGTATCGGCAATAAATATATAGCAAACAATTTAAAACAATCAGCATGTTGGGAGTAGGGCTCAGTAAGGTTTCTCAGTAAGGTTTCTCAGGACCGGACTAAACCTGTCATCTATATATACACTAAATTTGAGGACAACAACAAATCCAATTTTTTCATGAAAAAACAAAGAATCTGAACTTATCACAAGTTTGAACAAGGACAGCGAGACCCTTCTTTCATGGTTAAGCTACTATTAGCATGTTTCATCTATCATAATGGTTAAGCTACTATTAGCATGTTTCATCTATCATAATGATTAAGCTACTATTAGCATGTTTCATCTATCATAATTGTTAAGCTACTATTAGCATGTTTCATCTATCATAATGGTTAAGCTACTATTAGTATTAGCATGTTTCATCTATCATGGTTAAGCTACTATTAGTATGTTTCATCTATCATTATTATTTTCTATTTTCAAACCTGTCATATTTTGATGAAATATTTGATTTTTTGTTCCTTCCCAAACACCTCTTCATACAAGTTAATGGTATCCAAATGGATTTTGATTTCACGGTTGTCCTAATTAAACACGCTTCTCATTTCTGTCTAAAAGATTCAAAATACACAGGGGTTGGACAGCATCCTGGAAGACATTTCACATAAAATAAATACATAAATATATTGTTTTTATGGTTACTGGAGCGAGCGCCATTACATCAAGGTGTCAAGGTGAAACCAAAGTATCAAGTTGAAACTAAAGAAGATCAACATGGAAACACCTTTGTGATCTCTACTACAAGACTGCAGAGAGTTTTATTGAGAAAAAGTGGACAAATACTGTATACCAGAGTTTCTTTAAGAATTAGCCCCTAGGCCATTATTTAGGGTAGTGGCAGTGTATCAAGAGCCACATTACCCCTGCAAATTATGGACAGACCTGGTTTTAATATACTTATATAGATTAAAGAGTTTTAATCATTTAGAGATGATGCGTAAATTAAGCTGCCAAGTTTTGATTAGAAATGTCAACAATAAAGAATAGCAGATACAGAAGATAATTGGCGTGGCAGAAATATAAAGAGAAAAAAAAAGATGGGGGGGGGGGGGGGGTGTGTTGTGTTATATATATTAAATTCAAAATTTGTTAAAATCATGTGCTCTTAATCCTCATCCACCTCCCCTTGTCTCTAAATAAGTCTCCCATTGGTGTCATAAAAGTCTACCATTGGTGTTATAAAAGTATCCCATTGGTGTGTTTTATAAGTCTCCCATTGGTGTGTTTTATAAGTCTACCATTGGTTAATTAGTTATGTGTCTAACCTTGGTTAGTTATATAAGTCTATCATTGGTGTATTTTATAAGTCTACCATAAGTGAGTGATACAATTCCACCATTGGAAACTATTCACCAGAATCTGTTTCTCAACAATGACGCTACATAGTACACATTACAGCCATCCTAGGCTATGCATAGGATAACATAACCTTTGTCTAATCTTTATATACATAACTTACATTCAACTGATGTAAAAAAAACTAACAGCCAGACTGGAGATACTAAGACAGCTAGGCTGGAGATACTAAGACAGCCAGGCTGGAGATACTAAAACAGCTGGGCTGGAGATACTAAGATAGCTAGGCTGGAGATACTTAGACAGCTAGGCTGGAGATACTAAGATAGCTAGGCTGGAGATACTAAAACAGCTGGGCTGGAGATACTAAGACAGCTAGGCTAGAGATACTAAAACAGCTGGGCTGGAGATACTAAGACAGCTAGGCTGGAGATACTTAGACAGCCAGGCTGGAGATACTTAGACAGCTAGGCTGGAGATACTTAGACAGCCAGGCTGGAGATACTAAGACAGCTAGGCTGGATATACTAAGATAGCTAGGCTGGAGATACTTAGACAGCTAGGCTGGAGATACTTAGACAGCTAGGCTGGAGATACTTAGACAGCCAGGCTGGAGATACTTAGACAGCTAGGCTGGAGATACTAAGACAGCCAGGCTGGAGATACTTAGACAGCTAGGCTGGAGATACTTAGACAGCCAGGCTGGAGATACTTAGACAGCCAGGCTGGAGATACTTAGACAGCCAGGCTGGAGATACTTAGACAGCTAGGCTGGAGATACTTAAGACAGCTAGGCTGGAGATACTTAGACAGCCATGCTGGAGATACTTAGACAGCCAGGATGGAGATACTTAGACAGCTAGGCTGGAGATACTTAGACATGCAGACACAGTTTTGCAACAATATTGCGATTAACCACAAAAAAAGATTTTAAAAAATGATCACAACCAAAATGAGAGCTTATATATTTTTCTTTTGCCTTAAAAAGTAATTTTCGATTCCTTCTGTTTCTCAATTTCAAATGCATCATTTTCCTACTCTCAGAAATTTATTCATGGATATTTTATTTATCTAAGAAAAATGAGGGAATGTGAATATATCATTGCAAGGTGCAATCTAATAACTGCTCATTTTATTCCAAAAGTTTTATTTTTCAATTTCTGTGTTTTGAATCCTGGCATAGGCTATAGTTAAAAACATGGATAATTGTCCATGAAGATTGTCATAAATTGATTTTCATCAAGATCAAAGTATAGTCCCATCTTTGAATAAGTGAGAAGACCATCTTGGCTGATGGCACACATTCTCCTTGAAATCATTATGTATTATGTGTGCATACAAGCACCATTGTTAAACCCTTCATGATGAAATGCATACTGAATGTATACAATAATGGCATTGCCATGTAGCACATAGGTTATTTGACTATTTCCATGCAAGTACAGATATGCTAACCTTTTCCCAGCTTGTGATTTTTGCATCAATTAATTTCTTGGCTTTTATTTTAAACATTACCCAATTGAGCAACTGCAGATTTGTCAAAACTAATAGCAGATCAGCCCCAGGTTGTCCATTCTACAGGTTAGCAATGTTGTTAATCACATATGCCAAGTCTAAAATGTTTTGCACATAATATATCCATTTATTTTATATACACGTAGTTGTTTTGCAGATAACATATCCATTTAATATATTATATACACTATCTTTATTTATAAAGTATTATCATCTCTTTAGATTTTTTTGAACGTGCTTCATTAAGACCTGAGGTAATTGTTATGACTCTGGTGTGGCCTCCTCTTTAGAATTGAGGCTGGCCAGAATGCGTGCTACTTCATTCCTCTGTGTGTTTGTCATGTGCTGTGTCATGGACACTATTGAATCCATCACTACTTCTGGGTTGGATCCCATCAGGCTGAAAGAGAGAAAAATAGACATAAGCCATGAAATGAAAAAAACAGATAAATTACAATAATAAGATGATTGAAAAAAAATATGGTAGAAAAGAATGGCCAGACGTGGTGATTGATTTTTGTCTTTGAATAACTGGCCAATAAACAGCATCTTTACACGATTTTAAAATCCCATTTCATTAATATTTGTTCCTTGCCAGGCCGCACATCAATGAATATTTCAAATAAGTTAGAGTGATTTTTAAAAAAGGTAAAGGCACAGAATTGATTGTACACTCAATGAGAATGAGATAGTACAAAGTGTTCATAAGCTTTATATAACAGTAAATATCTTACTTCCTCATCTGTGACAGCACATGGTCCCTCTGCAAACATCTTATGTTTTCCATTACTGCATTGTTACCAGTGATGTCCTTCATTTGCTCCTCAAGCCATTCTACTGTAAGTTTGTCATCTTCATACTGGTATGTCTAGGGGTGAGCAGAGAAATAGAGTTGCATAAAATAACTTAAAGGTGGGGATAATTTAAATGAGCAGGTCCTTAATTCCAGTATAACTAATGTATTTCATTATCCCAAATAGAGTTGCATAAAATAACTTAAAGGTGGGGATAATTTAAATGAGCAGGTCCTTAATTCCAGTAGAACTAATGTATTTCATTATCCCAAATAGAGTTGCATAAAATAACTTAAAGGTGGGGATAATTTAAATGAGCAGGTCCTTAATTCCAGTAGAACTAATGTATTTCATTATCCCAAATAGAGTTGCATAAAATAACTTAAAGGTGGGGATAATTTAAATGAGCAGGTCCTTAATTCCAGTAGAACTAATGTGTTTCATTATCCCAAATAGAGTTGCATAAAATAACTTAAAGGTGGGGATAATTTAAATGAGCAGGTCCTTAATTCCAGTAGAACTAATGTATTTCATTATCCCAAATAGAGTTGCATAAAATAACTTAAAGGTGGGGATAATTTAAATGAGCAGGTCCTTAATTCCAGTAGAACTAATGTATTTCATTATCCCATTTTTGTCACCATCAATGACAAATTATGTTAATTTAATACAAGAAAAAAGCTCCCTTTTACTGACATGAGTTTTTTGTACAATTTTATAAAAATTAAGGCGATCTCAATAACACTGCTATGAGAAAAAATATTTATACCTGAAACCAGAATCTGGATTAAAACAATATATGAATTAAAAGAAAGACGCACTACCAACTTAGCAAACGAGCTGTGATATTTCTTGGTTAAATTTAGAAATGTCTTTTCAAAGTTATTACCCTTTGTTTAAGTTTTTTCTCTCAGAATTGAGATGGCAACAATGTTTCTTTTGGTTCAAAGTTTAAAAAATATTTTGGAATATTTGAGAGGATTTGAAAGATTAAAATGTGTTGCCAGATTAAGCTGTAGACCAAATTTCAGCCCACAGGACAAGAGAAGCCTTGTGAAATTTGGCTCAAAGACATTATATAAAAACAAACAATCAAATGATCAAAGATCTTGTCAACAGAAGAAAAGTTTCAAGTAGAAGTTGAGATTTCATGCACACTTACATTTATAGTTCCCTTGTCCTCAACAAACCACCGACTCAACATGGAATCAAGCTGTGCCTGAGTTGAGTCAGGAATGTGTTGCTTCATTAGTTTTTTGAACTCGAGCTCCAGCAATCTACGGCGTAATCGCCAGTAGAAGAATTCACGTGAAGTGGACCACTCCAGGACTTTCTGCAAACAGAAAAAGATGTTCACATTTAAGAAGGCTCTCAACAGGTAAAAGGCAAAATTTCTTATTTTAGACATATCAAAAGATACTGTTGTCTCTAATTATCAACTTGCAAACCATCATGTCAGATCAGTCAAGAGATCTTTTAGTTTTAGCAATAGCTATACATGGCACTTGACTGTGATCAAGGTCACATCATTTTCAATGTATTACATATTGATTTTATTTATTAGGAAAGTTTACACTCTTTAAGTTTCAATGCAAGATGAGAACTTTCACTGCATTATTTTTACAAGCTATTTAATAAGTTCGAAGAAACTAGCAGGAAAATTTCATTATTTCTAAACTTCAATTTTTCCAAGAGTACTTCCACAAAATTTTAATTTTAAGCTGGAAAACCATTTTTGTGACTATTAATTTAATGTAAGCAAAATAAGGGGCTATCCAATTATTATGTATGTGAAAAGGAAAACAAATATTAACCCCCCCCACCCCCCCCCCCCCGTTGCATTTGTACATTTTACCCCCCACACCCACCCTACATACATTCAAATGCGACCCCCCCTCCAAGCGTTAAAACTCATGTAACTGGTTTTTTCCCGTTTAGTCACAAATTACGTAACTTCAATGGAAACAAGGGCGAACAGTGGACTTATAAGTTGTCTAACTTCAATGGAAACAAGGGCGAACAGTGGACTTATAAGTTGTCTAACTTCAATGGAAACAAGGGCGAACAGTGGACTTATAAGTTGTCTAACTTCAATGGAAACAAGGGCAACAGTGGACTTATAAGTTGTCTAACTTCAATGGAAACAAGGGCGAACTTAATATTATATTTTCTTACTGTTATACAGCCTTTCTCCTCCATCCTTCCAGGTGTATCGTGTAAATCAGCAAACATGACAGCTACTGAATGGTATAATGGTACCAGGTGTTCTTCTCTCTCTTTCAAGTCTGCCTCCAGTTTGACCTTGGCCTCTGGGGCCAGGCCTGGACTGGACAGTTTCTCAATCATTTTCTTGGTCTCTGCATCCAATCGACTGATGCACTTTTCAATGTCTTTCCTTCTGAATTTTATTTCCACTGTGCCTTCTGGTTCTAAAACACCACCTCTGTAAATGGAAACAATTTTATTAAGGTACATTTTTAAAAAGTGGCCTAAAATCCACCAAAGATTTTTTTAATGAATTTATATTATATTATATGCTTTCAATTCATTTAAGGGTAATTAGGGGAGAGACTGCAATCAGGTTAGCAAAATACGAAATAAAACAAAGGAAAACCGTGCTATACTCCTCGCCGACACTGAAACACTGGACATTTTATCTTCCCCGCCTCTCATTGTTTTCAGAAGAGATAAAACTCTGAGAGACCTCCTTGTGTGCAGTCGCATCAACGCTTCCCCCTCCCACTTTGGGACCAAGCCATGTGGATGCAGCTGTTGCAACACTTGCCCTTTTGTCGACCAGACTCAACACATACGCTTCCCTAAGGGCAGTTTTCATATACACGACTGTTTTCTTTGTACTATCCGAAATGTTGTCTATGCCATTTTTTGCAACCGCTGCCAGATGTCGTACATAGGGGAGACAAGACCCCGACTCTCGGACAGGTGTACTGAACACCTCCGCAATATAGTAATATTTAGTATATAGTAAGATAAACAGTGTCCCGTCTCTTTAACACTTCAATAGAAGCGACCACAAAGGCAAGGCGGACTTTTCAATAAGTGCGATGGTGACTAGCACAAACTCACCCAGCGGATGAATTTGGAACACAAGCTTAACCTGACCTATGGAACCTGGACAACACATGTCTCTGTTCACAGTTTGAGCCTAGCCTCACCCCTACATGTCACAACCCATCGCAGTGCACTAAATTCTCCTCTTTTCTTTCCCTCTTCCCTATTTAATCTCTCACCTACTTATTTTCTGTCACAATTCTTTTGCTGCCCTCTCGGATACTACTTCTCAGATAAGTGCTATTTTATTGTTTTTTCTGTTGTTTGTTCACTGACGAAGGCTTCCTGCCCACTTGTTGTTTTGTTGCATCCATTTTTGAGGTTTGACCAATGCTTTTAATAATGATATTTTTAGAAAATGTATAAGCAAGAAAACTCTAACTCTTTGTTTCACATGTAAATTTCCAATGATTAAAAGATGGGAGACGACCATAGCTGAACTGACCTGCTCAAACTGTCTGCATACATTTCCATGTAGTCTGGATTAATGAGTGGATCAACCACCACCCAGGAGCCCCCACGCAGCTCACCATATGGGGGAATGTAAACAAAGATGGGCTGTGTGTATTCTCTGATGGCATCCACAATGTAGGAGCCAAACTTGAGGACTTGGTCATACATGTCTGGAACAGACCACAAGTAATGGCTTAATACAGATTATATATCGATAATACCTATTATGCCGAAAATTTCAAATCGCCTCCACAAATAATTATTATATTTCATTATAACATTGAAATAATTATTATATTTCATTATAACATTATAATAACTAGCTTGCAATGACTTGACTTGCAACTTTTACATTTTGTGGTTTTCAAAAATAATTTTCCTCTTTTATATTGCAAATGCAGATACATTATGTTTTGATCATGCAGTAGTTTTAAGCATTACACCAATAGAAGTCAATCAACTTGACTTGACTAAAACAGCTCACCCTTCATGCCACCAGAAAAACCTCTCCAATTGGCAAACATAAAAAGTGGCAATTCTTCCCTAGAAAAATCCTTGATGGCTTGTGCAGTCTTGTAGGCTGAGTCTGGGAACCACACCTGACCAGCTTGTTGTATGACCTGAGCAGAAACAAGATCTTCAATGACAGGAAAGACTATTTTATAAAACACATCTCTTAAGTAAGTTACAGAATTACTTTAAAATAAATAAAAATGAGAAGAAATCCAAAACTGAATATCCATCAAGAGTAAAGAAATTATGAAATTAATTTTCAAATTATATTTTGTTCTTTTCGTTTAGTGTTATTTATTTCATGTTAGAAATCAGTAAACTGTGTCATGCCTTTGATTCTGAGTCAGCATTGGCTGGATCTGCTGGAATTTGCAGCTCTACTGATCTGGTCTCTACAGCAACCACTCCCACGGGAATGCCACCAAGTCTGAAAGTGTCAAGGAAAATGTTTAATAATATTAAAAATGTTCACAATAGCAAATCCTATAAATTGTTTACAACTTTTTGTTTTCAGACGAATAGGATAAAATGATGAAGATTGAAAAATGTGTTTTAAAAGAATTTTAGCTACACGCAAAACCAATGAGGCTCTAGTACCTGGCTCTCCCAGCTACAACAGTCTGTGCCCATGGTTGCATGATTTCATCAAAAGAACCAGCATCAAAGAAACCAGACATTCTTTTACCATTGTCTGGATCATACACAGAAATAAATTTCATTGAACAATTTTTAAATGAAGTGACATTTGATTCATATACAGACAAGTAACTGCAACCTTTGTATAGTACTAATTTTTAACTGTTGGACTTTTGCCCAAGTTTTTATTTTCCATAACTGTTTTCTGAAATAATTTTTATGGGCATGAACATTTCAAAACTCTTGGAAACAACACAATATGCCTATAAATCTGGTTATTGAATTTAACACAAAAAAATGAAACTTAAATCCATTTAAGGAGAGAAGAAGGTAAATATTTTATCTTCTGAAAATGCTTTCTAGACAACTAACACACCTTTTCTACCAGCCAGCATCCATCTTGGGTCATAAGGAGCCCTTGTAGGACAAAACTCTATAAGCCTCTCAACTGGATCCAAAGGTGGCAGCATTGGGATTGGTCCAGTTTTTTTCTGTTGTGATCATTTAAATAATTACAGACAAGGAAAACTTTCAATTGCCTAAAATGTTTCTTTACCTTCTTTAAAATTTATTTTTACAACTAAGAGGTGGCCCTGGTGGCAATATGTTAGATGTGTCATGAGTTGTATCATTGTGGCTAAATGGTCATTGGATTATTGGCAATATGTTAGCATGCCTACTATCAAGGGTAACTGATGTTAGTATGAATGCTTTTTGGTCAGTGAGTTTTATGATTGTGGCTAAATGGTCCTTTGATGACAGGGCAAGCATAATAAACAAGTGTGTGCATATAACGCATGAGATCAAGAGAGTATAGGGGTAGTTGATAACGGAGAGAGTCATGAGACTTAAGTGAGTGATAGCTCAGGTGTTTTGAATTGGCTGTGTTAGTTAGGAGATATTGTAACCAGGTGGATTTGTGTGACAGATATGCAGAATAAAGATGAACCATGTTATTTCATGAAGTGTTGGTATGTAATATTCGGTCTGCCTGTTTATTAGTACATATGGTGATAGTGTACTCAAGACAACATTGCCAGAAATACTAGAAAAGTCTTGACTAGAGAAATAGAGTATTTTGATATCTACCTCACTTCCAAGAGTCAGGAGGTTTAAAACTTTTTACCAGACAACGTGTTAGTATGTAATATAATTTTATTTGATTGAGTAAATGTTTCAAGAGCTTACCAGCCTCATGTATGACAACCAGTGCAGGATCTTACACACCCCCTCAAAGTCATCTGGAACAACAGCATGAGACACACCATTGTTGTGCATGATTTGTATACCACCAAGTTGACTGTTGCTGGTGTACACTTCTCTTCCCAGAACCTGAGTAGATATTATAAACATAAATAAGATTAACAATTACTTTTTAGAGTTGATATTCCATAGGAGGGGTTTCAAAAAATAAAAACCAAAATTTGTAAAGATCTCTAAAATTCCTACTGAAACCATCATGCACAAAATTTAACTCTTTCCATGCCGGGGGGTTTTCCACGTTCATGCCAGACCAGTTCTCGGCCAGTGGAAATTTTTTAGGGTGCTCTTATCTATTAATTAATATGAATACTTTTCTTTTAGCAAGATAGCTGTATTTCATATCAAATTAAAGGAAATTGGACAGAGAATAATAATATGTAACAGACAAAACAATATGACAACAATAGTATAAATTTTACTGGTAATATTATGAGATCAAAGTTTTTTTGTTTTTTTTTAAATGTGCCCCAAATCTGAACTTACCAGACTACCATATGGTCTGTGTAGCTGGTATCCTATTCTGCTTCAATCCTCAGAAAGTATCTCCATTTTTTTATCAGAATGCATTGTACATTTTGAAAATATTCCATTTAGTGACAGAGTTATACACATTTTTGTAATGTTTTAGTACTATCTGAAGCCTCACTTTTGCCATAGCAACAAAGTGATTTTGAACAAAATGCATAACTTTTGAACCACTTGAGCTAGAAAGTTGATCCTGGTGTTCATGTAATCCATTTTCTATGCTCTATGCATCTGTGGTATTTTTTTAATTTTAAAAATGTTTTGAAATTTTTATGAAATGGCCGACAGTCACCACTATTACCCTTTCCCATTCTATTACTATTTCTATTTGGGTTTTACCGACCCATCAGGATGCTCAGAAAGCTCAAAATCATCACTGGAATCAGATTCAAATGATTTATGGTTATTGTCTGATGTTTCAGCATCAATAAGTAGCAATAAAAGCTGTTTTGTTTGCAAACTTGATTACCTACGTGTCTAGCAAAAGCTGATGTTCTTGGAGTAAGCGTGGCGACTGCTTTGTTTACAAAAGTTTCAACACAATTTGAACTATTATTAGAAAAAACACATGTAAACAGGCCCTACTTCTAACAGGAAGGAAGTAGGATGAGTTATCCATCGTTTAGGAACATAAAAAGTCGGATTAATAGCTACAGGCAACAAAATAAACTACATAAATTATTTTGACGATGTATTGTGGCTTGGCACAAACAAGACCAGTCAGATCGATGATAAATCGGGGCTTGGCACGGAAAGGGTTAAATATCTTCTAATTTTTCATCCTTTATTTTTTTAAACTTACTTGACCCATTCTAATGATGCATATATTATATTTCTATAAAAAAGCACCTTCATACATCCGTATTTAATTAGTAATATTTATATAAAGAGTATATCACACCAAAAAAAAAAAAAAAGGACAGAATAACTGGCAACAATGAATTGTACATGAAGGGAAAGAAAACTGAAAGCATTTTTGAGCGATCATAACAGAATTTAAAAAAAGAATTTTTTTAAAAAGAAGATTGGATTTCATGACTGCGCAATATGTATAAATCTAATCTACACTGAGCAATATGTATAGATCTAATCTACACTGCACAATATGTATAGATCTAATCTACATCTCACTGAAATTACAAAACTGACTCCTGTCTCAGTTTGCCAGAGTTTGTTTAGTTATAGCCTTGTGTATTTAAATTTGTTTTCAGTTTGACATGTGGAGACTACAATATGAGTCATCTTGAGACACAGGTTACCAGGCCAGGAAACTGAAATTTTACTCCTTGCCTTATTTGGGTGATTCCGAGTTCAGTTAGTTTTTAAGATTAGAGATAAAATAAACTTTGCCAATTTGTATAATGCTTTCAGTTGAATACATTTTTATAAATATAATTGCCACATTTCTGGAATACAGTGGTTTTTGATTTTACTCAGTGTGTCTATCAGAATGGTACCAGCTAAGCCCATTAGACAGCGGTCTGTTACATAGACTTTCATACCTTATTGAGAGCACCAGCTCCTGTGAGTATTATAAATGAGTTTTCTACTTGTATTACTCTCTGTCCCAGACGCACCAAATAAGCTCCAATACCTATAGCTCTGCAGGACACCTAGATATCAAAATCAGACATTGCATGTTAACTTCTGTTGTAACTACTCATCAAAGCAACTTAAATTTCAAGATCATTTTAAATAATTTAAAAAATATAATTATGGCAGAATAAATTCAACTCAGACACACAAGAGCTTCCATAAAAGATGGCAAAAGGACTTTTATAGAATCAATGTTTTTATCAATGTGATAAACATATAAACTTTAAAAAATTATCTAACGTGAATGTTTCAAATCATTGCCACAGATTTCAGGCACAATTGCTTACCGCCATTTCTTGTTATTCAATCTGTAATAATCGCGTTTATTGGCATCATGGGTAACAATGTAACTAATTATTAATAAATCAATAGAATTAAATGTGTAATTATAATATGTAAGCAGAACACAAATAACACACATAACACACACATATTTAATCCCAAGGGATATCAAACCACGTTCGTAATGAGCAGTCTCTTACTTCCATTAACTGATATTTAGTCTATAATCAATATTTATATGGACTTACAAATAAAATTATGGCTAATAGAAAGTTTTTCTGTGAAGTTTTTTTACTGTGACTTTATTTCCTGTTACTTTTTCCTAGCAAAACCTGTGACTTTTTTGTTTTTGTTTTCGCTCACCCTCTATGTGACAATGACTATTTGGAAACTTATATGACCATGCTTAAAAGGGATCTCACATCACAATGCTCACTCGAGATTAATGCATGCTCGTGATCGTACTGTTTTTATACGGTTTTTTAAATATTTAACAATATTTAATGAAAATTATGATGCATTTTAGTTTTCTTCTAAATTACAGCAATGTTTTCCTTTTCTATTTTAAGGAGCTGTAAAATGTGACAGAATTTCATTGTCATTTAGAAAAAATTTTAAAATTAAAAAATTTTAAGAATATTTTCACACTCTGTACTGTTTACTTGTACATTAAGTTATTGTAATTGCCAGTGTGACAACAAATGGCAGGGGCGCTGTGGTAAATCCAGTTACCGCTGTGTTGTCTGAGAACCGCTGGCATTTTAACACATAAATATGTCAGGTAATGTTTGCAAGAATATTTTTGGAATAAGTTAAATATAAAAGATTAATTTGTAAAACAATGATGAATAAAACATACCAGATTTATGGTGACGACTTCATTATAAGCCTGGGATGTCTCACCAGCTATCATACCAGCCATGCGCAAAGATTCAACACCAATTCCATCTTCTTTTCCTATAATCAAACACACAAAAAAGATTTAATTAAGCCTTCGGCTCAAGATAATTAAATCAAACTTACAAAACACCTGCTTTTCAACATCCTCAAAAGTAGTTTTTTTTTGTTTTTTTTTTTAAATTCTTAAAATGATTTTACTCTATTAGCTTCAGCAACTGTTGCTAGTGAGCCCAAACTTTAAATAATGAACCTAAAGAATAATTAAATTAAATGTCACAGACACCTTTAACAAGTTTACAATGAAAATCTGAATAAAAAATTCTAAAATCACGTCTGTCACATGAGTTTATCTGAAATATGTTTTTTTTTATAGTTTTCCCGACACATTTAAGTCATCTTGTCTTAACTGACCTATAATATCAGTAATCTTATAACGAGATTCTCCTTCATCCTCAATCAGTTCAGCTCTTACTGAGTTCATAGTGCTGACTTTCTTAAAGTCATCAGGTCGTAGGTACAAGTATTTGAAGCCCTGGCAAATGAAATGTGAATATCAAAGGAAAAATGGAAGCTGAGGTTGTTGCAGTTATTCTTTTTAAAAAATACTTTTATCTTTAGCAAACCTTTAATGAAAGTGACACTTAAAAAAAAATATATTAAGAATATCAAAACCAAAGTATTTTCTGCCAGCTTAATAAGTAGCAAACAGATGAAAGAAGAAAATTCCCCCCAGATAACATCAAAGTCACATCTAACCTTCTCTGGGTCATTAGGGTCATACCAGGCCACCCTAAATAAATGTTTTAGTTCTTCTGCCATGCCAAGTCTGGCACCGCTGTTGGCTGAGATGTAAACTCTGGGGATTCCCAATTTTCTGGACAGCTCTGATGCTTTCTAGGTAGAAAAAATATATTTGCATAAACTAAATTTCTTTGACATTGAAAAAAAAATGTTTAAAGACATCACTGGCTAAAAAATAATTTTTAACAAAAATTTGAATTTTTGAATTTTAAGAACTACACACATACCTTAAAAAGAAGATCTTCTTGTGGCCCAAATGAACCAATTTTAAAAGTCATATCATTTGCAATGAGTATTATTTCTCTTCCTAATGGGAACTCTGGTGTTTTCATTGTCAGTTTCCAAGCAACCATTCCTATCTGAAAGGCAATGAATTTAACTGGTTAATTTAATTAAATCTGAACACAAAGTTGATAGGAAATCTGATCACCACCTTGTTCTGATTCTGATCTTGTTGTTTTAAAATATTATGGTGATTTCTTGTTTCATAATGGCATACTGCAATAAATTAATACACTGTACTACTCTACAAAAAGAAAACTGATGTTGTGATGGCAATGAGTTTGAGTTAGTGCTTTCGTTGATGAATAATTGTAATAAGAAAATTGTGAGAAAATGAAATGTTTTTGCTTTAATTAAATTTGTCGCAGGAGACAACATCCAACAACAAATCACCTCATTTTCCCCAGGCAGCCTGTTCTGGGTGCACAGATGATTATGACTGTCTAGGACTAGCTCTGTGACAGAGATAAGGTCCATGGGGGTATGACTGGCGTCCTTGTTGTGCCTCTTTAGGTGTGACTCCCACTCCTTGAGCAGGGCCTGTCTGAACATTTCAGGGAAGTCATAGACGTATGTGGTGCCTGACGACTGGGCTTGGTAGCGTTTGTTCTGTAGGTGATCCTTGGTCAGGTACGGGGTGCTGATCAACAGACCATGAAGTGGTCCCTGTTTGACACCATAGGCCTCAAACATAATCTATGAAAAATAAAGAAGGATTGAAATTAAATCTATCAAGATCACCTTTTTTTCAAAATTACACCTAAATTTAATTTTTTTAAATGTTTGTAGTGTCCAGTGAGATGTCTACAAATCTGTGTGATATATTCATAACTAATGAAAAATATTTAGGAAATGTTTTTCTGGGAGTTTCAAACAAACTATTTTTTATAAATCCTTAAAAAAGTATGTAAGAAAAATAAAAGATAAGATATTTTATTGATCCGAATAAATGGAAACTAGATTTTATTACATTGAACATATTCATTTTCAGCATATAAAACAAAACATTTGATTAGATAACAAATTTAAACATTTAAACCAGGACATTTTTATTTTCAAGTATTTCTCAAAACAAAACAAAAAAACAGCACAAAAATCTGACAAGGTGGATCTGAGTTTAGGAAATATAGAAACATTGCATGAAGTTGAATAATTACCTTTATATAGCAGGCTCTGACTATGTAATAATCTGACAAATTTTTTATAGACCTTGAAATTGATTTCTAAAAAGGTGATTTTAATTTATTTTTTTTTTTTAAATTTCGACTTCATAACTTACCTGGCCTGTTCTAGGATCTGTGACTTCCTTATATAGACTGATATCTAAATAGTACCCACTTTCATTTGTAATGAACACTCTGATGGGAAAACTAATTCCCCCTCCTGCCTGGGCCATTCTGTTTAAAATAAAAGACACATTTTTATGCAAACAGAATAGAAAAAAACTAAATGAACATAGTTGCTATTTTTGTGTTTTACTCTAGCATTAATTCCAATCATCACGCTTCTGGTATTGAGATTAAACAAATGTTTGGGAAGGTTTTTTTTACACCCCTTTAAAGATAGTTGTTTTACTTTTAGCAAAGTTATTATTTTTTAAGGTTTTAATTAATATATAAAAAAAAATTCTTTTTAATTTTTTAAATTTTTTTTTATTTTAAAAATCAAAGATAATAAAAAAATCATTGTTCTTACCTAATTGTAAATTTCAATTCGGCATTAAGAACTCGCAGTTTCCACAGTCGAGATCCATAGCGCATGATCATGTTCCGAACTGTCTCGACAAGCTTTGGACAAAATCATCATTTTGGTTTTGTATTAGTAAATTAATTTTAAAATATTCATCCAGCAATTTTTAAAAGTTCCAATTAACAAAATACATAGCATCATTGCCAAGGAAAATCACTAGATGATCAACTTATAAAAAAAAGTGCTCACCTTGCCAGGCTCTGTGAGTGTTAATGTAGGAACAAAGTTCAAAAAGATGTGGTTGCAGTCTGTTTTCTTGGACTATGGAGAGGAGAACAAAATAAACACAATTTTAATATGAAACTGTATTTTTTAGAATCTAATTCAATTTAATTTCTAAGTAAGGATTGGACTAATTAAAAGATCGAGGGTACCTTTCATTTAAAAACACAATGAATTTAAAGTTTTAACAAATATTCTATTGACAGTTTGTTTTTAATAAATCAGTTTAAAAAATACAATCAGCCAACTTGCCATACATTTATAAACTGTTTTCTAATTCTACTAAACTGATATTACTAATAGGAAAAACCAATAGCTTGTTGACTCAAAAACTTTATAATGTAAAGCTAGATTTTATAGTTCTTTTTCAAACAAAGCAATTCATAACATTTAATTCATAAAGTTAAGTCTATGGATCTCAAATAATTTTTAACAAATATATTCAGCAAGTGAGGAATAGCAATCTAGAAATCATCCAAAAACACTGATAAATTAAATTTTTCTTTATATTATTC
The DNA here is from genome assembly GCA_964017045.1 of Omphiscola glabra. Classification (NCBI taxonomy): domain Eukaryota; kingdom Metazoa; phylum Mollusca; class Gastropoda; family Lymnaeidae; genus Omphiscola; species Omphiscola glabra. The sequence continues at coordinate 28,575,790 of OZ024798.1, read as the reverse complement.
AACAAAATTTATAATTTAAAAAACTGAAATGAGCTTAGCCATGATGTTATCTAAAATAATTTTTTATTTTTTTTAAAATGTTTAGCCATAGCTTAGAAATTATCCATATTGGGTTAAAATCCCATACCATTGGTAAATTTGTGTTCAACAACAATAAAAATGAAGAGTAAATATCAACCAAAAAACCAAAATATATAGCAAGTTAGAATTTCAAAGTTTTATATATTTTTTAAAATGGTGTACTCTTATCACGTTCAATTAAAGTGCGAAAATAGTCAAGAGGATGTTAAAGTTGAAAATTAAATTAATAATTATTTAAAATAATGCTGATTTTTTTTCTTTCCCAAAAACTAACATGACGCACACAAATCTATTCAAATCTGTTAACTGATTTTAGCATACTTCAACAAGATGTCTATGCAAAGAAAGGATCTAATGACAGTAATTCAAACACTTCAAAACTGTAAAAGAAAGCTTGATTTCTAAATATACCTTTTGATTTTCAACATCAAGGGACATCTGTAAATGTTACAGATTTTTACACAGAAACAAAATAATTTTCTAGGATATTACTATTCTCATTTTCACAATAATGCACTCAGATGATTTTTTTTTTTAGTCATCTTATAAATTATAATATTATGATGGAAAACTTTTCACATAACCAAGGGGATCTTCTTTTTTTTTCTTTTTTTTTTTCAATTATGCAATATCAAATCATTTGAGTATGTTGGACCCAGCAGTCTGGAGAGACATTATTAATTATCAATTTTACACAATGTGATGATGGAGAATATTTCTGTTTCAAATCAGAGAGAAGTATACAAATGTATGAGGTTTTAAATGATAGCATTGAAAAGTTTAAAAAATTGTTCTGATTCAGCAAATAATGGTTCAAATTCTAATGTGTAATCTTTCCATTTTCTTCACCAATACTGACCGACCCTTCAGTCAAATAAACGACCTTTCAATCTGTATAATTAAGATCAGTTAAAATAATGATAAAAACGTAAAGTCAAAATCCATGTGCAATAAAGTACTCACTGATTGGTGAGAAAATGCCACTTCAAGAGAATCCATTGCTTCTAACAAAGTGCGTTCACCTTCATTTTCCAAATACTCAAAAGATGCTTCCTAAATTTCAAGACAAAGTGTGTACAGAGTCAGTTAAATATTCAATTAAAATAAGTAATTTAAGGCCCTTGAAATTATTTTCTTCCAAAAGCAACAGAGCAAAGCAGAAGAATCTTTAAAAGTGTTTGAAAATCCCCAAAAATGATTGTAAGAGCAATTTTGGAACTAATTCATTTGAAAGAATATTAAAATTATTTTTTTAATGCATATCTATAATGAAAATTTGAATTCTGGCAAAAGAAGTTTAAATGTGATTAATTGAAATATGCTATTCCTGGATATGGGCAGTTATTTCTTGGCATTAATATTACAGCCAACATTTACATGAAAATGTGCTAATAAAATCGTCAATGTTACTGATAATATGTGTTATCACAATTCACGAAAGCCTTTTTACAACAAAGTACCTTGGTGACAAGATCTGAATGGCGAATGATGATACGAACAAAGAAACGATAATCTGTCACTTCTTGTCCTTTAGCCACCTGAAAGTTGTTTAAAAACAATTAAAAATTATTTTAAAACGTAAAATGTTCAGTAATTCTCTATATTTGAATAATCAATTTCAAGATAAGAAAAGTTACAAAAGAAAATAGTTCCTTAGGCAAACAATTAAATATTTAGCTCTACTGACTTTTGCCTTTCCTAAGTAAAGATGCATCTTGAGATTGGCTGTGGGAATAGCTTCAAGATCAAAGTTCCTTAAACGATTAATTTCAAGCTGGAAAGCCAGAGCTGGTTCCAAGTGTCTGTAAATTCTGTCCTCACAAAACTAGACAAGAAAATTAAGTTACAATATTTATTACATTACAAACAAATTAACTTAGGTGTTGGACCCCAAGAGAAGTAGTTTGGGGGCTAGTGGCATGTTATATATGATCCCATCCCCCAAAAAAACAACACACACAGACAATAACACACACACACACAAAAACAACAAAAACAAAATAAAACAGAAAATTATAGTTGGAAATTAATTTAACAGAAATATGATTTAGTTTTTCTTTGATAAATTTCTAAAATGTTAACATAACACCTTGCTTAAAAGGAAGTCAAGAATGAATGGGTTGGAAAAATCCTTTATTTTTCAAAGGTGGAAAAAGTTTGTGAGCACACTGAGGTCAAGAATGTGGTTTTAATAACTGTTCATTATATATTTGAATCGCAATGAAATCTCAATTGTTTTTTTTTTTTGTCACGGATCTTATAACAAATGAACAATATTAGTATAACATAGAACATATTGTAATTGAGAACAATTAGATCTTGTACTTTGATAACATTCCTATCAATCAATCAATAGAACAATGTACACTTTTCTTCTGTTTGAAAAGGGGAAAAATGATGCAAGAATTAATTTTTAGATTTTATTTTGACTGAAACAAACAAAAAGACATACCTCAAATTTTGCTCTGTATGTGAAATATTTGGGCATTGCTCGCTGGAAGATAATCCAAGTGGAAAAAAATCAATAACTTGTTTGTTAACAAATAAAAACCAGATGGTAAAAGAGATAACTTTATTTTATGATAAAATAATTAAAATGATAAAAATCTTCATTTAATTTTTTTAAAATTATATATATATTTAAAAAAAAAAAAAAAAAGCTTATTAAACATATGATCTTTGAACCACTTCATGAGAATGCAAAGCTTTATAAAATAACTAATAATGTTTAAGACCATGCTTTAGAGTGGGAATTTTAGAAAATTAAATTGATTGCATGCTCTGGACAATCCATAAAATCACTTTAAATAGGATGACATTAAATTTGGTAAGCATGCATCAAAATTAATTACAATATTCAACATAATACTTTCTCAAACTGGGTCCATTAATTTACCATTTTTCATTAAACTTTTAGCCAAATTTTCTTCTACATTTCATGTATGATGGTTCTTCTCTCCTCAAAAAACATCACTTTTAAATTTTAAAATATGAAGCAATATTTATAACACAATATTTAAAAGAAATACAGGAAGAGGCTAGTAGAAATATTGATATTAAAAAGATGACATGTTTAAATTTATATTTTTAAAACATTTGTTTATTTAGTTTTAAAAAATCATTTCTTGAATATTTTTTATTGACATTGAACATGTCATGGTGTCTCATTACTTAAAAAAGTGTTCCATCTTAAAGCCCTTCCTGTATGTATGAAATAAATTTTAAACAAAAATATGAAACGGATATGGAGTTAGGGAGGAAAGGAAAACAAAAAGTGCTGGACCTGTTACTTCAAACGTGAAATTAACCACTTATTTAATTTCTACACAAAGATATTTATAAAATTAAATATTTTATTTTTACCATGCTTGACTTGCAAAATAAAAATTTTCTTTACACCTTGTGTAATTTGGCAAGTGGAAAAGAAAAAAAATTCAATTGTGAGCAAAATCTCTAAATTATTTTTCAACTTTCAAAAAAGAAAAAAAATTATAGAGATCACAACTTAAAAGATTTGACAGACTTTGAGGACAGACTGTTTTAAGTTTTAGACAAAGGCCATTTAAATGTTCTCTTTACAGGGAAAACCACAGCTTGCCAAATTATTTATAAGGCTTCAAACTTGCCCGCCCTGTTCAAGAAAGCTACCTCTGACTAGTAACGTGGCCAGCACTAACAAAAAGTGTAAACACTTACTTCGAAGAATGTAGAACAACTTACACTGTTAGCAACAACAAATGTAACTCGACGGATGCCTCTGCCATTCAGAGCTTTAGCCTTAGATTTTAAAAAAAGCAAATTTAAAAAAAAATGCAGAGGTTAAGATTACTTAAGGAATGAAATTTGTTCAGGTGAATACATTGGGTAAAGTGTTGAGGTCCCAAGAAATTAAAAAAAACTGTTTGTGTTGCCAGAGCTCCCCATAACAATGCTTTCAATTTAAATGTTAGCTGATTCTTGGTAACATATCTATAGTATTGCAAGGAATAACCTATTCTGATTTATATAAAGTTGATATGTTAAATGCCGGTATCAGCCTGAAATTTTTTAAAGACAAAAATTGGGAATCTCATAACAAACAAGGGAAGGAAAATAAAGGCTTACCCTTTGTTTACAGAACACTTGGAAGAGGTTTGCGAGGGCATCATCATCATCAGTATCCAGCCGCTTCATGGCAACATTAATTATATGAGTGGGGTCATCAGAGCTGGAGTCGGACACATTCTGCAAACAAGATAACAACACATTTCAAATTATAGCTAAAATAAAATGTATTTAGAAAATATCCTAAAATGTAAATATAGTCAATAAGCGTCTCCATCTTGGCCTGTCCGAAGTTAGGATAAGGAAGAAGGGTTGGGTATGAATATGCATCTGATAAGAAAAAGACAACTATGGAAAGAATATTCAAGAATGCCATGAGACCAACATGCTATAATATTATGAGAGTTTCAACATGGTCAAGGAGAGAGTGACAAATGTTAAGATCAAGGAATTTGAAAAAATATATTGATAAAATGTTTGGGGTTACATTAAAATAAGTTGTTTTTTTTTTTTAAATACTCACTGAACCAGACTGTGTAGAGATATTGTCATCTTCAAAGTCAGAAACCAGTGGACTGCTAGGTGGAGTGAGGGATTGGAACTGTTCCAACACAGCATCAAAGTACCTAATGAAATATAGATTTCAAACATTCATATCAATCATTTTGTTTCTGTGAAAATGTTGTAAGCATGAAACAAAATTGCCTTATATATCTAAACTAAAATAACTTGTGTTGAACTAATAATAATACAGAATGTAACATATTCTAAATTTTGCAATGAATTGTAATTTTATTTGGTTAATAAAGAAACGATCATTAGAAGCTAGAAATAGAAACAAAAGATAAATAAATAATTATAATGAAATATTATTTCTAACTTTTGCATAAAGGTTATTAGACTACACAGATTAATTCAAAAATCGATCAAATATAAGCGTTATGATAATTGGGTTGTTTAAAGGATCCACAATGAACCCAAATATTCTTACTCTTCCAGTTCTTGCATGTTTTGAAAGGCCACCATGACTCCCATACGTTGACAAATTGGTGGCTCATCCCAGTGATCTGAGTCTGATCCTGAATCCTTGTCCATGCTACTCAGTCTAACCATGCCTGAGTCAAATCTTGTTACCATCATCCTTGAGAGTACATGTTCAATATTTATAAGTGGACAGCATTGTGGGACAACACAAGCATGCTTCTGATAAACTTATTAATTAATGTTTCTCAAAAGTTGAAGCATTTTCTTTTCCAAAGGTAAACTTAAGCTAATTTAAGTGCCCTCTAAATAGGTATTGAAAGCTAACTTATGTTAGTCGGTTTATTCCATCAATGACAATAAACCTAAAGTTATTATTTTTTATTATGAATCAGTGGCCATCTCATTGAAACCAGACAAAGAATGATCTTAGGATTACATGAAATGACTTACCCATTGGGATGAGATTGAGGTAGTAAAGATGACAATAAATCTAAAGTTATTATTTTTTATTATGAATCAGTGGTCATCTCATTGCAACCAGACAAAGAATGGTCTTAGGATTACATGAAATGACTTACCTATTGGGATGAGATCAAGGTAGTAAGTGGCCATCTCATTGCAACCAGACAAATAATGGTCTTATGATTACATGAAATGACTTACCTATTGGGATGAGATCGAGGTAGTAAGAATCTAAAATCCACAACACATTTTCCACCATCCAGTTGACTGTGTTTCATACAGTTCATTTCATATGCAATATAGGCCCTCCGAATATAGACCTGACAATACAGTGAGAGATCATGCTCATAACGATAATGTTAGAACAAAGTTTTGAAATGAAATTGACATAATAAGTAGAAACATTCATCATTTACATGTTGTTTTTACTGGTATCAGTTTACAGCTTACAATTGTTTTTGGAAAGAGTGCTTTATCCCGATACTTAAAACACATCAAGTTATATATATATTATATTACATAAAACAACATTCAAGTGTGCGTGCTGGGAATAAATGAAAATAAATTTAACATTAAATTAAATGAGCTTCAATTACTACAGGCTCTTTATTCCATGCCATGTATAATCAATAAATACTTGTTTAACATGCAGTTTGGTAAAACATCATAATAAATTACCCAAAAAATTAAAGTAATATGGTTACCTCCAATGCAGCTCTTCTCACTGCTTCATTTGAGTGATAGAAAAACTCTGGTAAAACATCATATATGGCAGTCTCAGAGTTTATGAGTTTCTGTCAAATAAATAGAATGGTTTATTTAGCGTACCAATTTTTTTCTGTAATGACTAATAGCCTTTAAAATTTACAGAAACATGAAAGCACTTGGTTAACTGAGGCTATATTTGAATAAAAATGTACCTGGAGATTTTCTGGGCAGAAGTCATGACCAGACATGTCAATAGCTGACAAAAAGATGGACTCAATCTGGTTGTGCCTGTGCTCATAGGGTGGTTGATGTGCTGCTATCAAGACCTGCCTGGCTCTTAATGCCACTTTTGAATTCTCAGTCTTGTTGAGCTGTGTCAATTCAGCCAGGATGGAAGCGAGCTCATCTGTCAAGCCAGGTTCTTTGCCACACAGATGGTCCTAAGAAGTATAGACATTGCACACTAATTAAATTTTCTAGAGTACTATAGATCAAAAGTATTGAAAATTCTTGCACTTAAATTTTTGTACAGCTATTGTGCCAACATATTCATAGTAATAATAGATCAGAAGTATTGAAAGTTCTTGCACTTAAATTTTTGTACAGCTCTTGTGCCAACATATTCATAGTAATAAGATAAATTGGGATTGGTCACAAAATGGAGAGTTTGCATCAGCGGGGGTGTTTTTTTAATCTAGAAACTTACAATCAACATGATGACCATGGCATTTTTGTGCTGCACAGCAACATGTGAAAATATTGTCTGCACCACTGCCAACATATCTTCCTTGTTCTTTTCTCTGATTGAGCGGACACATTTATCATAGGATCCTGAAAGTCAATGTTTAACTTCAATATGTTGTTACACAAGAAAAAAAAGATACAGTGGTGTTCCATCATAGGATAATTTTAACATTTAATTACAATCATTTCAATATGTTTAAAAGTTAACACATTTACAGTCTTTAGGTAAAAAAACAAAATGTCTATGTTTTGAGTTTGCTAAAAGTCAATACTTAAGTGAATTTACTTATTTTAAAACTAATTGCACACTACTGTATTTTAAAAATAAACTGAAGATCCCACTAATAAGGTACTCACCTTGTTGAAATTGAAGCTCTACCCTCAAATAATGCCTCAAAAGCTCTTGTACGACTGACTTCAAGTGACCCCGGATACCATTTCTGTAGCGTTGAACTAACTGGACGATGCCTTGACAGGTCATGAAAAAGACATCTCTGTCTGCTCGTTTGGTCAGTGATGCAGCATAAGTGTCTATAACGCTTGCAATCTAAAGAAGAAAAAAAATTGATTTTATTTTTGTGCTTTTACTATTTAATTGAAATTTTCATTTTAAGAAACCATAACAACATTTTTATAAATGTACATATTTTGTCAAACTTTACTTTTAGTACATCCACTCCTAGTGAACTATAAAATGGCATACGACAGCATCAAAAGAAAATATCTATATAAGACTCTGCTGGAGTTTGGCATACCCAACAAACTGACAAGACTGATGCATATAACATTAAACAAATCAGAAAGCAAAATCAAGGTTCAATGTGGATATTCAAGGGAATTTCAGATTAGACGAGGCCAAAGACAAGGAGACGCACTGTCTTGTATGCTATTTAACCTAACATTAGAGAGAGAGTTATAAGAAGCATACATATTGACACCTGAGGAACAATAACATGATACTTTCTGAGGGAAACCCAAGACCCACAACCAATAGGCACTCTTTACAACCAACCCCTTCAGTATCTTGCATATGCTGAACACATAGCACTGTTTGGGAAAAGTAGTAAAGACCTATCAAAAGCTTTTATTGAATTAGAAAACACAGCACTGCAACTAAAAAACAAAATACATGACTATGTTAAGAGAAGAAAAGAAAGATGAAATCATTTAAATTAGGAATTACACTTTTGAACAAGTAAAAAAAAAGCAATCCGATTCCTAGAATACTTAATAAATTAAAGAAAAGAATTACTAACAGATATAAAAGAAAGAATAGTAGTCACAAAATACTCAAAAGTATAACATTACAACAAAAGAAAAAAGTACATATAAAAGTGTAAACAGACCAGTTGTAACATATGCAAGTGAAACTTGGACCGTAACAAAAACGGCAGAGAACCTATTAAAATCATGGGAGAGGAAAAGCTCTCCTGGACATATACAGACCAACAAAGGGTGCATATGGATGGAGAATACAAACCAACCAGGAATTGTACAGTCTATATCAGGATCCCACGCTAGTAGTAAAAATAAAAAAGGGCAGGCTTCGCTGGGCAGGACACTAAGAGAGAATGCCAAATGACAGAGGAGTGAAGAGGATGCATCACCAAAACCTCAGAGGAAAACGACTCACAGGCAGACTTAGGCTAAGATGCATGGATGATGTGGAAAAAGATCTACAGCAGCTGTGAATCCAAGCATGGAAAAGAAAAGTATCAGGCCTGAGTGGAAGGAAGTGGTGAGGCAGGCCAAAGCCCTGCATGGGATATAGTACCACAGGGGTTGATTGCTTTTAGTGCTCATGAAAAAATACACAGAAAGGAAATCTAGAAGTCAGAGCCTGCTGTCAAAGTCATGGCATCATGAGTGAATCTTTTATTATTAAATAGGGCAAGTGAGCTGCTGTAATTAAATAGAATAAAAAAAAAGTTATGTCTCAATGGTTGAAAGATGTTATGGCAATGCATAATAAATAGGCTAAGTGAGCTATTTAAATTACATGCAGCGAAAGTCCATGCCCTAAGGACGTTTGTGTCCATTGGATGAAAGCTGTGTGTGTGTGTTTTAAACTGAGTGGGTACATACACTGTGACTCATAGAGAGATAGAGAGAGATAATGATTAGAGAGTTGTCGAGAGCTTGAGGTTACTCGAGCTGTAGTGTGTTTTGAATAGAGACAAAGTGCTTTTAGCAGGAATTAGTTCCTCGACAAAACTATCGCCAGTCATGTAAAGTCAAACCTAGTCTACTAAAGTGAACTGATGTACAGTGTAAATAAACTCTTCAATCTGGTAACTTGGCGATAGAAGTTTTACTTGACATTCGTCAACCCAACAACACTGCATCTATCACTCAAACCACAAATAAACCTGACAGGAAACAACACAAAAATTTTTGATACTTGCGATAGCGTTAAATTACAAGCTTGAACAATAAATCAATCTTACCTGTTGACTAGGAAACTGGGACAGTACAGATGTTATGTTACTAGCATACGATGACATTAGTTTACGTATTGATCGTTCAACATGTTGGGGCACTCGACCTTGTATCATCGATATTAAATCCTGCAGAAGAAAAGTTTCAAGGCTATAAATAATTTCTAAGGTAACAAAAAAAGATTTTTTAATTTACACAGTGACACATAAAATAACTAATTTCACTTTAACACAGCGGTTCTCAACACGGGTCGCCTACAAGACCATCAGAAAAAAAAACTCTACATTTATGAAGTAGTACGAGAATAATTGTGTGATTGGAGATCGCCATAATATGAGGAACTGTATTAAGACCACTGCCTTAACATAAGGCCCTAGGAAAATCAGGCAACATGTAAAGTTATGGCATTTTAAGATTGTGGGGACATTGCAAAGTTGAAAGTCACATCTCACTAACTTGAGATTAATCCTCATTTCTATTATAAGATTTTATCTCACAAAAACAGGAACTTGCCCACCAATTTTGATAAATTCATGGCTGAAATACAGCATTGCTAAATTTTATTTTCAATACAACAGCTATCGTGATTTAAAAATAAACACCTATAAAAAGTAAAGAATATTTAAAGAGTGTGGTCAAACACAATTGTAATCACACAAAAAATAAATAGCTAAATATTAGGACAGTTAGAAGCAAACTACAAAATAAGCATAACATTACTGGTAAATTTGTTAGTGCATTATATTTTTACTCCTTAAAATTCACAAAGAGTTTTATTTTGTCAGTGGACAGTAAACAGTTTTATAATTTTATATACCTGCAATTCCAACAAAGGCAAGGCAGGATCTTTGAGACACTTCATCATTCTTTCCACTGTAGAGGCTAACCTTTCTTTGAAGTATGGCTCTGGCAGGATGTAGCCTGAGAGAATATTATCTAGATCACATTTAGCTTTCTGAAACACTTGGTGCAGCTTCTCACCATGGGTGGCTGTATTCTCATGATTAGGTAAAGGTCCCTCATATAATTTTGCCTGTTGAGGTTATGAACAAAATCTCTAAAAAGCCTTACTAATATTATTGATAAAAGACATAAATTAATGCACGAATGACATCTTTAAGTATGGCTACATTAAGCATGCTATTACTCCCTTTACCAATATTTTTTTCTTTAAGATTTATGAATCATTGTTATAAGCAAATACAGCTCTCAATATATTTTTAAAAAATATATAAAATAAGAATATATTTTGAGTTCCCTTATAATAATATTCACTATTAGTGAAAAAGATGATTACCATCTGAACTCTACTTGGGTCATCCAAAGTAAGGTATGCTACAACACAACCAGAGTCTAAAACTGATCCAGGCCTCTTGGAGTAGTGCAAACTATAGAAAACAAAATGATGGATATATCCTATATTAAGTACATCTTTAGATTTACTGCATATAATTGTTCAGTGCTTAACTTTACTCTTTTTTTAATGAGAAAATCGCATATTCACGTTTTTAAAAATATTTTTATAGGATTTTTTTTTAATATGAGTGAATAGATCTTAAATTACGCAGAAAACTTTGCCAATATTTTATTTGATAAATAAATTGTTAAAAACAACAAAAATTTGTTTAATTTCAGTGAAGAAAAAAAATAACGGACCAAAATAAGTTTATGTATTAACTCACCATCCATTTTCTGAAGCCCTCAACTCCATAACCATCTTCATGACCTCAATCTCGGCAAACACATCCCCAGCAAAGACATGGCCCCCATCTTCAACAAGGTAGTTTATCAGTTTACCAGCAGACGGTGATCTGTCAAATGTTTGTTTGACTTCAGGAGTTGTTTTTTTTTAAAATTAATATTAAAAGCATTGGGATCTAACGTGTTGAAGACAAATGTTGACTATCAAGGGCTCGGGCCTCAAGATTTAATGCCCATTTTCTTTCACCGAACTATTTTAATTTAAAAATAATTATTTTTCTAAACTTATGTTATTTTTACCTCATTATTGTCGGGTCATTGTCCTTCTGAAGCACACAAGTTTGATTTCCAATTGTAATTCTATAGCTGTTGATGAGTTCTTTCATGTATGTGGTGTAGCTGGACCCACCTATAGACAGCAGCAAACCTCCATCACTCAAGCGATGGGCCTCAAGGTCGAGGGTTGTTTTGTTCATCAGTAAAAAGTATCCATTGGGTCCTGTCTTTACAACCTATAATGCAAGGAACAATCCATAATATCAGCATCATGTTCTTTCTATAAACAAGAGTTATAAAAGGAACAATCCATAATATCAGCCTCATGTTCTTTCTATAAAAAAGAGTTATACAAGGAACAATCCATAATATCAGCATCATGTTCTTTCTATAAACAAGAGGCTTTTAAAAATTAAACATATAAATAAATTCAGTTATAAAACTTAAATTTTGCACTAATAAAAACCTCAGAATTTTTTTTAGGAAAATGGTATGTAAATTAAAGGAATATAATTTCTTCCTCAGAAAACCTTACACAACTTGTAACAAAAGTTTTTTTTTTTTTAAATCTTATCTTTTCTACTAATACACACCTTTAATTTGTATTTGATACCCTCTAATATAAACTCCACATCTGCTGAGTTTTTTAGTGAATATGATGGTTGGATCTGTCCTCTGAAATCATGCATTTCAATTAATATTAACAAAATGAAAGTTGAAAAACCTTATGAAGTTGTTGTTTTAAAAAAAAAAGCATTTTTTAACCTCAAATTTTAAAATGCTGAATTGGATACTTCTAAAGATATCTTTAAAACAATATACACAAAGACATAATGAAGGCACATCAGGTTTATACAGTTTTTTCCTAAATCATGCCCCTGGCTTAAAGCATAGTAAGAGTGTGGATACTATTTAATTGTGAAATATTAATTGCTGTATGGACAGACTCATGCCTCAAAAAACTTAATCTGTAGTTGATAAATGATGCGATGAGAAATACATAATTCATTTAATTCAAATACTTAATAACATAAACTTTCTGAGACTGACTTTTCCAGTGATGTCTGAAACTCTTGGAACCCGGTCAGGATGGCCTGGTCGGCAATGTGCAGGGCACCACACACAACACCCAGCATAAAGTCTGGCTTCTCTGCTTGCACCTTCTCTGCAATCAGTTTGTCCAGCCAAGCAGTTGTGATGCTGTTATTTTGATATGTTTCAGTTTCCAGTAGCTTGATGAGATACTCCACGGTTGTGCGGAAATCCCCACGGATGGACAGCTCTTTCAGTGCAACTACCAGGTTTCTGAACAAAAGCACCATTTTATATAATATTCACTGTTGATTAATACATTTGAAATAACTGAATAGCATAAATGCTACCTTAATATTTACTATAAACATTGTGACTAAAATATAACATAATTTAAATTTATAATGCAATTATGTGCCCGGTTTTTTGTAGAATCTATTCTCTTTATTAAAAATCTATTTCACCATGAATATGCATGACTTACTCCCTGGCATCTTCTCTGTCCTCTCCCCAAGAGAAACAATGGCCAAACTGGGAGTCAGCAAACTCATGGAGACCTCCTGAGGCAATGACACTGAAGTAGCCCCACACATTCTTGCTGCTGCGAAAGTTGAGCTCTTGAACAGTACCAGAGCTAGGTTTGAAACCCTGGAAAAGAAGTCAATAAAAGTAACATGAAAATTTAAAATTCCATTAAGAACTTCAGACATTATGTTTCCAAAAAACAGTTTAAATTAAGTTTAAATGTTGAATTTTATAAACTAATTATAAAAGTGTTGGACTGCAATAAAGCTTTAAAATAGATTAAATAGACACAAACAATCTGTGTCAATATAACACTATATATATTAAGCTTTAATAATAATTTACAATAATTAAATCTGAAAATATATTTTAGCATATCTATAGTTGGTTGAATACCAATATGAATTTTTAAATATTTTTATAGATATCAGGTTTTTTGAGTGTCAGTGGCTTACTTCATCTGGATTCTCACTAGTTATTCTGGCTGCTATCACATGACCTCTAGGATTGGGCTTGGTATGGGGGTTGTCAAAGTCTATATCAGTGTCTCCCCACGGGTCTAAGCCATAAAGAAGTCTGATACTTTTCATTCTGTGAAGTGGTAAGCCCATTGCAACCTAAAAATAAATAGTTTTCATTAAAAAACAAATTGAACATACTATTGAAACTCACAGGGGAGATTTTTTTAAAACAACAACTTAAAGCAGTAGAGTGCCTATTCCGTTTTGAGCCAGAGGTCGTTTGTTCATTTTTTCTTATATGAGCTATATAAATATTATTTCAAACAGAGCTAATGCATGGGTGGATAGAACTTTAATCAAATATAAACATGGATATTAAATTTCCGGTGTGACATAATAAACAGGTTTCTGAAGTAATACACAAATAGCAACATTTCAATAAGTATGTGGCACAATAAGTAGGTTATGAATTAGTATAACCATTTTACAATATTCCGTTTGGGGTCGGGGGCCCTAAATTTGTTTTTTTATTATATTAGCTATAAAAATATAATTTTGAACAGACCTAATGCATGAGTGGATGGAATTTAATCAAATACAAACAAACGATATTTCTGTTTGGGTGTGACATAAGTTAGTAGGTTTCTGAATTTGTACAACCATTTTGCAATATTCAGTTTTGGACCGGGGGCCTAAATTAAAGTTTTTTTCTCATATGAGCTATTTAAATATAATTTCTGTTATACCATTCATCTGATTGCAATAAAACTTTGGTGAGTTGTGTGCAAGCCCACAAAAGGTTTCTGAATAAGTACAACCATTTTACATTTCAACATTTTACAATGTTACATTTGGGGCTGGGGGCCCTAAATTCATTTTTTTTCTCTAATATGAGCTATGTAAATATAATTTCAAACAGGGCTATTGCATGGGTGGATGGCATTGATTTTACATTATTCCGTTGGGGGCTCGGGGCCCTAAATTTGTTTATATGTACTAAATGAGCGATATAAATATAATTTCAAACATAGCTATTGCATGGGTGGATCAATCGCTACAAGTGTGTAGAATAAATTTATTTGCGTACACACCAGACGGTAAAAACAAAATATTGTGTATATAAAAAGTACTTCAAAAAACATAATTAAAACACACTTTATTTCTTTAAGTGGCATTGCAACACATGCCGGGTTCTCGCTAGTTAATTATATTATCTTCTGCACAAGTCAAATTTTTAATTTGCTGTTCTCAGTCTGTTAGAGAAATGAGTTTGTCAAATTTTTAATTTGTTGTTCTGTCTGTTAGAGAAATGAGTTTAACATCTGTAACCAAGTGTTAAATGTCCAAGTTGCATATTATTGGTTTATAATTTGGCTTGCGGTACTAATAAATGTACCTCATGGAGAAAATTGTCATTTAATCATTGTAAAATAGTATTGAAGAGTGTCCCTTTCACTTTCAATCTCTATTTCCTTTTATTATTATACTTTTTCAAACCAAGATAATCATTTGTATCATTTACATTATCCTCAACCAGCTCTGGTTTTCATCACCACCATACATCTAGTAAAACATTAGTAAAAACATAAAAACAATAATGCGTGAGTTCTTGGTTTTATAAATATATAAACAAATTAAGCTTTACATTTTTTGATAGCAGGCATTAAAAGTTATACCTGTAGCTGTGCTGCTGGTAAATTAATGTCAGCTACCATCTCTGTACAAGGATGCTCAACCTGCAGTCTTGGGTTCAATTCCAGAAAGTGAAAGCTGTCTTCGTCAGCATTATATAAATATTCTACAGTTCCAGCACTGACATACCCCACCATTTTGGCTAGTGTCACAGCGGCCTTTAATAAATTTAATAAAGAGAAGACAAACAAAATTGGCATATTTAGAATTTGAAAAATGTTCTCATTATTATACATAGAGATATTCTTATTTAAACCAATTAAAATATACTTCAATAATTCCTTTTAAAAAAATTGAGCATTTAAAATTCATAATTTGCATTTTTCAAACCGAGTTTCCTTAAAATTTCTGTAACTTAAGAAAATATTTACTTATTTTAAATCTTATCAGCTATTCTAAACATACTTGAAAGCCAGTTAAATACTTGTGCTATCCAACTAAAAGTATTCTTGAACAAACAATCATCCTTCATAGGTAACATCTCTAAAATCTAAATAAATTCCTAAATAAATGATTACCTTTTCCATCTTTTCAAATACACCCGGGCTGGCTATGACTGCTGGAGCTTCTTCAATGATCTTTTGATGTCTTCTCTGTATGGAGCAATCACGACCAAACAAAGAGATAGCGTTACCGTATTTGTCGGCCAGTAACTGAACTTCAAGATGACGAGCAGCAGAGGCAAGCTTCATTACAAAAATGGGAGATCCTGGAACTTCTTGCTGAACCTGTGTGTAGGTTTGAATTAAAACTATTAAGTTTTCTACAACTCATGTAATTTTTACCAAAACCAAGGCATTAACTATCTAAATAAAATTCTAAAATAAATGAAGCACTTAATTCTGAAACAAATTTCAAATCAAATTGTATAGAAAATATTTATTTGATGTTTTAAATCAGTTGAATTACCTATTTAAATGTTTTGCCAAAATGGTGAATGATTAACTCTATGAAAGGATGCAAAGAGATAAGATTTAAAATTCTATTATTACCTGTCTGAACAAGTTAGTAAATTCTTCTGCATTTTCAGCTTTGCGAATGCCTTTCCCTCCACCTCCTTCAGATGCTTTGATCATAACTGGAAATCCGATCTTTTTTGCGGCTTCTAATCCTTCTTCAGCATTTGCTGTACAGCCCTTTCGATAAAGATCTGATGGTACTACCAAAGTCTTCCCTTTAATGTCATGTGGCGCAAGTTTTAAACCTGTTCAAAATATTAGTTCAAGTCAAGATATTGGAAATAACTTTAATAAATATATGGTTCCATTTCAAGTTATTCAGCTGAATTTAAGCCTAAATCACAATTTGTAACTTTCTCATAATATATTTTTACAATCTCAAAGAAAATTCCCGATTCAAACGTAATGAACATTTGGTTTCATTTGACAGACTTTAGTTTTATCCCAATAACCAAGTTCATTCTATAAATTTATTCTAAACTGCTTTATTTTATGTATTGTAGGTTTAAAATTTGTACACAAAACATTTAGAAGCTAATTATGATTTATGCAAGTGAATACCTGATCCACTCCAAGGTAATGTTGGAACTCCAGCAGTTTGTGCTACTATGGAGGATGCAATTTTATCTCCAAGAGACCACATGGCATTTTCTGGTGGACCTGTATATGAGCATGTTTAGAGTTACAATTTTTTTTTTTTTTTAAATAGCACAAAATTTCAATTTTCTATTACTTGATATTTGTAACAACTTTTAAATTACCAATTATTTAACTTTTTTTTTCTCAATAGAACAATAGAGGAAAGTTGTTTTTAAAGACTGGAAAATAGTATAGAATATAGCCATTTCATCTATTAAAGGCAAAAATAGTTACCTATAAATTCAATCCCATTTTTGTGCAAGAGCTCTGGCAACTTAGGGTTCTCTGAAGCATGACCCCAGCCTGCCCAGACTGCTTGAACTGGTATTCTCTTGGCAATGTCTAAGATAAGTTCAACATTGGCATAATTGTTATTATTTGTCCCACCTGGAACAGGTACATATTGGTCAGCCATTCGGATGTATTCTGAAAGAAAAGAAAAAAAAAGTCTTATTTTTCTCTAAAATCTGAATGCATTTACCATACCTTTTCATTATAATTATTTGCCAGTTAATAATTTCTTTTTTAAGGAAACATTTCAAATTACCTGCATTAGCCTTTAGATCCTCTGGTGTGACCATAACCACAAACTTGATAGCCCTTTCATTTCTAAACATTTCATACGCCCATCGTCTAACTGACCGCATGCACTTAACAGCTGCTATCCCATTGTTGGCAATTAAAACCTAAAATAAAGAGAACCTATATAATATAAATATATTGCTACAAACATTTTTTTCAAAATAATAAAGGCTTATCTGATACATGTGGGCACTACACAACAAGATAAGAGTTTTTCTTACATTGGTTTTGACAATATTTTACCTGCAACAATCCAAATGGCTTTGAGCTCATTAACAATTTTAGGGGTTATGTCTTATTATTGCTTGCACTTTTTTTAAAAAGATAAACAAGCTTTTATATGTAACCTATAACGTTTAGTTAGATTGTTTTAAAAAAATCATGTATATTGTTATATTGTATCTTTTGTACTTTATCAAAGTTAAGGTATAAATAGAAGTGAGAAGATAAGATGGATTTTACTTTTTTAAAGGGGAACCCCTTTTGCTCCAACTATTAACCCCCCCCCCCCCCCCACTGGCTTTGGCAATACCAAGTATATGGCATCAAATGAAATTAACAAATAAAAGAAATATAATACAAATTTATGATTTTCTACCTTATATTGGTATTATTTACCTTGTTGATCACAACATTTCCACCAAAGCTTTTAACAAACTCCTCAGGGGTTGCCACACAGAAATCTTTGACATAAGACTTACGTTTGGCTGTAGTGTCCAGGGATATCCCTGACATGGTGTGCCTGTTGAAAAAAAAATGTATAAAAACATTAACTTCAAAACAACTACCACAATTAAAATAATATTTGTTTAGAAATCGGCTGATAAATGAACAAAGTTATTTAGATAATAACTTCATATTATGAATTAAAAATCATTTTGCAGCTTCTATTTTTAATCAATTCAAGCAGTTTGTCAAGATGCAAGAAAGAAGAACATAAACTTAATCAAGAAATAATTAATATCTATACCCTTCATAGCAATATAAAAGCTGACTTTGTTGTTAATTTATCTCATTCAGAATATTTTTTGTATTCATACAAATTAAACAATATCATAGAAGTAGGCCTACTGTCTCGAGGATAATATTTACAAGTTTGTTTTTTTAAAAAAGATAATACTTTGGAATATATAAATACATAAAAAATAAGTCTACGTGAGTATGAGATAATAATTTTGTCTAAAGTGAAAAACATCATTAAAATACTTAATTATAAAGTAAGGAAGTAAGTAAGGAAGCTGATTGATTACTGTCAACATTACAATGTTGATGTATTATTGAGGTTTACATGAAAAGTATTAATCACTATAACTTGGAAGAAAACTAGACCGATGGGTGATTACGGCTTGCCTGTTTTCAACTTGTCTAGTTTTACCTGTGACCGTGAAATGATGGTTGAGATAGAGTCGACTGAGCGGATTGAGAACTGGTAGAACTAGAGCTGGAAGCAGTCGAAATCTCTGCCATTTTTTCCAATAGTTCTGTTTCACTTTTATTTTCTGTGTTATCCGTCGACATTTTAAGGCGAAAGGGCAATATTGAATACAATTTTATCAGCTCAAACGCAAGCACCAATGTTGAAAACATACAGTGAGTGAGTGAGTGAATCAGCCGACATGGGCGGCCATGTTGCCCTCAACACAGATTGTAAACAATCCAATGACGACGGTTTTCACCTGATAAACAGAAGAGTTCGCCATATATTTTGGTACGGTGTCTCTGCATTTAGTCATCCACCCCCCACCCCATATTTTCCTCTTCTTTTTTTTTTCTTTCCTAAATGTCTCTCGCAAGGTTTCATATTGAATGCTTCGGTTTAAAAATATTTTATTAAAAATTTACTATAAATTTATAAATAATAGTTTTGAACATATAACAGTAAATTAATATGCTTTTATTTTTAGCATCTGTGGCTTTGGTCGTTTGGGCCGGACCCAAGCTTGCCACTCAATAACAAAAAAATTGACTGACAAATATTTTAAATCTCAACCATTTTTGTTGACATTTAACATTTTTTAAATAAATAAAACTATAAAAGTAATTTTTCAGCTGTCCCTGTATTCTATGTGGCTTCTTGACGTCTCGTGGGGCATACATTTATTTTATGCGGTAGTTTATTGAATAACATTCTCATCCAAGAGAAATTTCTTCTGATAATGATACAAGTTTGAAGCAAGAATCGATAAGAAATCACAGGCGATAAGATTTCCCCTTTTTTTGTTTGCTTCAAAATATAGCAGCGTTTCCACAACTTTTATTTTAGTGACCCGATTATTTTTGTACAAATCGCCTTTACTGGCATATAGTAATCTATAACTACTTTTCCTATATTATAATAAAGCATTTACTAATACAAGACTGAAAAGAAATTAACTTACCAAATATTTATTAATGAGTACGTCACGATAATCTAACCTAGATTTCCAAACGTTTTTTTCTTCTTTCTTTTGGCGACCCGGTAATTTTGCTTTTGTGTCTCGGTACCGGGTCGCGTCCCGGCATGTGGGAAATGCTGGCTTAAAGTAAAGGATACACATTTTGGGGTTCTTGTTGAAACATTTTAATCCATATTACTGGGAACTTCACAAAATAAGTACTCGGTCATTGGATCGCAAAATCCATAAGGACTCATATAAAAAAAAAGGCATTGGGGTTATGAAAAGGTTGGAAAATTCCCGTGACGTCAGATTGAATTAGTGACATCACTGTGCACAGGGTTGAGTCAAGGGATCTAAAAAAAAAAAAAAAAAAAAAAAAAAAGCCAACTGGCGTGAGCTTCTCCCGACCTTTGAAAGATCCTGGGCCCAGTTATAATAAGTTAGAAACAGAGCACAAGTGTTAGTTATAGATCTGCTACATTGTCTTTTCTGTCTTTATAGAATTGATTTTACGGCACCGCATATTTAAAAAAAAACAAAAAACATTCATCCCAACCCTCATACCAAATAAACTATAGAGAAATAAAAAAAAAATACATTCATGAAATAATACAGGCACATATATGTTATAGGCATTGAAAAAATTACATTAATCTTTTCGCGAACCTTTTAAACAGTTTGGAAAAAATGGGTGCAAACCCGGGGTTCCCAACAATTTCTTCATACACACGGGGTCCACAATTACATGGGGGTCAACACATACAACGGGTGTGCACGTGTATATTTCTTCTTTTTTCTCTAAAATTACCACCAACTTCCCAAAAGACTACTTTTCCATCCGGCGTCTTACATCACACTACTGTGTCCACATGGCCATTTACATATGCTGCACACATTTGACACCGAATCATTTGACACCGAAACATTTGACACCGAATCATTTGACACCGAATCATTTGACACCGAATCATTTGACACCGAATCATTTGACACCGAATCATTTGACACCGAATCATTTGACACCGAAACAAATGAATTGCAACAACAATATATTATAAAGATATCAACAGTTAAACCTGACAGCCCCCCCCCCCCCCCACACACACACACTTTTCCCCCCTCTCCCATTTGCTGATTTAATAAATTTAGAACCATTCACATAACATGTTAGCATTCAGTTGGCCACCCGCTTTAGATCTTTTAAAAGTTGCACAGCCAATTATTTTTAGTGGGCCGTAAACGCCAAACGATATTACGCCATGTCCTGAGTGCATAATCGCCTAAAGTATACGGATGTGGTAATTGGTTTCTAGGACCACTGACACATTACATACAAAGTTACAAACGTACTGTAAGCTCCCATTGCTGGCCACACTGCGTGGCGCCGGCTTTTTTAAAGTGATCCTCCTGCATGTCTCGTCCATGCGTGCAGACTTGCTGTTGTTGATGGCCTGGTCGACCTCACGACGTCTCCGGCAGGTGAGCAATATCCAACAGGTTAAAGTTGCCAACACTACAAGAAATGACACCGCTAACGTTTGCCGTTCGGGGTATATCATCCACGGAGTTGGAAAAAAAAAGTACACCCGGGAAATTAAACTGAATTCGAGATAAACAGCTGATATGTCTGTTTAAATAAGCCTCGGAGGACTGCAAGTTGGTACTCGCCGTGTAAACATAATCATCCCGGGGCACTGAACTCATAGTCAGAAACTTTAAAAAACAAAAAAACCAGACCCAAACAAGTTGGCTGGCCAATGCTCCATCGATGAAGGCAACACGCGAGTCATAATAGCGTGATTCGTGGGCTGTGAGAATTAGGCCAAGTCAGCAAACGCGATACCCACACACGGACATCCTTACGGCATGGCAGGCATTGAAACATAAGACATTTCCCTGTCACATCTATGATTGGCTATCGTTGAACAAGTGCGGGTCCAGGGTATCTTCCGAGCACAGAGGCAGATCCAGATAACGAACGACAGGACGCGGCACGGTTATTGACACAATTACCGTGTTAAAAAATAATAACTTGCCACTGTTTATACGTTTTAGTTTAAAAATAAAACACGACATACAGGAAGGGGACTTAGGCCCACCCCCCTGAATCCGCCACTGTATGTAAACATTCACACAACACGACTGATGACAGTGGATGGAAGCTGCTAAACACGGGTTCAAAGTATTGGAGATTAAGAAATAAATATGACGCGATACCGAAGCCACACATTTTTTATGTTTTTTTAATTTTATTTTTCTTTGGGTTGGGGGGGGGGGAGAGAGAGGAAAGTACCATAATGATATTGGTTTGTCCGATCCGGTCGTGAACCTGTCTATGTCAAGGCCAAGTGTCAATAGAGTCCAATCTTCTGACTATGATAACCCTCAGATTATGCAGGCCATATTTAATCTTGAGAATATAAATAGTGTCCAATAGCATGCGCTATTATTGTGGAAATCTCTTATATAGCCATGCTGCTGGAATCCAGTTATACAATATTCGGAGTTCAAAATAATCTGTGACGTCATGGTTCCATTTCGAGGAAGGATAATAAGGTGCATTATGGAATGAGCTTACTCACCGAATAACATGGGGCGTAACTGACCGGGGTGAGCAGGGGGGGAGTAGGAGCAATGCTTTTTGACTGACTTTTCCCGTCACACTAAGTATAGATAGCAATGGTCACCTTTCAATGGGGATCGCTATGCTTCACACTTATCCAACGTCCAAATAAGATGATAACGACTCATATAACAAGTGCCAACATTGTGCTTACCAAAACATTGTCAATACGTTTTGACCAATCTGAGGAGACGTTCAGGTGAAATAAAATGACACGTTCCAATATATAAGACAGAAGGGAATCCAAGACTTTAACCACTTACTACCAGAACGCAATCGCAATGAACCATCCGCATAATTGACACCGAAACAAGCCTGAATAAAACAAAGTTCGATTGAACACTTGTCAACTACACACACACTCATCAAAGATATGTGATCAAAACAGCAGTGACAGAACGGGGGTAATGCTAGAGCAGTGGTTCTCAACCTCCACAATGCCGCGACCCTTTAGTACAGTTCCTCATGTTGTGGCGACCACCCAAACACAAAATTATTTTCGTTGCTACTTCATAACTGTAGAGTATACGTGTTTGCCGATGGTCTTAGGCGACCCCTGGGAAAGGGTCGTTCGACCCCCAAAGGGGTCGCGACCCACAGGTTGAGAATCGCTGTGCTAGAGGGAGCAGCACATCTACACGGAGCCTCTTCACGGACATCTCGAGACCAAAATACCACGGTATGTTTTAGAATTTAGATCCATCACATTAAATAAAACATTCTGATCAGCATAGGAAAAAAAGGGGGAGGGGGGAAGAGGGTTTTGTTATTTGACCATACATCACAAATGCCCGATAATGGCCGGTGATTATTGTCACACTCGTTAGGAGCTGGATGGCGTAACTGTCGGTAACAGGATATTTTTATTTTTTTTTTAATTTATTCGGTCGAACTAGTGTTAAAACCTTTGCTAAGTAGATACACATTGATTATGCTAAATGTTATAAGTGAACAAAATGCAACCCGTCTAAAATACAAGTAAAAAAATAACCCAAAACATATAAATATTATGATAAAAAACACATACATATATGAAAATGCTGCGCTCACCAAATTATCAGAGCTAAATTTGATACCCACTATATAAATGATGTAGCAGGCCTGCTTAAACATTTGAAAAGCTGATCCCAGCAAATTATACCTTTTTTAAAAGTTGTTTTTTTCCCGGGACAAAACCGTTTCCTTGATGACATGAGTGGGTTTTTTTTATTTTGTTCTTTCTTTTTTTTTTTAATTTTAAACTAAGGACGTCACACCGTTCTGAGTTGTACTTTCTAGAAGGGACATCACAGCACTACCAGACATGACAACAGGGGACATCACAGCACTACCAGACATGACAACAGGGGACATCACAGCACTACCAGACATGACAACAGGGGACATCACAGCACTACCAGACATGACAACAGGGGACATCACAGCACTACCAGACATGACAACAGGGGACATCACAGCACTACCAGACATGACAACAGGGGACATCACAGCACTACCAGACATGACAACAGGGGACATCACAGCACTACCAGACATGACAACAGGGGACATCACAGCACTACCAGACATGACAACAGGGGACATCACAGCACTACCAGACATGACAACAAGGGCCATCACAGCACTACCAGACATGACAACAGGGGACATCACAGCACTACCAGACATGACAACAAGGGACATCACAGCACTACCAGACATGACAACAGGGGACATCACAGCACTACCAGACATGACAACAGGGGACATCACAGCACTACCAGACATGACAACAGGGGACATCACAGCACTACCAGACATGACAACAGGGGACATCACAGCACTACCAGACATGACAACAGGGGACATCACAGCACTACCAGACATGACAACAGGGGACATCACAGCACAACCAGACATGACAACAGGGGACATCACAGCACTACCACACATGACAACAGGGGACATCACAGCACTACCACACATGACAACAGGGGACATCACAGCACAACCAGACATGACAACAGGGGACATCACAACACTACCAGACATGACAACAGGGGACATCACAGCACTACCAGACATGACAACAGGGGACATCACAGCACTACCAGACATGACAACAGGGGACATCACAACACTACCAGACATGACAACAGGGGACATCACAGCACTACCAGACATGACAACAGGGGACATCACAGCACTACCAGACATGACACAAAGGTTTTGCGCATCCCAGGATAAAATTACTTAAATTAAAAACAGATTATAAACTGAATTAAACTGTAAAACAGTTCGTTTTTTAATAGTTGTTTGATTGTTATTTTCTACAAGTGAAATTTTTTGTTTAAAGTTAAGATTAGTAAAGAGATTGACTACTACTATTCGCTTCATGTTTTACGACTAAGCCCTAGCAACGGATAACTAGCCCATAATATGCCTGTTAAGCAAAATTTGGACATGAGCACCTGTAGAAAAAGAACTCAACACATTGTGAGTTTTGAATTGTTTACCATGTCGCAATTCTAGTTTCGAATCTGTCACTAAATATTTACAAGCCAAAGTTTCTAGCAACTTGTAACAATAGTAACAAGGGGTTCGTTTCGAATTTTTAAAACACCAATTCGGAATGATAATAAATGTTTCTTTATTTGTATATGTCTTATTATGTTGATTTTGGAAGAAAAAAAACACACGTTATAATATAAAGTAATAAAAAGACAGTTTGACACACGAAGTCTTGGGATAGTCAGTTTAGTAGAGCACGGGTTCCCAGCCCATGGGTGGTGACCTCAAATGGGGTTGCCAATGGGTTTACGTGGGGTCGCCCTTTGAAACAATATTTGTTTTGTTTTTTTACTTTGTGTCTTAAAGTTTGGTACAATTTAAATCCTGCCATTAAATATCTCGCCTATAAAATTATGCTAGAAAATTAAGTTTTAAAATGTTTTCCTTTCTAAGAATTTACTAGACTATTCTCAAAATTAAAAAGAATTTTTTAACATATCGTGGTCAGGGCACTTTGCTTCTACACGAATGAGGCCGTGACTTGAAAACGCTTGAGAACCTGTGTACTAGATCTAATGAGCTTTAGTAATCCAGCGCAGTTAACTATATTTTATAGGTCCTGGCTTATAGCGACAATTTTTAACAATCTGTGAATTACTTTTTTTTAAACTTAAAAAAAAAAGAAGAAAATTTTAGCCAATAACATAATATTTTTAAAAAAAAAGTTTTACTGTGTTTTCCTTTCCAAGAATTTACCCTACTTAAAAGCACTTTTCCCCCAATATATCGTGGTAAGGTTCTTTGTCTCCATATGAATGTCGCAACTTAAAACCCTTGAGAAGCCGTGTACTAAAGCTACTGAGCTTAGTAACCCTTGAGAAGCAGTGTGCCAAAGCTACTGAGCTTAGTAATTCATAGCACAGTTGACTATATTTTATAGGTCCTGACTTAGTCTCAGTTCAAACGATCAAATTCCTTTCAAATTTTCGTTCATACATTTGATGCGATTTTTGTATGAAGCCTTGTCACAATCAAATCTTTATTTTTGTCCACAAAAAAAAAAGAAAAGAAACCACGCACAAAATAGTGCGTTCATATAAATTATTTGACGCTAATTTGAAAGGAATTTGACG
Source organism: Omphiscola glabra (assembly GCA_964017045.1). Classification (NCBI taxonomy): domain Eukaryota; kingdom Metazoa; phylum Mollusca; class Gastropoda; family Lymnaeidae; genus Omphiscola; species Omphiscola glabra. The sequence continues at coordinate 28,549,837 of OZ024798.1, read as the reverse complement.
TTATCGTTTGAACTGACGCTTATTAATAGCGACAATTTTTCACAATAAGTGACTTACACACACAAATTTGTACTCTAAAAACGTGGACCCGGGATGGGAAAATTTCCCGGGAAGTCTTTTGATTACTAAAAACTGTGACGGGACCCTAGAAGAGACCTACTGACGAGTCTATAATAATATCACCGAATAAAATATCGGTATTAGCAAGTGTATTCAATTTTTATCACCTAATTCCTGACTAATGAAATGTTCTATATTTTAAATGCATCATAAGATTCTGGACCAGCGGTCTGCAACCTAAGACACGCTTGCCAGGCTTTCATTGCTGCGGGGTACATCACAAAATAATTATTAATGACCAAAAAAAAAAGCGTCTTATTAATAGTATACCTATAAGTTATTGGCACGCTGAATAAATGGAAGTCTTACTTTGGCCCGCTATTACCAAAAGGTTGCCGATCCATGGTCTAGGCCAGCGTTTACCAAACCCTTCGTGAATCCTATCATTTTTATACTTCTCCTTCGTGACCCACTAACATTTGTATGGCCTCTATTCTGGCATGCAGGTAACATATAGCAGATATGAACGTGCACACAGTTTTCATTTAATATAATAAAGCATTTACCCATAGCAAAATATAAAGAACTCAAACACACCAAAATATATTAAGGAGTACTAACAATAATATAACCTACATTTTCGTGTTTTCTTTTCTTCATTCGACGACCAGGTAATTTTGCTTCCATAGCCCGGTACCGGGTCACAACCCAGCATTTGGGAACCGCTGGTCAAGACTATAGACTGAGCTGTTTATCAAATGTCCGCTCCTTTAGATTAGCTCAAACTAAGAGAGATATTTTTGTCTCGCAGATGTCTAAAATTGTAAAAAATCAAACAGCCGGACCAACTTAGCTCATCTCAAGTGGAAATAAAATGGCAGGTAAGCCAAGACATGGGAAAACTTAAAAGAAAAAAAAAAGAAAGGAATCGATGCATGGTGATATTTAGGCTGTTCGGTTACAAGTTTTAGACACATGCATTCCCTGGTCATTGCCTATACTGTTTTTATTTTATTTTTTGTTTCACATTACAAAGTCTTTGGCGATTAAGCGATTTTACGCAAGTGAAACTGCTTTTGCATGTTAAAAAAAAAAATACTTATTTTACTTTCGTTGCCTTGGGAAATGATGGAAAAGATTTAAAAAATGGGAGGGGGGGGGGGGGAATCAGGAGCGTGTATCCCCCCTCGAGTAGTGGAAGCCAACCCCATCCCCTATCTAGACCTTGGACCTGGAGGACTTGGTAAATTTTGCCCCGTGGGTCATGCAAGTCATTTGGTATTTGTGTTTAATTCGGGAGTTCACGAGGAACTTCAGTAGTACAATACTTCAGTAGAACAATACTTCAGTAGTACAAACAATTTCAGTTTAAAAATTATTAGAGCATTGTTGACTATTTAATAATAATATTGATAAGAAACTATGTCCCATCTTTCAGCAAATTAAATTATAAAATCCTGTGATTATTTAAAGAATGGATTTTAGTAGGCCTATAATTTTTAAATCTTATTTTCAATTCTACAAATCCGTTGATCGAAAGGTAGGAATGGACGTGCAGTCAAAACGCGTTGCTCCATCCTAGATAGTTGGAGCCCAAGCTTGAAAATTAACATATATAATTTTATTCTCTTCTAATCCCCCCCCCCCCCGCAATCTAAAATTAAATATACAAAAAACGATTTAATTTTTTTCTTTCCCATATTATTTTTGTTACTGGGAGAAATTAAAATGGAAGGCAGAAGAAGAAAACAAAAAAAAAGATGGGGGGGGTGTGTGTTTACTTTACTCCCAAAACCCGTAACTCTAATTAGATGCAAATACTCCCCCCACACCACCCATCTCCCTAATCTCGTGCAGACACCCCCATGAAGGAAATTAAAGTTGTCATCAATGATTTAAAACATCTAGATCTAGTTGGGGAGATTCTTTAGTCTAAAAGGGAAATGGTTACTGGTCAGTGGTGTAGTGTTAAGTTTTCTGGGGCAAGACAGGCGGTGCTCTCCGACCTCATCTGTTTACCATTCACAATGCCTAGTCCCACCCACCATTGAACCCATTTAATCCGACCCAAAAACATGCAGTTCATTTGAATAAAGGGGCCGGCACATTGCTACACCTGATTAACCCTCACCTATTACCCCGAGTGTTGGTCTATATACTACCAAATATTTGGGACAACACGATGCCAATGATGTCTCATAATAATAATCAACAAATAGAGCTTGACTTTTTAAAATAAAAAACCAACACTTACCTCATGTTAGGTGTGTGCGCGGCTGGGTCCATGATCAGATCGGACACATCGTAAGAGGACTGAGTCGACAAGGGCGCCCTGACGGACCTGAGGGGGCCTATCTCCTCTTCAGCCTCCGTGTTCTCCTCATTGCTGGTGCTGCTCTCCTCTAGATCGAAGACCACCGCCCTGGCGCCATCTGCACCCCCGTTGGGCACCGTCAGCCCGTTGACCATGTCCGGTTTAAGTTTCCCAACAGCCGGCAATGACGGGGGCTCCTGTGGTACGTCTTTGTGCTTGTCCCTCCCCGCCCCTCCCCTGTGACGCTTGTTTTTCCTGCTCTCTTTGGGTGGTGACTCCTTTATGACACCCCCTTCCATATCACAAAATCTCAAGTATCTTGATGCACTTTCCTCAAAGGAAAAAAAAAATCACTCCTAATAAACTTTAATGTTTTCAGTCTGTAAGTTTAGACAAATCAATATCTAATGATTAGGCAAAAAAACTCTGGTGAATTGGCTTCCAAGAATCCCGTGTCACATTCCAGTTGGTGAGGTATCTGAGGTTAGAAAATGTAAAGAAATGACTTCATCTACATGTAACAATTTGGTATAAATGTATGGACATTCCTTTACATAATCCTGACGATTTTTAATACCGGTACTACAGTTCAACGCTTGAATGACCGACCAACCTATTAGTATCAGCCTCACAAGCTAGTGATTGAGTGTCAATACATACGAGAACAAGTCCAACCTGGCAATGGTGGCAGCATTGAGTTACACAAGACCGTCACAATTCCCTCTCACTCTAGATCAAGGGTTTCCTCTTTGTTCTACCATTGACCATCCGCTGGAGTCTTCCAAAGTATTTCGCATTTATTTCAGGATAAAACCCAAATGCTTCACACAACTCAGAGCTCAAGATATCAAGCATTAATATAGTTGAACACGCTTTATAAAAATAACAAATACTTGACAAGCACAATGCATACCAGACACCAAATATGCTACATGCACAGAGCATCAAATACGATAAATGCACATTGCGAGCCACACACCAACATGCCAAATGTACAATGCAGTTTAGACACCAAAATTGCCAGACACCAAACATCCTAAATTCTAATCTCAGGCCAGACCTTAAACATCTTACATACACAATGACGTATACAAAAGGGGAAGTAGACATAAGAAATGACAAGGGTAACAAAGAAAACAAAAATTAGGACAGGGATGCTGGGGTCCAACATTTTCGTAGCTATGGTTAGAGCCATCTGGAGCACCCCAAACTTTTTTCCGACGCCCCCTCCGCGAAAATAATCTGTGGTTGGCTGAAAATGCCACCCCTAATAAAAGAAAAAAGTGCAGCACATGGGCGGACCGAACCAACCCCCCCCCCCTTTCCTGCACCACTGGGTCTAAACAATAATAAAGTAGTTCATTTAGAACAGCGTTCTCAACTTGTGGGTCGCAACCCCTTTGGGGGTCGAACGAACCTTACACAGGGGTCGCCTAAGACCATAGGAAAACGCATATTTATAAGGTAGCAACGAAAATAATTTTAATGGTTGGATGTCACCACAACATGAGGAACTATTTTAAGGGTCGCGGCACTAGGAAGGTTGAAAACCACTGATTTAGAATAACATCTATGATGATGTAATTTCTTTTTCGACATTGTGGTGTGTGTGTGTGGGGGGGGGGGTAGGTGCACCGTTTCTATCCCTTATATCCACCATCGCCAAGAGATAGGAATAGGGGTTCTCATTTCTCGAGGTTTTGCCTAAGGCCGTGACTTTAAAACGCTTGAGAACCTGTGTACTAGAGCTACTGAGCTCATTAATTCAGCGCAGTTAACTAGATTTGGCAGGTCTTGGCTTATACTTAATAGTGAATTTGTGTCAATTTTTCATATGCTGAAACGTTTTTTTTAAATACCAAGAAAATTGCATTCTAAGCGTGTACTCGGGATTTACTGAAGAGAAACCCTAGATAGGATACAGCATAAAAAATGCTGTAACAAGACCTAAAGAAAAACCATAGCTAGGATACAGCCTTAAATATGCAGTAACAACATCTCATGGTGCTTCTCAACAATTGCTTTGATTTTTAATATGCCCTCGGGGACCTTAGCTTGAATGCAACGGCTGCAATTTATTGTAATACACCATTTGTTGGATTTTGCAAACAGAAATGCAAACTAAATTTAGCCATTTTTTATTTTCAAAGTTCAGAGGCGTGCCTTGGGCGGTGCGATGGGGGAGACCTAACTCTAGTAAAATTATTATAGTTTGTATAAAACATTATATAATGTTCTTCTACGGGTACGAATTTTGGTAGCGCCCCCCCCCCCGAGCGGCATTTTATCAAGGTACACCGTGTTAAGTCTCGAGTTTGTCAGTTCTAACTAACGACAAAAATAGTTTGTGAGCACCTAGTTAACTATTTGAAAGTTTTACTAGAAAAATCAAATATCACTGAAATGTCCAAACTGTAAATGAAGTTAACATTGAATGGTTAGTGAACTCATAGATAAGTTCACGCACTCCATACGGGGCTGCATGCACACCATACAGGGCTGCATGCATATCATACATATATAGACAGGATTGCATGCATACCATACAGGGCTGCATTCACACCATGCAAGGCTGCATGCATACCATACAGGGCTGCATGCACACCATGCAGGGCTGCATGCACACCATAGAGGGCTGCATGCATACCATACAGTCTATAGACAGGATTGCATGCATACCATACATGGCTGCATCTCATCATTACTAACCGCTAACAGGGTTGCATCGGCTGTATACTAGAGACGGTTCGGATGCAACGTTTGTTCAATTTTACTACCGGTATTCCATCGCACCTGTTGTTAAAGATGTCACATAAAGATTTTTAAATACATGTATTTACCCCCAGTATATATATATAAATGGCGTTTATCATATAACAGACAGGTACCGAACCGGTCGTTGCTACATTGGCAGCGCACCGATGGGTTGCTTCATTGGCAGCGCACCGATGGGTTGCTTGATTGGCAGTGCACCGATGGGTTGCTTGATTGACAGTGCACCGATGGGTTGCTTGATTGGCAGTGCACCGATGGGTTGCTCGATTGGCAGCGCACCGATGGGTTGCTTGATTGGCAGCGCATCGATGGGTTGCTCGATTGGCAGCGCACCGACGGGTTGCTTGATTGGCAGTGCACCGATGGGTTGCTTGATTGGCAGCGCACCCATGGGTTGCTTGATTGGCAGCGCACCGATGGGTTGCTTGTTCAACATCATCTAGTTAACGACGTTCTTTTGTTTCACCATTTCAGATTTCCTTTCTAGAGAATGCCATCACGGCACAAACCAGACACACTAATTGGAGACTCGCGGTCACTTTTAAATAAGTCATATTCCAACACTTACCTCATCGAGCTTTCACAGGCTCACTAATAGTACTAAAACCCGATAGGCCATGAATAAAACAGTGAAACATACCATCACCTCACATAAATATGGCTATTACATACACAAATTAACATACATATACGGTAAAACTCCGTTCGGTCCTGAGCAAGGATGGCTTTTGAAATAACGAGAGGTGGGTCCATGTTTCGGTGGTTCTCATAAATACATGTACCGGGTGCATATGTTGCTCTTTATTCTAAAATACATAGACCCATTATTGTGACGTCGAAAGAGCTCAGTCGCGTCTGTTCCAGGAGTTGTAGCACTCGAGATCAATATAATATATCTGGGTGCGTCCATTAATTATGTCAACAACAAAAAAAGGGGGGGGGGGTATTAGTTGACGTCAATAATCATGTTTTCTCTATTAAAATGTTAATCTTAAAAATTGACTGGTTATTACATTATTTCAACAAATTTAATGAGTGTAAATGCATGTACTTATAAAATTTTTAGGCTTTTAACAATATAAGATTTATTTAATATGTGTCTGTCTGTGCATTGCAGATGGCTGGTTAGAATGTTGGCACACTCTGTTAGTTGAAAAGTTGACCTCTCTTCACCTGTAGATTCTGTTTGTCTCAAATGACTAGGGCGGTATGTTTGCGATCATGCTGCAGGTATGGAACAAGGACAAGGTTCAAGTGTCATGTGTAGTCAAGATAAATGATATTGATAGAGTAGGAATACGATATTTTGAGAATTAGGGAAAGTAAAGTGAGTAACAATAACAACATCGCTGCTTGAATGGATTTGCAAAATCTGTAACATCTATTTTGCATCACAAGTCATGTTGAAAAAGCATGTTCAACAGCACCGACAACGCCCTTCTTAGCATGAGAAATTGCTCCTCAACAAAAAAGGATTTGACCAATGTGAGTAGATGCAAGTAAATAGAGAGAGCTTATGGAAATTATTGCTCACACTAACAATGTTACTATTTTAAGTGCTGAATGGTTTGAGGATGATGATGGTGACTTGTCTGGTATATCAGTTCAGCAATATGAAAATGATAAATCAGCTATTGACTATGCCCATCAGGGGCGTCATGTCGGGTTTTTTTCATGGCAGGGGTGGGGGCAAAACCAAAACTTGGTCGACTTGTTAAGTTTTTTATTACTAGATGCTCCACAGTACATAGGAATTTAAATAAAACCTGCACATATTAAAATGATGTCCCTGGTGCCCATTGTTACGATAGAGCAACACCTGGCTACTCCATGGGAAGATGATAGCAGCTAGAAACTATACCATAATTGCCAGCTTTACTGGCAACAATGATATTTAATCTTTAACAACCTGTTTAATTGATTCTGCATTATACAATTTAAGTGTAAAAACATTTTTTTAACTTGATTAACAAGCTAAAGATGTAATAAAATGTTATTACTACAATTTTAGAAAATGTTGACATAATTACTTGAGGTTGGGGGGGGGTCGTTGAAAATTTGACAGGTCACTATATCAGTGAAAACATGACAAGCACGAAACGGATATGTGTAAAAAATAAATACGCCATTGCTTTACCGAGTGAAAATGAGGACCGCTGATCAATTGTAACATCACCCGATGTCTGTCACCGCCAAGAGAAATTTGGCATAAAATCAATCGTGCATGAAAATCGTAGCGTGGTGGTAGGTGTGGGTGTGTGGGCAGGCATATAAATGCTACAAATAATTAAATTAGCTTAAAATCCCGCAATTGTGAGACAATGTTGTCATGAGACAGCGGCTCGTTGGTTGAATGTTATTTCCGGCTGGAGGACATTTTAAACCTAGATAGCGTGGTGCTGAGGTGTTTGACGTCACAATAATGAGTCTTTTTACTGACTATGCAACCCTAGTGTCTCAACTACACACCCCCAACCGCAATATTCAAATTACGATAGCCCGAGGGTTTGCTGACCCATATTCGTAATCACGTGGTTTAAGATGATAGCTTCCTTTGAAATTTTGGACGGTTAAGGCATTACTATGTACAACGTCAGCGTTAATGACATGTCTTTGAGTTTTGTCTTCTTTAGGCTGTCAGCTGACACGTTCACCTTCGACCAGTCAGTTTAATCGATAAAGCAAGGAGTATAACTGGACACTTGACTCAATTGACATCATGTTTTTCATACACGATACAATGGAGCATATCATTTTGCAGGTTACTGGATATGACGCTAGATCCCCCCCACCCACCCCCACCCACCCCCACCCCCACCACCACCGGGTGTGTGCACCACATCTATGCACCGAATAAAATATTATGTCTACTATTTCTACAAAGTATTTTAATTTACTGTGAGATTTTAACTGAAAGTTTTAAGACTTACATGTACTCATAATTTACTGTGAGATTTTAACTGAAAGTTTTAAGAATTAATGTACTCACAAATATTTGGTACGGTACCGGTAACATAAAGATGACGGTCAGTTGTGGTGCTCCAAATATTTTTACAGTACGAGAATTGACACACGCTGTGCCCCCAAAAACAGTTATACAAGATACAAGCGTACAAAAGTGCCTTTATACAATCAGTGGATAGTGCGTGAAGTGATGGGGAAGACACGTGGATTACCGTGGTGTAAATTAATAGCCAACTCCTCCGTACCTGGGAGACCCGGGAGGGGGAGAGGAAGGGATTACGGGTTCAACAAAGAACACCTTAAATGGGCCAAATATACGAAATGCAAATTTTTGTACTTAAAATGTTGAAACTAAACTGGGTGTTGATTTATTTCATTTTACAACGGAACAAATGCACTGTCCACCTGTTAGGCATGCACATGTTACTGCTGACAACAGTGATTTTTGCCAAGTCTAAATATTTGTTTTAATATATAGGACTTAGACTTGTTTAAATATGAATATTGTTATAATATATTCATCACCGAATTGTTTGCTGATATTGCCTTTCAGATGTTTCATGTATTATTCTAAGGAATTATTAGAACACCTTCATATATTGTAACTCACCACCCCTTTGAAACCTTTCATGGTTGAAATCTTTTATGGGCAAGAGGACAGAAGGAGAAGGTTGGTGAGATTTGTGGGATACATGTGACAAACTAGAAATGTAATGGATCAACCTTTCGACAAAAAAATTATTAGCTACTCCTAATTCCTATTAGCTACTCCTAATTCCTATTAGCTACTCCTAATTCCTATTAGCTACTCCTAACTCCTATTAGCTACTCCTAACTCCTATTAGCTACTCCTAATTCCTATTAGCTACTCCTAATTCCTTTTTAGCTACTCCTAATTCCTATTAGCTACTCCTAATTCCTATTAGCTACTCCTAATTCCTATTAGCTACTCCTAATTCCTATTAGCTACTCCTAAACCCTATTAGCTACACCTAATTCCTAAACAACTGGCGCAACAAGATGATTAAACAAAGGGTTGAAATGAGATTGATTCCGGGATCTACAGTGTATTTGTTTCATACTACGAGACACGATGAATGATGATTGAAAAAAATAATCCTGAAGTAATCCTCCTGAAGTAATCCTCCTGAAGTAATCCAGGTGGTTACTATAGTCAGATTATATAATGTTCATGTGCACTAAACCTAAAGAAGATTTTCATCAGATATAATTTCTATTGAGCTCTGAAAATCTCAACAGAATACTTGAAACTTGTATTCAAAAGTGAAATGTAACAAATAAAGGCCAACAATTACATTGGAAGTACTGTGCTTGAGATATAGATTATATCATATCAGTGCAGTGGCCCATTGGGGACATCATCAATGTAACAAATAAAGGCCAACAATTACATTGGAAGCACTGTGCTTGAGATATAGATTATATCACATCAGTGCAGTGGCCCATTGGGGACATCATCAATGTAACAAATAGTGTCGGTAACGTATTGTAGTGAGGAAAGACTTAAATATGACTTGGACATCATCACACTGCATTGTTAATTTTATCCCTTGCTTAATGTTTTCAAAACTTTTGAGCTAAGAGACAGAGTAACATAAAACATTTCAGATTACAAATAAAAGCATGGTAATGAGATGCCAATCAGGGAAAGAAAAAGATCAATGAAATTATACAAATTTTTATAATTATAGGTATTTGAATAGCAGTGGTAGCAATTTTACAGTTTTTGTGAGTTTTAAGACCCTATAGACCAGCGGTTCTTAACCTGTGGGTCGCAACCCCTTTGGGGGTCAAATGACCCTTTCACAGGGGTTGCCTAAGACCATCGGAAAACACATATACTCTACAGTTATGAAGTAGCAACGAAAGTAATATTGAGGGTTGGGGGTCGCCACAACATGAGGGAGTGTATTAAAGGGTCGCGGCGTTAGGAATGTTGAGAACCACTGCTATAGAAGATAATTAGTCAGTTTCTAATTATTAGTTGCCATATAATTGTATTCTCGATACAAAATGCACACTAATAAAACTAGTAAAAACATATTTGTTGTATGCATTTGATATTTCAGATTTTCATTACTCTTCTATTTCCATTTAACTGTAACCTGATCCTTTGGTGTGAAAATAGTAATGACAACTTTTAATTTGTAACTTAATTTTTGCAAACTATTTTGAAAAACAAGAAATAAACTTAACTTGAAGCCCAGTTGGATTACAGTACTAAAATAGAGAAATGGGCTGGGGGTATTATCCCAAATTATATTTTTTCCACAATAAGCCCCCCCCCCCCCCCCGCTGGAGTAGAAAAGAAAGTGAATTCTTAACTTATACAGAAACTGAAAGAACTCAAAGAGCATTTTAATTGAAAATAGTTTATGGAATGTAAGACACGGAGGAAAAATTGTCATAATTAAGAAAATTATATACTATTAGACCACTTGCAAATAATCATGTAGAAGCAACTAATTTATAAGTATAAAGATATTTTCTTTGCAGATATAAATATCTATACAAATTAAATGGTTCCAAAAGTTTTCCTGTCTCTAAAAATATAATTTAAAAATACTTTACCTCATAATAAAAACAGCAATATAATGAAGTATTAAGCCCAGGGCCTAGATTATTAAATTTATTTAACCCTCATTAGGCAGGCCTACTAATTGCTTACAAGGGCAGTCCATAAAAGATGTCACATGTATGCAGATATTGACCCCCCCCCCCCAAATTATCACAAATTTGTCACACAATTTAGATAATAATAATAAATCTTCACAAAATCTTTACACCCCCCCCCCCCCAGATCCTTGAAGTCATTTATGGATGGCCCTGAAATTCCTTTTTTTTTTAAATTCCTGTTAAATTAAAGTCTAGACACTTGGACTTGGTGGTGTAAACTATACCAGAACAAGATACTTGGGCTATAATGTTATTTTTATTTGTAGTTTGAAACGCCTAATTTTTAATTACTATTTAAGAGTATGACGATCACCAGCATTCACCGCCTAGAGTATGAATAGGCCAACACTACAGACTACATAGTAATTTGTATACCTTAAAATATATAATATATCACTATAAGAATAACTAGAACTAATAAAGCCTTAGCCAAGGCCTAGTATTACTAAGGTAGTAATTAAGAGTAAGAGTCCAAATTTTAGATAATTTAGTGATCTGTCAACTGTCATTAGCCCCAGCTCCTGCCCTAGATGTAATGTTATTCAGACTCGCAACTACTACTAGTACTATGTTCACTACGTCTACCGTTTAGACTAAAAATAAAAAGGTCCTAACTAATTATAAAAATAAATTTATAGGACCTAGCCCTCTTATATTTATATTAATTATATAATAAAGAAATTAGATAGGCCCTATAATTGCTGTCTTTTTTAGATAATCATTATTTTAATTATTAATAATAATAATCATATTAATAATGTGTCAAAATCAATGATTCAACCAATGTCCAATTTCATCATAGAAGTTAATTAAAGTTATAATAAATCATTAATCATATATATATATATATATAAAAGTGAAAATTTGTTTGTTTGTGGGTCTGTTCCACAAAGGCTTTTAAATGGATTGATGGATCTTGACCAAACTTGGCACATATATCCATCATTATCCAGAAGGAGCACTTAAGGGGTTGAGAACTTTTAGTAACATTTCGTGTGGGGCCGGGGGCCCCGAATTCTTTTTTTTTTCTTATATGAGCTACCGGTATATAAATAAAATGACCGACAAATACTCCTGCATGAATAGATGGATCTTGATCAAACTTAATACACATACACTTTATTATTCATATTCAATACCGAAGGGTACTGAACTCATAATATCCATTTCTCATTTTCCACACCGGTAACGGGATCCGACAGCTATCATTATCCGAGCCACTGGTATTGTTATCCCACTGGTAGCGAGATACCACCACCACCGGGATCGGAATACCGACGGGATTGGGATCATACCGGAATTGGGATCCAAAGGGATCAAAATCCCACTGGGAATCGTTATACTGGCGGAAGCGGGATACCGACAGGATTGGGAGCCCACCATGATCGGAATAATTATCAGGCTGTAGACTGTAGACTTAGACTGTAGAAGTTCCTTCGTTCCGAATGCTATCCCGGCAAAATGCCGGGTATATCCGCTAGTATAATATAAAGTAAAGATGAAAGTATTTAAAGTAAAGAGCAAAAGGGCGGAGAGAATTAGAAGTTAGAAGAGTCAGCCTAACTCTCACTTCACTCTAACTAAAAATTAACACTATATTATTATTATCCTTGACCTATGCCTCTACTCTGTAATTTAACTTTAAGGCCTACGCTACTACATTCGTATATTACCGTATATTAATTAATTTTTTTTAGTATTACTAACCTACACAGCCTACACTATTCAGACTATTCTATAGTCTATATCAGAGGTCCCCAAACTTTTTTGTCTCGTAGACCCCTTGCCATGTTTTTTGGTTTTTTGTGTAGACCCCCTGCTTACCTGATATTACCTGCTAGTTTATAATAATTCTTAAACAGTTTTATGTTTTTAAAATGTTTACTTCATAGGTACTTTTATTATGAATGTAGGAAGATATATGTCTTTATATTGTAATATTATGCAAGTAAATAGGTACTATCTGTGTATGTGAATTAGTAATTAAGTCCATTCACGGAATTTCAAAATAGAAGTCATGGCCTGCTTACATGAGATCCACTATCGTGGACCCCCAATTTTTTTTTCTTGCTGACATGGACCCCTTGCAAATTGTCGTAGACCCCTGGGGGTCGATATAGACCACTTTGGGAATCACTTGTCTATATTCTATATTATTACTTACTATTACTACTTACTATTATTTAAAATTTTATTAATTTTAGTACTATTACTCCGAATTACTGTTAAAACTATTTACCTTGCCTTGAGCATATCTATTTTCTTTAAGTGTCAACTTACAACAATTCAGCCTATCATTACCAAGAATAATAATAAGTATAAGTACCTTTAAGCATTTTTGTTGATTCGCTTCTACTTCTGCTTCTCCCAAGCATCTCTGGTGACATACATGTACATGAACATCGAATGATATTATTAGGTGGCGTGAGGCTACAGCATGCTTCCGCTATGCTTGTTCCCTGGCCCATTGTTTACCAAATAATACCGGGGGGGGGGGGGGGAGAGAAAAGACATCTAGATCTAATTGAAATAATTTAAACACAGTGAAATATTAAAACTTTTCTGAGCGTTATTAGGATGAATCATGAAGTTGTCTTAAAATAATATAGGTACTTTGTGCAGGATGTTTCATTAATTAATTACACAACAGCCGACCCAAACGATTATGTCTATACTATATACTTATATACTACTAGCGAGTACCCGGCATGCGTTGCAATGCCACTCATCGAAATAAAGTGTCCGTGTTTTAATAATTTTTTTGTAAGTTCTTCTAATAACCACCTTTTTTTAACCGTCTGGTGCGTATTCGAATTAATTAGAAGGTTTTAAGAAGTGTCAGCAGACCACACGCAGCTGTCCGTGTGGGAAGCATGGATTTTCCAAATTTAGTCCCAAAACTTATAGCGATTGATCCCCCCATGCAATAGCTATGTTTGAAATTATATTTATATGGCTCATCTATTACATATAAACAAATTTAGGGCCCCCGGCCCCAAAAGTAATATTGTGAAATATTTGTACTAAATCAGAAACCTATTTATTAAGTCACATAAACAATGAAATGTCACAGTTTATATTTAATGTAATTCCACCCACTTATGCAATAGCTCTGCTTGACGTTATATTTACATAGCTCATATTAGGAAAAAAAAAGAATTTAAGGCCCCCGGCCCAAAGCGGACTATTGTAAAATATTTGCACTTCTTTAGAAACCTAATGCGGCCTGCACACAACAACTCACTGAAAGTGTATCGCATTCAGATGAATAGTATAGGAACTCATACGGAAATTATATTTAAATAGCTCATATTAGAAAGAAAAACTACTAAAGGGCCCCGGTCCAAAATGGTAATTCTTTGTAAAATGAATGGGTTTTGATATTCATGGATATACTTTTGTAAATATACTTACATTGTGTTAACGTCATTGATTTTCTTAATTCGTAAAATGAGAATATAGCATCTATTTTTCACAACAGTAATATCATTGGATTTAAAGATATAAAATTGTACACACCCTATTTCCTAACCCCCATATATATGTACCTAAGAAGGCAAATTATTTGTCAAATTCATTTTGAGACGTATAGTGTGCTGCCATGTGCAAATTAAACTATTGAATTACAACTTCCCCCTCCCCCAAACAGAGTTTTAAAGAAATTAATAAAATCATCCACGGGATTGTAATCCACTTACTTACGCAAAAACAATTTTTTTGCATTTCAAATGCTTTGTTCTTATTTAAATGAGTGATAAGTGCATTAGTGGATGCTATTTGGATATGTAGTTTCGCTGCACTGATTGCATTAAACGGCATTTTCGTATTAAAAGTATATTTAAAGGTTAGGGGTTTTTTTAAATTTATTTTTTTAATTTATAAATTTCATAAATGTATATTTTTGGAAAGAATAAAAGTAAAAATTTATTAAACGTTAAAAATAAAAAGCAAAAATTTTATTTCATTTTTTAAATTGTAGCAATTTAAAAAGCAATCTATTATATTTATTAATTTTACTTTTAGGAAGGGGGAAATACATTATCAATTTTATTAGGCGCGGTTATTAAATCAGATAAATTTTTGCATTGAATAAATAGACAATTTGAGTTCTGAGGTCATTTGCGTTATTATTTAGAACAAATTAATTTTACTTTTATTACGCAATATTTGGAACGTACTTAAAAAATGCACTACAATCAACAGATGTTTTGGTTTCCCCGATAAATGTGATTACAGTGTAATTCTTTGATTATAATTTGTTTTATTAATTTTCATAACTTTCAACCACATATAAAATGTTTAAAATAGTTCCTTAGTTGTTACTCCAGATTTATTTGTAATTTATATTATTAATACTTAAAATTTTATTAAAATTAAAGCGAATATACAATATATTTTTCGCATTACCATTGATTCGAGTTCCTTAAAATAATAGAAGAAAACTATGATTGTTTTAAAAAATGGGAACGTATTTAAATCGTATCGGTTCTTTGTGAGTTCCGGTCAGCATAGATCATTCTTATATAATAGATGTATTACTACATCATTGCTATTCAAAATCACAACACATTTACAAAGCTATATCCGATTCTAAAATACGTCACAAAATTCAAGCTTATTAATAAAAACAACAAAAATACTCTCTACACTAAACATGCAAAAACGTGTTTTCTCTGCTCTTGCTACAAATTGATGTCTGTTGGCATTTGTTCAAGGGCGGTTGAGTTGATAGCTCCGTTTGAAATTATTTTGATAAAGTTTGTTAAAGAAAACAAAACGAATTTAAGGACATCGGCCCATGCGAAATATTGTAAAATGTTGTTCTAATTTAGAAACATTTGCGGGAGCGCGCATATCAATTCACCAAAGTTTTTATCGCAATCGGATGAATGGTATAGGAATGCATACGATAATTATATTTATATAGATAATAAATGGGGGAAAACGAATTAAGGCCCCCGGCCACAAACGGAATATTGTAGAATTGTTGTATTACTTCAAAAAACTTACTTATTATATCACAAAATTAAAAAAAGAGAAACATATTACTGAAGTTGTATCGCATTCAGATAAATGGTATAGGAGTGCATACGGATATTATTTTTTACAAAGCTCATATAAGAAAAATAACGATTTTGGGGCCAACGGCCAAAAACGGATTATTTTAAAAGTGTTGTAACTATTTCAGAAACCTAATTACTATGTGACACACACAATTTAATGTCGCTATTTGTATTTGATTAAAAATCTATCCATCCACACATTAGCTCTGTTTGAAATTGTATTTGTATAGCTCATATAGGAAAAATAGAACATAGGGCCCCTGGCTCAAAAAAGAATATTTTAAACGGTTGTAATAATTTGAAAAGCTTTGCGGACTTGGGTAAAACATTTTACTAAAGTTTTATCGCATTCAGATAAATGATATAGGAGCGCATACAGAAATTATTTTGTACAAAGCTCATATAAGAAAAAAAAGAATTTGGGAACAACGGCTGAAAACGGAATATTTTAAAAGTATTGTAATTACTCATTAACATGGGCGACCTTATGGACAACCTTTCAACAAAGTTTTGTTGCAATCGCATGAATGGTGTAGGAGCGCATACGGTTTGAAATTATATTTATATAGCTCATATTGGAAAAATAGAACATGGGGCCCCTGGCTCAAAACTGAATATTTTAAACGGTTGTAATAATTGGAAAAGCTTTGCGGGCGTGGGAAAAACATCTAACTAAAGTTTTGTTGCAATCACATGAATGGTGTAGGAGCGCATACGGTTTGAAATTATATTTATATAGCTCCTATAAGAAAAAACGAACATGGGGCCCCTGGCTCAAAACGGAATATTTTAAAACAGTTGTAATAATTTAGAAATCTTTTTGGGTATGATCGCAACATCTCGTCAAAGTTTTAGCGTATTCGAATAAATGGTGTAGGAGCGCAGACGAAATCTATTGTTTACAAAGCTCATATAAGAAAAAAAAACGATTTTGGGGCCAAAGGCCAAAACAAAATATTTTAAAAGTGTTATAATGACTCAGTAAAATGCGCGAGCTTATGGAATACAACTCTCCAATGTTTTGTCGCAATCGCATGAATGGTGTAGGAGCGCATTCGGTTTGAAACTATATTTATATAGCTCATATAAGAAAAAACGAACATGGGGCCCCTGGCTCAAAACGGAATATTTTAAAACGGTTGTAATAATTTAGAAACCTTTGTGGGCATGCTCGCAACATCTCGTCAAAGTTTTAGCGTATTCGAATAAATGGTGTAGGAGCGCAGACGAAATCTATTGTTTACAAAGCTCATATAAGAAAAAAAAAAACGATTTTGGGGCCAACGGCTAAAACGAAATATTTTAAAAGTGTTATAATGACCCAGTAAAATGCGCGAGCTTGTAGAATACAACTCTCTAATGTTTTGTCGCAATCGCATGAATGGTGTAGGAGCGCATTCGGTTTGAAACTATATTTATATAGCTCATATAAGAAAAAACGAACACGGGGCCCCTGGCTCAAAACGGACTATTTTAAAACGTTTATAATTATTTCCAAACCTTTGTGGGCGTGCTTGTAACATTTTACCCAAGATTTAGCGCATTCAGACGAATGGCGTAGGAGCGCAGACGGAAATATTTTTTACAAAGCTCGTATAAGAAAAAAAACGAATGAAGGGCCAACGGCCGAAAACGAAATAATTGAAAAGTTTTTTAATGTCGCAGTTAAATGCCCAGGTAGGTGGCCAACAACTCACCAAAGTTTTGTTGCAATCGCATGAATGGTGTGGGAGCGCATATGAGACAAACAGACATACATACATACATTCATTTTTATATATATACTAGCGAGTACCCGGCATGCGTTGCAATGCCACTCATCGAAATAAAGTGTCCGTGTTTTAATAATTTTTTTGTAAGTTCTTCTAATAAACACCTTTTTTTAACCGTCTGGTGCGTATTCGAATTAAATAGAAGGTTTTAAGAAGTGTCAGCAGACCACACGCAGCTGTCCGTGTGGGAAGCATGGATTTTCCAAATTTAGTCCCAAAACATATAGCGATTGATCCCCCCATGCAATAGCTATGTTTGAAATTATATTTATATGGCTCATTTATTACATATAAACAAATTTAGGGCCCCCGGCCCCAAAAGTAATATTGTGAAATATTTGTACTAAATCAGAAACCTATTTATTAAGTCACATATACAAAATGAAATGTCACAGTAATTCCACCCACTTATGCAATAGCTCTGCTTGACGTTATATTTACATAGCTCATATAAGAAAAAAAAAGAATTTAAGGCCCCCGGCCCAAAGCGGAATATTGTAAAATATTTGCACTTCTTTAGAAACCTAATGCTGGCCTGCACACAACAACTCACTGAAAGTTTATCGCATTCAGATGAATAGTATAGGAACTCATACGGACATTATATTTAAATAGCTCATATTAGAAAGAAAAACTACTATAGGGCCCCGGTACAAAACTGGTAATTCTTTGTAAAATGAATGGGTTTTGATATTCATGGATATACTTTTGTAAATGTACTTACGTTGTGTTAACATCATTTATTTTCTTAATTCGTAAAATGAGAATATAGCATCTATTTTTCACAACAGTAATATCATTGGATTTAAAGATATAAAATTGTACACACTCTATTTTCTAACCCCCAAATATATGTACCTAAGAAGGCAAATTATTTGTCAAATTCATTTTGTCAACTTCCCCCTCCCCCAAACAGAGTTTTAAAGAAATTAATAAAATCATCCACGGGATTGTAATCCACTTACTTACGCAAAAACAATTTTTTTGCATTTCAAATGCTTTGTTCTTATTTAAATGAGTGAAAAGTGCATCAGTGGATGCTATTTGGATATGTAGTTTCGCTGCACTGATTGCATTAAACGGCATTTTCGTATTAAAAGTATATTTAAAGGTTAGGGTTTTTTTTAATTTATTTTATTTATTTATAAATTTCATAAATGTATATTTTTGGAAAGAATAAAAGTAAAAATTTATTAAACGTTAAAAATAAAAAGCAAAAATTTTATTTCATTTTTTAAATTGTAGCAATTTGAAAAGCAATCTATTATATTTATTAATTTTACTTTTAGGAAGGGGGAAATACATTATCAATTTTATTAGGCGCGGTTATTAAATCAGATAAATTTTTGCATTGAATAAATAGACAATTTGAGTTCTGAGGTCATTTGCGTTATTATTTAGAACAAATTAATTTTACTTTTATTACGCAATATTTGGAACGTACTTAAAAAATGCACTACAATCAACAGATGTTTTGGTTTCCCCGATAAATGTGATTACAGTGTAATTCTTTGATTATAATTTGTTTTATTAATTTTCATAACTTTCAACCACATATAAAATGTTTAAAATAGTTCCTTAGTTGTTACTCCAGATTTATTTGTAATTTATATTATTAATACTTAAAATTTTATTAAAATTAAAGCGAATATACAATATATTTTTCGCATTACCATTGATTCGAGTTCCTTAAAATAATAGAAGAAAACTATGATTGTTTTAAAAAATGGGAACGTATTTAAATCGTATCGGTTCTTTGTGAGTTACGGTCAGCATAAATCATTCTTATATAATAGATGTATTACTACATCATTGCTATTCAAAATCACAACACATTTACAAAGCTATATCCGATTCTAAAATACGTCACAAAATTCAAGCTTATTAATAAAAACAACAAAAATACTCTCTACACTAAACATGCAAAAACGTGTTTTCTCTGCTCTTGCTACAAATTGATGTCTGTTGGCATTTGTTCAAGGGCGGTTGAGTTGATAGCTCCGTTTGAAATTATTTTGATAAAGTTTGTTAAAGAAAACAAAACGAATTTAAGGACATCGGCCCATGCGAAATATTGTAAAATGTTGTTCTAATTTAGAAACATTTGCGGGAGCGCGCATATCAATTCACCAAAGTTTTTATCGCAATCGGATGAATGGTATAGGAATGCATACGATAATTATATTTATATAGATAATAAATGGGGGAAAACGAATTAAGGCCCCCGGCCACAAACGGAATATTGTAGAATTGTTGTATTACTTCAAAAAACTTACTTATTATATCACAAAATTAAAAAAAGAGAAACATATTACTGAAGTTGTATCGCATTCAGATAAATGGTATAGGAGTGCATACGGATATTATTTTTTACAAAGCTCATATAAGAAAAATAACGATTTTGGGGCAAACGGCCAAAAACGGATTATTTTAAAAGTGTTGTAACTACTTCAGAAACCTAATTACTATGTGACACACACAATTTAATGTCGCTATTTGTATTTTATTAAAAATCTATCCATCCACACATTAGCTCTGTTTGAAATTGTATTTGTATAGCTCATATAGGAAAAATAGAACATAGGGCCCCTGGCTAAAAAAAGAATATTTTAAACGGTTGTAATAATTTGAAAAGCTTTGCGGACTTGGGTAAAACATTTTACTAAAGTTTTATCGCATTCAGATAAATGATATAGGAGCGCATACAGAAATTATTTTGTACAAAGCTCATATAAGAAAAAAAAAGAATTTGGGAACAACGGCTGAAAACGGAATATTTTAAAAGTATTGTAATTACTCATTAACATGGGCGACCTTATGGACAACCTTTCAACAAAGTTTTGTTGCAATCGCATGAATGGTGTAGGAGCGCATACGGTTTGAAATTATATTTATATAGCTCATATTGGAAAAATAGAACATGGGGCCCCTGGCTCAAAACAGAATATTTTAAACGGTTGTAATAATTGGAAAAGCTTTGCGGGCGTGGGAAAAACATCTAACTAAAGTTTTATCGCATTCAGAAGAATGGTATAGGAGCGCATACCGAAATTATTTTGTACAAAGCTCATATAAGAAAAAAAAGAATTTGGGGCCAACAGCTGAAAACGGAATATTTTAAAAGTATTGTAATTACCCATAAACATGCGCGACTTTATGGACAACCTTTCAAAAAAGTTTTGTTGCAATCACATGAATGGTGTAGGAGCGCATACGGTTTGAAATTATATTTATATAGCTCCTATAAGAAAAATCGAACATGGGGCCCCTGGCTCAAAACGGAATATTTTAAAATGGTTGTAATAATTTAGAAACCTTTGTGGGCATGATCGCAACATCTCGTCAAAGTTTTAGCGTATTCGAATAAATGGTGTAGGAGCGCAGACGAAACCTATAGTTTACAAAGCTCATATAAGAAAAAAAACGATTTTGGGGCCAAAGGCCAAAACAAAATATTTTAAAAGTGTTATAATGACTCAGTAAAATGCGCGAGCTTATGGAATACAACTCTCCAATGTTTTGTCGCAATCGCATGAATGATGTAGGAGTGCATTCGGTTTGAAACTATATTTATATAGCACATATAAGAAAAAACGAACATGGGGCCCCTGGCTCAAAACGGAATATTTTAAAACAGTTGTAATAATTTAGAAATCTTTTTGGGCATGCTCGCAACATCTCGTCAAAGTTTTAGCGTATTCGAATAAATGGCGTAGGAGCGCAGACGAAATCTATTGTTTACAAAGCTCATATAAGAAAAAAAAACGATTTTGGGGCCAACGGCCAAAACTAAATATTTTAAAAGTGTTATAATGACCCAGTAAAATCCGCGAGCTTGTAGAATATAACTCTCTAATGTTTTGTCGCAATCGCATGAATGGTGTAGGAGCGCATTCGGTTTGAAACTATATTTATAAAGCTCATATAAGAAAAAACGAACACGGGGCCCCTGGCTCAAAACGGAATATTTTAAAACGTTTATAATTATTTCCAAACCTTTGTGGGCGTGCGTGTAACATTATACCCAAGATTTAGCGCATTCAGACGAATGGCGTAGGAGCGCAGACGGAAATATTGTTTTACAAAGCTCGTATAAGAAAAAAAACGAATGAAGGGCCAACGGCCGAAAACGAAATAATTGAAAAGTTTTTTAATGTCGCAGTTAAATGCCCAGGTAGGTGGCCAACAATTCACCAAAGTTTTGTTGCAATCGCATGAATGGTGTTGGAGCGCATACGAGACAAACATACATACATACATACATTCATTTTTATATATATAGATAGATGACTATATGATATGTCTTTATGATTATCATAATTATAATAATATGTCATTTTCATGGACAGGACGTGAAACTCTTGGTCTGCCCTGGTCACAAACCCCTCAAGCCTCTAACTTCTTTCCAAACCAACCTTTCAGCCCTTCGACCCTACGCCTACAGCCTACTCTCTCACACCTTAACTCTCCATCGACTCCCCGAGATGTAATACTTTCATCCACTTAAATACACCCTATGCACCTCACCCACTACTTGCTCCATTTTCTTTTTAGAGTCATTAAGCCTAGTTAAAAATGTAGGCATATGTATTATGTCTAATAAATATAGTTTTATTTAATCAACGCTTGGCACACATATACACAAACAACAACTAACGACCGTTGGAACAAAAGAAAAAGAGCATGGTACCAATTACGCGAATGTGGCGTACTTCTAATATATCTTATATATACTTTGTTTCTGGTATGGCTGCTTCCATTTCACAATTGGGTGGGGGGCATATATCACTGGGCGCCAGACTAGTTAGGGGCGCCAAAATGTGATTTGGTATTATTTTATTGATGAAAATAATGAAAATAATGGGCATGGGCTTGAGAGTACAAAAATAATGGGAATCGCTTTTAAATGAATCTTGTCCCCGGGTGCCAAACACTCTAGCTACAGCTTTGGTTAAGCCCTAATCCTATTAAGCCTAGTTGTAAATGTTCTACTACAGTCCAAAGTCAGAAAAGTCTACTTGTCTGCTTGAAGTCTACTAATGACTAATGACTAGCCTAATGTTTCGAGAATCTCTGTAGTTGTGTGTTACCGGTCTTAACTTACTTACTTAGTCTTAATAGTAGATGGCTTAGCAAGTTATGACGTTATGATTAGTTTGTCTAAATTAGCCATTGGTTGTTTTTTAAAATATTACAACATGAATTTTACAAGAGTAAAGCCAGTAAAGATTTGTTAATTACGCTTTCTTTTCTTCCATTAATGTAATGCTCCATCTCGGTACTTTCTGGCTTATCGGTAATGGGGGTGAAATAAGGAAGAATCAAAGCATCATCGATGGCAAGTCTTCTATCACTTCAGGATTATAAAGATTCAGATGAATCTAGCACAGAAGAATCTGAAGTGAATGCTCATTTGCTGCCACTTAAAAACCAAACAGTGTCAGTTTCTTCGACAATAGCTTTAGTTGCCGCACCCGAAGTAGTCTCAAATGTATGTTTTACTCTGTTGTGGTGAAAGATATCTATTCTCGATTGACTCCTACTCCTTTACTTTTACTTTACTTTAGTAAAAGTCTTCTACTTTTTGGCTTTCATTTTTAATTATTAAAATGTGCTTATTTTTTAGCACTATTAGGTCAAAGCCTAACCATTTAAATTTAGACTTAAGCCTTACTCTTTATTATATATATAATATATTAGGTGAGGGTTGCAACTCAATAAAATAACATTTTGACAATTTGGTAAATGCGAAGAGTTAGCACCGCGTTTTATACTATGGTCGCCAAATTGATTGCAGTGACCCGTAAAATTAAGAATAAAACGTTAAAAAATAATGAAAAAATTTCCTAAATGTATCCCTAAACCTAACCTGAACCCTAAATTTATCCCTAACCTGGGTTTTGACCCTATCGGAACCAGGGTTTTGCAAATGAGGCTTATGAGGCACCAATAGTAACAATTAGCCAATTAATCAATCATGATAATGATAATATGGTCATGGTGATGAATGAAGCTAAACTAACTTTTATAAATCTATTCAAGGCTTATACTTATAATAATATTTATAATAAAATTCTAAATCTATATTTCAATTATTTCACATGTAATGTAATTCAGCTTTGTCAAATATGCGTACGACGTACGAGTAGTAATAGTAAAACTCTATTCCATTCTCTGTTTATATGTCAAGACTATAGGTATCACCTGGAAAGAAAAAAAATCAGTATCTTTCAGGTTGACAAAATGGCGACCTTCACTTTATAATTTTTTGTCAATTATTGGCATAATAATAAATTCTACATCAGCCCATTACTCAAACTAAAATCTTGATTGTTCAATTGAGAATTTATTTGAATTTTTTTCCATGTTAAAGCTTTGAAAATTTAAGTAAAAAAGGTAAACTTTACTGATCTAAGCCTATATTTAAAAAAAAAAACTGTTAAATTATTTTTAAAATATCCTTAAATGTATTATGTCATCTATAATGTATAAAAATGTAATATTAATGAGTGTAGACTGTAGGAAAAGGGGTAAAAAAAATTGTCACTATTATAGGCTATGTAATTTGTCATAATCATGGTGACCATGCATGTTGTCATATTACTAATACCTATTATTGATTGTGGCTGTGGGGTAATTAATAATTCATTAAATTT
The DNA here is from genome assembly GCA_964017045.1 of Omphiscola glabra. Classification (NCBI taxonomy): domain Eukaryota; kingdom Metazoa; phylum Mollusca; class Gastropoda; family Lymnaeidae; genus Omphiscola; species Omphiscola glabra. The sequence goes on along the minus strand of OZ024798.1, from coordinate 28,525,536 downwards.
AAATTGGTCATGCAGCATATAAATGGGAAAGATATTTAATTTTAAATAAATAAATATTTTATAACATTATTATTTTTGGCTTATCAAATGGCAGTGGTTTTTATTTTGGGATTGGCTGCCATGGACATTGACATGGGATAGATAATCACTTGTTTCTGACTTAAGTAGGTCTATCAAAAGTATTATAATATTTATTATAAAGAATATGTCCTTAAAAATAAAATTACTAATAATAACTCAACACATTAATCCAAAGAATTCCAGAATATATTTTAATATCTTCCACAGTTGAATCATAATACTGGCACATCTGCCATTTTTCAAATGAATATTAACAGCTTAAGTCAAAAATGTATATTCTGTCATCATAGCCTTTTTATTCATTCAAATTAAATGTAAATGGCTCACTTGAGTCCAAACCATATTAAGATTTTGCTTGACTCAAAGGATAAATGTATGCAGCTTTAACTTTTCATATGTAGTATATGAGAAGCAGTGATAATGTCATTGCTTTTGTCTTTTGTAAATAAAAAAATTATAAGTTGCAAAACCACACCATATTTGAGCTATATATCTTAAACATTTATTTTTAAGTCATGATTATCTTTTCCCTTAAAAAATGTGAAGTTTATTGAATTTATATAGTATAGGAAAATAGGATATTACGTTTCAAAACATTATTTATATTAAGAAAATTCTTTTCTAAAGCATATTTTATACCTACATTATATATATATATATATATTATCAACAAATCCTGTAAATATGACATTTTTATGTTGAGAAATATGCAAGGAATATGATTGAAAGAAATGAGCTGAAAAATGGATTACATTTCTCTTCATTGGGACATATATGATTATGATCATAAAATAAACAGCCAGCAAAAAGAAATGTGGAGATTTACAGTTTTGTTTTCCCTTCAAAATATTTGTGTGCATATAAGCAAGGGGCCAACTTGCCAAACATATATATGTAATGTATATTTGTATCATTCCTAAGTCCATAATTTTTTTTTCATTCAAATATTTATGTTTAGCTAGGTGTCAGATAGGTTACTTGCTTACATCTTTATTTTAATCTGCTTCAAAGGAAGACAACTTTGGTCTTAGACACATTGATCCTAAAACAAAAGAGCTGAAGTATAATCCAAAGCATGATGAACTTTTTGCACCACATGTAAGTTATGTAATGTCTTATTAAATTATAATAATTTTGGAGAGAACAAATAAGCCACATTAAAACCTGCATGATTTAAATATTATTCATAGATGGGTTATTATGTAATTCGTAGACGCTAAAAAAAAAGTTCTCACAATATAAGTTTTTGTTTATCCATAACAATCAATTTTAAAAATTAATAATAACTGTAATAAGAAGGGCAGGTAATATATTAATCAACTGAAGAGTCTTTATTACATAATATATAACAGCTAATCAACATCAATGCCCTTTTAGGTGGGTCCAATCAATCCCTACCGAACTCAGCAGGCAAGTGCTTTGCGAAATACACTCTCTGGCTTTGCAGAACCAGCGCATTTCAGTGATTTTCAATTTGATAATCAAAGAAAAACATTCACAAGTTATGGTAAGTGTAAATTTGTTTGTAAATTTCACAGAAGAAAAAATAGAAAGCCTTTGCTGTTTTAATCCCATTTCATTATTATGTTTAAATACTGAAATTTTATTTATGTTTTCACTGTGTTGGTATGTTCTAAATCTTTATTATTATATCTATCTCATTTTCAAATGTCATATTTTTTCATGATAGACAACTACATAAATTTACATTATTTTAGGTTTTGCATTAGATCCAAGTGTGGATGATGGGGGAACGCCTGAGACATTTGTTGGTGATTCTACATCAGTGGATGAGAATAAAGGTTTGTGCTGGCCAAAAAACTGTTTTTGTTGTTGTTTTTTTTTGCTTGTTTCTTTTGCAACTTGTGTTCAAGAGCAGTGTTTCCTAATCTTTTCTGTACTCTACACCTCCCATGAATTGTTTGACTAAGTATCGCACCCCTTTCAAAAGAAACAATGCAGTTACATTTTTTTAAAATGACTTCTACTTCTACCAATTGTTCAAAAATTGAATTGCAAAGAGAACGTTAAAACTTATAAAATGAACTTGTGGCTTATTTCATAAAGAAAAATTTTAATGAAGGAATTTTAAAGAATATCTCAAAATTTATATCATAAATTTTAAAAATCTATCCTCTGTACTTGTAATCATTTATCTTCACACCCCCTGAAATGCCACCATGTAACCCCTGGGGGTGAGAGGACTCCATGTTAGGAAAACGCATTCAAGAGCTAAGGCCAACATTTCATTAACTTTAATAGAGATTTTTATTTTCTACATTCAAGTGAATGATCTTAAACTCTATCATCATTATAGGTAAAACAGTGTTTGAAACAAACTCAACAGTAGAGAAGAGTAAAAAGAGAAGACGGGAAAAGAACAAAGATCCCGCTGACATAGATGGTTACTTAGGCCCATGGGCAAAATATAAAGATGAAGAAACAGTCTCCAGACCAAGTGAGGTAATAAAATAACAAGATAAGCTTTGTGACGTTCTTCTTTTAACTCTAATGGATTCTATTCCTAAACAATTGATCAAGGTACAGTTGAAAATATCAGGAAGACTTGTTTATTTTATTTTAAATTCCTAATTACCTTTACCACAAGGTCCAGAATATAAAAGTGATTTAATGAAAAAATAATCTGTGCTATATTAAGCTGCTTTCTCATACTGTGACCTCAAAACTAAAAATGCATTTTGTTATGAGCTAAATGTCAAACATAAAACTTAATAAAAAGTATGAGAATACGATTACATCTGAAATAATTTTTTGTGTGCAAAGCTTTGATCAGAGTCACTAAATTGCATGTGAAGGATGGCACTAAAATGACAGTCCATAAATGTATGTGCAGTGTTTCAGCAAAATTGTGTTTTTCCCCCATAGCCAGTTTTACCCAACAAAAGATTTTGTATCTAACACATCTACACGGCTTAGAGCATGAGATTTGACCTTTAGAATCTTTAGTGATACATATTTCTTTGAACCAATGCAGTTTTATCAGTTGTATCTTTTGTGGTGTGAATAATCAGTTTTTCTTCAGTCCAGGGTTGCTGGGATAAAGTATTGCACTAAAGCATGACATTTAATAATACTCTCACCTTTGTTCAACTAGCAGAGAAGGAGCACAAGAGTGAATTCTGTTCTGTCTAGTTTCAGTATTATGTTGTAGGGTGAAACCATGAGTTCATGCCTCTGGTGGGACCAATGTTATAGTGTGTTAGAAAAGCATTCTTATGTGATGTATAAACTATCCAACAGGAAGAACAAAAGGAATTGGATGAAATTCTGGCTAAACGAAACAAGACTGGGAAACAAATGGAAGAGAAACCTATGGAAGAAAAATCAACATTACATGGTGAGATATTTTGTTTAATTTATAATTTAGGTAAAAATTAATAATATCTTTATTTGTTTTAAGCTTAACTTATTTGGAGCTTTGAATACTTTGTAGGATAAGGTCTTTTTAAAAATTAAAATAATTATGCTACATTAATTTTAAATAATAATGTACTCTGAGTTAATTAATGCTTTATGGTATGGTCCTAAGCTGCACTCAATTTATTTAATGAAAATTTTACCAAATATTATAATTTTATGCCTTAATTGTTATCATGATTCTTGGCAATCATATCTTTTGTATGAGAAAAATATGTATGCAAGTATTTAGTATTTGAAAAAACCTAGTCCTTGAACAACTTCTGAGAATTATTTTCTTTTTATTTCTACAGTCAAAGATGCTTATGATTACCAGGGAAGATCATTCTTGCACCCCCCACAGGATGTTGGGGTGAACCTGAAATCAGAAGAACCGCCAGAGAAATGTTTCCTCCCAAAGAAATTAATCCATACATGGGCTGGGCACACCAAAGGAATTGCTGCTATAAGATGGTTTCCAAAATTTGCACATCTAATTTTATCAGCTGGAATGGACAGCAAAATAAAGGTAATGAAAGATGTTCTCAACATTTTTACAATTTTTTATAGTTTTAAACTCTTGTTGTGCAAAATCTTTTCTAGTTTATGGATTTGAGACCTTGTGTGTATCTCTTGACCTTGAAATGACTTATTTAAGTATTAAATTATTTTAAAGAAATGATTTTGTGTTCAAAACAGCTGGGTAGCTATTAATTTGGTGAATATAAACCCCTGACAGTTTGTGTTTATATTTTGAATTTTTATTCAACCTTGCTTTGAATATACCTTAATTCTTACAAGAAGAAAAGAAAAAGGGTAATGAAAGAAAAATAGAAGGTAAATACTTAAAACATTTAACTAAAATGAGTAAAGATATATGAATTTTTCTACTCTTTAGATCTGGGAGGTGTACAAAGAACGGAGGTGTATTAGAACCTATTCTGGTCACAAACAAGCTGTCAGAGATGTTTGTTTCAACAATGATGGCAAAGAGTTTCTCAGCTGTGGTTATGACAGATATTGTAAATTGTGGGATACAGAGACAGGTAGGATTTTAAATCCCCAATTTTTAAGGAGGAAATAAATAAAAATGTAAATAATAAAATAATTTCAGACAAAGGTGGTTTAAAATCAACAGCTGTCCTTACAATTTTGCTATTTGTTTATCTGTACAATTTTACTATTTGTTTATCTGTACAATTTTGCTATTTGTTTATCTGTACAGTTTTGCTATTTGTTTATCTGTACAGTTTTTCCATTTTTTTTATCTGTACAATTTGTTGTACAATTTTGCTCTATTTGTTTATCTGTACAATTTTGCTAGTTGTTTATGTGGCACTTTCACGTGTAGTATTTATTTTATCCAGTCCAATGGCACAAAAGTAAATTACTTTTTCTTAAACATAATCCATTGAAGGCTGAGTAACCCATACTATAGGACTCATATAATTTCTATAGACAAGTTGAAGAATGCTTTATGGTAAAATTAAAGGCTTAACAGCTTTTGCAAACACTTATAAGTTTTTTTTTTATTAATCTACTTTGCAAGATACTACGAATTAAAGTATAATAATGTTCAAACATTCCCTGTAATTATTTTAATTCATAATTTTTTATCAGATAATTTTAACTTTATTTTTAAGGTGAATGTAAAGCCCGCTTCACAAGTAGGAAAGTCCCCTACTGCATTAAATTTCACCCAGAAGAGGACAAACAGCATTTGTTTGTTGCTGGAACTTCAGACAAAAAAATTGTTTGCGTATGTAACTATTTTTAAGCAATTGCCTCAATTTATGCTGTTGATTTCTATGTGAATCATCTCCTTGATAACAGTTTCCTTCATTTGGAGTGAGTGGGCAATTTATTGGTCAGGACATTGTAACTGTCTTACAAAACTTCAAGCTCTACAAATTATTATTCAAGTTATAATTGTTCTTGTGGTTTTTTTTAACTGACAGCAACTTAATTAGTTTATTACTGCTATATTGCAGTGGGATATTCGCTCAGGGGAGATCATTCAAGAGTACGACAGACATTTGGGACCTGTCAACACAATAACATTTATCGACCAGAACAGACGGTTCGTATCTACATCAGATGATAAAAGTCTTCGAGTCTGGGAGTGGTGAGTAAATATGAATTAGTTTGTGATTTTTGTATAATAAATATGAAGGGATCTTCTTTATCAAATGACTGGACTTCATTATCAAACATGTCATTCTTCTGTAGTATGTAGAATCACATACTTTTTTTAAAACAATTAAAATGTTGAATGAGTTGGTTGGTACTTAGGTCATTCGTAAATTACGTCACGCAAAAAAATGATCTTTTTAGAAATCCCCCCCCACACCTTTGTCATGTCACACCTAAAAAAATCAAAACATACATAAAATTTTCATTACTAAACTAAGATTTTATTTTATTCTTTAACATTTTCCCATAATGGATTAATATGTAGTATTATTAGAAAACTGTGATGGGAAATGACGACGTCATCCCTGAGCCAAATGTAAATTGGCCACAGCGGTTTTTGCTTCATTTTTTGACATGCGCAAAAGGTGTGAGCGACTGAGTTCATAGTACCTATAATACCCAAGGCAATTTCGACCTCAAATTAATATTTTTAAATTAATTAAATAAAGCTTTTTGAAAATTAGAAAATTTTAGATTTAAAAAAAAACAAAAAACGTGTTGTCACAAATTTTTTACCCCCCCCTGTCACAAATTCTCAAACCCTCCCCCCCTGAGCATGATGTAATTTGCGAATGACCCCCTTAACTCTTTTAACAAAAGATAATGAATTCCATTTCTTACTTGGTGAGGATGTGTTATAATATGATTGATTCCTTTGGAAATATCTTGGTGTGCCTATCTTCATTAAAAAAAAGTTTGTTTTTAAGTGTTAGAGACAAAAAGGTTTCCCCCTCCACAAATGCATAATGGCAGAATTAAAAATAGTAATGCAACTAACACTACACTGTTAACATATTGTTTTTGTAAAATAATAAACTTAATTTGCTTGTTAAGTTTTAAGAAATTATTTTCATTTACATTCCTAATGAAAATTTTCTATTCCAGGGATATTCCAGTTGATTTCAAGTACATAGCAGATCCTTCCATGCATTCTATGCCTGCAGTTACTTTATCACCCAATGGTAATTCCAGTTAAATTTCAATCTAGTTATTCTTACATTCTTGTCAGCAAATGACATCTTTGACTGTATAATTATTGCATTCACAGACCTGTTTCCTCTTAGATCTTGGCGTACAATGTACCATTTTGAGATCTATACATTATATGTACTGTATTTTTATTTTTTACTATTAAGATAATGTATTGAACAATTTTGTAAATGATGTTGAAAGATTTTAAGAGTTTGAGGGAAAACAGGTCTGCATTCATTTATCATTTTAAAATGCACACTTGTAATATATTTTTTTAAAGTACTGTAAGTTATTGTGTATTAAATAATTATGCAGTGTCTTTAAAATAGTGAAGTTTTGGATATTTCCAGCAGTAAAAATAATTTTAATTTTTAAATACTGATTGTAAAATAAGTGAATTTTTGCAGACTTTCTTTACCGTACTTAAAAACATTTATTTATCTAATTTTTAAGAATTTGTCACTTAAAGTTAGACTGTATAGTATAGTTATTCAAATTACATTCTTTCAGGTAAATGGTTGGCATGTCAGTCCATGGACAACAAGATCTGTGTGTTCAATGCTCTCAACAGGATGAAATTTATCAGGAAAAAAACATTCACAGGCCACATGGTAGGGATTGGTTTCTTACAAAACAAAGAAAAAATTAGATGTGCTTTCAACTAATTAGAATAATTGTAAATGAAAGTATACCCATTAGGGTTAGCTCCATAAGAAAATTGGCCCAATATTAATTAATCAACCTTGATATAATGGCCTCAAAATTTTGTTATAATTTTATTGTATTTTGTAATCAAATGTAAGTAATTTACTATCCTATACTATGTCATAATTAATAACAATTGAGGATTGCTATTAGGGTTACGAGAAGTGAGGGTTGATAAGTGCAATAACTGTAGGAAGAGGAGAAGTTGGAGCATCTCTGGTTGCCAAAATGTTGAAACTTTTACCTGAATCTAGGAAATAAGTTTCATAACGTTTATGGAAACTGGACGCTAATTCACTAAGTTATGTTAAATGCACAAGTGATGTGGTTAGAAATATGCCATGACATATTCAAGTGTCAACTCAATAGATATGTGCAAAGCAGCACCTGAGAAAATAGCACTACGCACATTTATGCGTAAACTTATTTTTCATATCATGGGAAATATAATAACACATTTCTTAGATATTGTAAAAATGTACATCCTTTTTTAAATCTGAAAAAACGCATCAACCTATCTAGTTTGGTCCTTGATGAAGTTGTCACTGCTCAGTCACATGGGAAAAGGGCCATAATCAGACCTGTTTACCCTCAAACTCTTAAAATCGTACAATATCATCACCAAATAGTTCAATACATTATCTTAATAGTAAAAAAATAAACATACAGTATATATAATTAAAATGTATACATCTCAAAATCGTACACTGTACGCTAAAATCGTAAGAGTAAACAGGTCTGCATAATACACATAAATCTTTAAATTTTATTTTAAATGTGTCTGCACCCATTAACTCTACAAATGGCTGTTGACATTATTTGGCTATTAATCTTTATACCCAACACTTGCTCCTTAGCGAGGTTTCTCATAAAATCATTTAACAAATATCTTTATATTGTAGATTTAATTTCTGTAATGTACATGCTTAATGTTTTGTTTCATAGGTGGCTGGCTATGCCTGTGGTATTGATTTCTCTCCAGAAATGAGGTAAGTACAAAAATTTCCTAATCTGTTTCTTCTAATTTTATTTGTTCTTTCTGGTTTTGCTTAAATTTAAATCAATCCATTACCAAAATATATACATTTCTTTTTAATATTTCACTTTAGTTTTATTGTAATTGAAAATTTAATGTAAAATGTATTACTTCTGACAGCTATATCTCATGTGGGGACGCTGATGGAAAAGTTTACATATGGGATTGGAGGAGCACCAAGCTTTATTCAAAGTTTAAGGCTCATGATGATGTCTGCATTAGTGTTTTGTGGCACCCCCATGAGACCTCAAAGTTGGCAACAGCAGGCTGGGATGGGGTTATTAAATATTGGGATTAAAATATCAAACTGATTCTTGTTTTTGGGGAAAAGGGGGGGGGGGGGGTTAAAAGGCTGACACTAAACTTATAAGTTTATAAAAACAGTTTGGTACTTAATGATTTTTAATGCGATTGGTCATTTCAGCTGAGCCAAAATTTATAAAATTAATAACCAGATTGAGATGTAATTTTACTACTTTTGCCTTAGATAAATAGCCGATTAAGAAATATCTGTATTCGAAACAATGCTTGTTTGTCTAGAGCAGGGGTCTCCAAACTACGGCCCTCGGGCCGGATCCGGCCCGCGAGGCCAGTTCAACCGGCCCGCCGACGGTACTTGAAATTTCGTTCTGGCTTGAAATTATTGTACGTAATCATTATCCGGCCTACGCTCATCATTTTTTTTTTTGTTTGTTTTTTTTTTTTTGTTTGTTATCCGTGAAAAAAGTTTGGAGACCCCTGGTCTAGAGTATTAAAATATAGGAATGTTTTCACTCAGCCAATTTTAAAATGACTAATGAATTGATGAATTCTTTTATGCTGACACATTTGTTTGTATATATAATTACATGATTTAAAATACAACACATATATTGTTGAGTACATTTATTCTCATCTTTTTTGCACATCCTTCATGTCAATAAGTATTTAAAAAGACTTGTGAATTAAAATTTTTTATTAATCTAATTTTTAATGGCTGGTAATCACTGGTAATAAAATATCAGAAATATGCATTTTGTTCCAAAAATAGAAACGTTTTTTTGTTAGAAAGTTGATAAAGAAAATCTTAATTTGAAATTGACAGTATCTAAAATTCTTTGATATAAAAAAATCAGTGATTGGGAAATCATCTGGGTCTACCTTATATTGGTAGTGATAATTAATTTTTTATACAAAGTTAAATACATTGATTTTTAGTGGGAATTCATTTATAAATTAATGTACAATTTAAAAAAGAACAACTGAATGTGCTTTGTAAATGTATGTAACATTTTTTTTACTGTTAATAATAGTAATCTTTAGTTTATAGCAGTGTTTCCCAAAACTTTTTTTAAGTTAGGCCAACTAGTGTACAGGTTTTGAAATTACACCAGAGGCTGTTGCCAGATTTATTTATTTATAATTTTTATTTGACCATAAATATTAATGTTGCAAGACTGGCAAAGTAAGGCTAGCAGATTGGTTTCGGTCCACGGAGACCACTTTTGAAAAGATTTTTCTAGGACCAGGAATAATCAAATTAAAACGTAACTCATTGAAAGAAATATTAAATAAATTTTTAACTTAAAGTTTAGAATAAATTGAAAAAAAAATTAAATTGACAGAAAATACATCTAAACATGAAAAACAAATAAAAAAATTCACAGCATTACGTTTGGAGAAAAGTAATAAGGTTTGCCAATTCTTTTACTTTAAATTAATAATATGTTAAGATGTCTTTTAATATGTCATGGGCATTTAGTTTCCAGAAGTGATTAGATTAGGTTTGTATCAATGCAGCAATAAAAAAAAAACTTTTATCTGTGCGTTTTAACAGGTTTTTACAAAAAAATGAATCACATTTTGAAATAATTACAAGATCAAAAGGCATATTCATTTCAAAATAAAAGATGCTGTAATGCATAATATTCTTGGACGAAATGTTAAAGATGAAAAAAAATAACTTTATTTGGAAAACATTAGATATGTGGAATGTACATTTCTTGCATAAAAAGGCAGTTATTAAAAGAACTGGTAGAAGATATCTGTTGTAAAGGCAACTACTTTGGTGCTTTCAAATAGATGTTACATATCTGAACAAGACAATAAGTTAGTACCGGTAAACAATAAAATATTTTTAAGAGTACCGGTACTGGTATAAACATGATGCATAGTGTTGGAATAACTTCCTTGCTAAGAATTGAAGATTAAAAAAAACCAAAAAGGCATATTACTCTAAACTAAGCAGTTAATCTTAACATACTTTCCTCTAATGGAACAAAAAATAAAATAATGATATTTACACAAATGCACCTTTTCAGACATTCTAATTTTAAAAATTAAATTTTATTTAGATTTTTAAAAAATCATAAGTACATAAAACAAGAATACAAAAAAACAAGGTTTCTTTTATTGCACCCAGTATAATACCAACAGTTTGAAATGGAGTAAATATTCTTTAAGAGGATTAAGAGTTACATGTATACAATGGAGCAGAATTTTACAGTAAAAAAATATCTAAATGCTCATTAACAGGGTTTATATTTGTTTCTCAAGTTTAATTAAAGGTGTTATTTTACAATAAATTCACACTAATAAAGAAAAACAAAAAACTAGAGAGCAGAGGAATTCTTCAGGAAGCTAATTTGATAAAAAGATACATATAAATAAAAACAAAACAAAGACACAAATTGGCATCCTCCGTCATTTAGTCCCATCACAATCTTAGTGTGTATCAAGAAAAATTTTGTAACTGATATGACTGCCAATTGAAACCAAAGCTGTTACAAACTATATTTAGCAGGAGGGAGTGTTATGCTTTGAAAAATAGCATGGTAATACATTTCTGTGATATAGTAACAGAGGCAGGCAGAAGTTTTTTCATTACCTCCCCGTTTTTTGGTTTATTGCATGTCATGTAACTAAATTCATTTGACTTATTCCATCTTCATTTAGATTACACCCTCTTTTTAAATCCTTTCTACAAACCTGTTTGTTGTAAAATAGAGAGTGCCATTGTGGTACAGACTGATAAACAGAGTTCAAACATTTATACTGAGTAACTCAAACTTTACAAAGTCGAAGCACTGGAACCTAAGTCACCCGAACCCAAGACACAAACTTAATACCGATAAATCCATCAAACAACAACAGCTCAAGTTTCATTTCTACATCTAGTCTTAAACAAAAGCAAGGGGAATTCACAATCATTGTTTGGGAGAAAGTTTAGCATCTAAAAATAAAACAAAGAAAAACTAAATTTAATTAGCCGCCGTTACCATACTATTGACATGCTTCGTCATGATGCAGCAGTAGTTGTAAGCCCTGTCAAAAGTTTTTATCTACGTCTGATGTACAGAGCAAACTGGGTTCTCAAAAGATCATGTTTCACCAGAGTGTCATTGAAGTCGTACAGCTGTCCCCAGGCTGTGCATGTTATGTGCACTAACTGTTCATCCTTCAGAGCTGGAAACTGAACAAACAACGCTGGCTTCAAAAATGGCAGTGATGTGTCTCTTCTTCTATACATATAGGAAGCAAAACCAGTGTTTGGAAAATAGAGAATCCATTCTTGGTTCATTTTATATGGTGGCACATCAGTGAGAAATTTCACATCTTCAGGTTTCTAGTGAGAAATGAAATATTACTTATGAATTTAGAAGTGAAAGTAATTTTCAAGCTTATGTGTGTGTTAACAAAGGAAATACATTTTAAAAAAGACAACAGGTATTTCCCATTAGTTAAAATATAAACTTTTTATTAAAAATTTATTATCTTGCTTTTGTTATTTCATGAGTTTTAATGGTATATAGTTCATCAGTTGAAACCAACTATGACCACTTTAATCACTGTATATGCTAATTGTGAACTAGGCTATGGGTGTGCAGATGGCTGATGAGGCCGATTCTGGCATGAAATGTTCTCATGCAGTAAGTGCAGGGGATTGATGGGACATCTCTAGGTGCAGAGTTGACCCGATATTTTTTCGGGCGTGTCTTTTGTGCTCTGCAGTCGCTGTTATTTTGGTGTTATTGTTTCTATCCTTTGTGTACAGAGGAGCGCCACAACGCTTGGTCCTTGACACCTCTTCCCATGTGTCAATGTCTATATTTAAGACTTTCAGTGAAGCTTTAAGGGTGTCTTTAAGATGTTTCTTCTGACCACCAGCAAACTACCTTCCAAACTCGAGCTCAGCATAGAATATTATTTTGGACAGACGGTCGTCTGACATTCGCTAAAAATGTCCCGTCCAGCAAAGATGGGACTGCATTAAAATGTTAAAAATGCTGGGGAGACCAGTCTTTGCGATTACCTCAGTGTCTGGGAACCTGTCATCCCATTTGATGTTTAGGATTTTTCTGAGACTTGTCACATGAAAGTGATTCAAAACTTTTGCATGGTATCCACATATCACATGCATAGTTTTGATAATTCTGAAATAAGGCTCTTTAAAAAATGTATCTCTTCAATGTTACCCTGTTATGCAAATTAATATTAGACGTCTTGAAGGTCAAAAGTTTAAAATTTTCACTAATTATTAAACAATGTGGTGCCCTTAAACAATAGTAAAAAAAAATAGTTATGACTTACAGTTCCAGTACAAGTAACTGGCACATGTGAGGAGTCAGAGTAGCCTTCTACTTGTGCTTTAGCTATTTCCCAAAGTGGAGAGTCTTTTGAAATAGGTGTAATAACTCTGTCATCTGGCTGTAAACATAAAAAATATCAATAGCCTGCCTATTATTAATGTTGAAACAAATGTTCAGGTATTTCAAGTAGGTTATATTAAAAATGTATTGCCTTTTACAAAAATTTAGTGACAATATTTTTGTTTTTATACTGTTTAGAAAATAGAAAAACTTTTTATTATGTTAATGTTAATTCATATTACTTTTGAGGTGGTTGATATAAAAAGCTAAATAAAAAATATGTGAAGCACAAAAGATTCTTTATTTATATAAAATACTAACAATAAAAAGTAATCCATTTTTTGGAGGCAGAAGTATTACATACCAAATTGAGCTGAATGAAAACACAGGGCTGAGCCTCTGAATACCCATAATTATTTTGTTCTGTGCACACTGATCCAAATTGTGTTCTTTCATTCTTACAAGTTTTATTAAATGGTTGGTAAGTGGAGTTGCATGTTACAAAGTCATCACTCAATTGTTCAGTTAACAGGTAACCTAGAAATATTAAAACATAAAAGAAATTAGAGGGAAATAGCTCAAAAACTGCCTTGTGCTTAGCAATGTTAAAATGTAGGTACTTACTAGTCAGTCAGGGGTTGGTAATGAATTTCTAACAATCATTTATGATATAGTAAAGTTAATGGTCTTTCATAAGACTGATTGTAAATTTGTTTTATTTAAAGAAGAAAATATCTTAATTACAGTGTTAAATGCAAACTTAAACTTTAAAATGTAAATCAAAAGTAAAAAAAAACAAACATTCACTAAGAAAGGAAGGAAAAATTAGACATTTATGAACAAAATTAGAGTTTGAGGCCAATCAAAAGTTTTGGCACTAAGTGACAAATGTGAATCAATCCACTTCTGTCAGTAACAATGACGTAAACAATTTTTTAAATGTTGAGGGTGTGCTTAAAATTAAAGCTAAGATCTATACTCATGATCCAATAAGAATTTTAAAAAAGGATGCTTCATACCCAGAGGCGTAACTGGGTTTTTGGCGCCCTTGGCTAATTTATTTTTTAAATAATAAAAATTTGAGATTTAGTTGCGCCCTTTTGAACTGGCGCAGGCCGGCGCCCTTGGCAACTGCCCCAATGCCAAGCCGTTGTTACACCTCTGTTCATACCAGAAGGTGACAATAAGGTACAATTAATAATGATAAAGTCACTGTTTGATGTTCAGTTATTCTTCTCATGACATCCATTTATATAAAAAAGCAGGGGTGCCACTCACTGAAAACTATGAACCCTGAAATCACTTTCTAAAAATTTCTTGAAAACTGAAACTTCATTTACAAATTTTTCAAACCCTGAAACTTAATGAAACTAATAAAATTCATACACTCTAGAAATAATTTCTTGTGCAATGATTACAAATGAAAGTGAGAGGTTGCAGTATTGTTATATTTATAGCGAACCCGCTCTCGCTGAATAGGCTTTGGCGCGTTATTAAACTTTTTTTTTTAAAACCCAGAATCTGTATTTGAATAAACTGAACTGGCGAATCGAGAGCGAGAGAAAATAAAAACTTGAGAATCAGGAGTTGAAAAATATCTAGCTGAATCCGGAATTCTGGGATAATCCGGAAAAGTGGCACTCCTGATAATAAATTGATTTTTCAAAACATCCCTATAGCTTTATTTTATTATGTTTGGTACGAAACTATAAGGTAATCATTTCTGCACATGATAAACTTATTTGTGATGAAATACAATGAATGACCGAAAATGGCACGGAGATTGAATAGTGGGGGGGGGGGGGTTGTTGTTTAATAAAAATGATCGTTGCTTGACTGCCGATAAGATCAAAAATCCTTTTGGTGATGGTTTTCATGCAATAAATGTAACATACTTTGTTATATAAACAACAATGAAAATGACATAGAATCAGAGGGCTTAAAATACACTTTTAAATGGTACCATTTTTATTAGTATATGACCAATTTTTAATATAGAAAACATTAAGTGAAATGTTACTAAATTTTAATCCTGGCTTCCGTGAGACAAAATCTCATTTTTAAGCCAGACTGAGGTACCTACTGATAAGCAGCCTATTTAATTTTCTTTTTCACTATTACTTAGAAAGATTAAATTTTATGATACAATATAAATCTATTATAGATAAATTGTTCCATCATTGTACATAATTTTAGTTCTCTAAGATGTTGGGAAAGTGGTTAAAAAAGATCTTTAAGTGGTATAAGCCTACAATAAGAAATCAAGTATCTGTCGATAAAGAAGTAATGTAAGTCTGTTTAAGATCATCATAAAATATATTAAGATTATAAAAATTTACCTTCTGTCACGTTACGTAAGGACTTTACTTTCTTTTTTACTTCATCAATATTCTCAGGATTAAATTGTATTACTATGCTCTTGTCTGCTGGATAAAACACAAGGCCTGTTGAAAGGGAAAAAAATTAGAAAATAATAATTCATTTTAATTAATCATCAACTTAATTATATTTTGTATATAGGTGGGGCAACTTAAAATTATAATGGATGTCTTCCCATACCTTTGAACTGATCCTGGGCTCCAAAAATTCAATAATCATCAATAATAATTACACATTTTTTAAAAACATAAATTAACCTTGTGCTTGAAAAAATTACTTCTCTGATATTTTAAGTGTGATTTGAAATCCTCGCTTACTTTCTTTCAGAATTTAATAAATAGCTACAATTTATTATTTTCTGGTGACTTATATTTAGATTGATATTATATATAGTTACATGTTGTCATTTAATTTCTTGGGTTGTTCATAAACTCTTAACACAGTAAATCGATATATCTTTATTTGTAAAAATTTGTCTTGTGGCTGATAATCAATTAAATATTATTTCCTCTACGTTTGGCTTTAGTTGTCTCAGTAATTTACTTACACTCGCCATTCTACACCTGAACTATATTTATACAAGCAACTAAAATAGTTTCATTTTTGTCCCTTGATTAAATTTTTTGATACATATTTACTAACTATTGTTTGGGTCCCAATCAGGTTCATCTCCTGTTGGATGCCTTGTTGGATGCCCTCCTTCTTTCTGACTTGTAGCACCAATCACAATAGATATTAGAATAACAATGCACAACACAGCTATGGTAATAATTACGCACCGAGGACGCTTGCGTAATTCATTACAAAGATATTTAAATCTGAAATATACAAGTATATTTGAAAATAACACATGATTTGGAGTAAAATGGTAAAAAATTCCATTAATATTATATTACTTTTTAACTAGAAATATATATATATATATATGTGTGTGTCTCCAAGGTGAACATTGCAAGAAATTCATTAATAAAATAAGAAGTAGCTCATTATAATTTTCCTTGATTTTTGGGAGGGGGATGGGTTGGAGGAGTGAAGAGCTCCAATACACATTTCATTTTAAAAAGACATAAAAATAAAGGCAGAAATCAAAATACTATTTATGTAATGGTGTAACTTCCTACAGTTTTGGAATCCCGCCCCTTCTTTCTTGCATTGCATTATTTTATGTCTATAATAATTACCTTGAACTCCCTGTATATGTTTTGTATCTCAGAGGAGGTAATGTCAGGCCCCAGTCATCATCAGTCAGTTTAGTGAAATCAGTAGTTGTTATAGGGTCATATGGATTAGCAGCCATGTCTAATGAAAATGTATAAGAAGGTATATTTCAAAACTCATCTTTCATAGTTTATTTCAATATATTATGTTATAAGTTTTTAACAATATGAAATTCCTACTCTTCACTTTATCTCATCTATTGAATAAATTATATTAATGGAACAAAATCACACTTGAATTCATGCACAACATAATATTAAAAACTTAATTAACTCAATGATTATTTTATTGAAAAATAATGGATTAGTCTGATTTACTGGCCTACATTATATATTCCCAACAAATGATCAAGGCCAAGGCTTTGACTTTTATTACAAAATGAATAATTCTCATAATGATTGAATACAATCATGTTGTGGGTTTATTTCAAAATCTTATCAATGAAATATTTTTGAAAAACAATTTTATCCAGTGCCATGGTCAAGTTGTCACAATATGAATAACTCAGATAACTGTACTGTAAATGTTTTCACACCTTTAACCTACTTTAAGATAAATAAATACATTTTTCTTTTGAATTCTCAGGGCACAGAAATCCACAGGCCAGAACTTGCTATGATTACCTCTTTATTTTAATATTCTTAATTTTAACAGAACCATCACGTGGGCCCTTCAACTCCTGCGACGGCAGGGGACCTCAGATATTTATAAGGGGCCCAAGAATGTGATGTGGCAAAAATGTAAATTTTAGACAAAAACCCATTCACATACTTATTTTATAAATGTTGATATGACCAGTCACTGACTGTGCAAGTCAGACTAAATTTAATAATAATTAATTAATAGGCCTCGTAGTAATACTAATGATTTGTGTTTTAATAGCTGTTACTTAAAAAAATTTAATAGGGCCTAATTTTAATTATTATTTGTTTTATTATAAAAGTTGAACATCAAGTTGAAGACTCCAGACCAAGTCCAAGTCCAATGTTGAAAAACTTATCTTTAATTTCAAAATTTTGTAATTATTAATAATTATTTAAATTTAAATAATCTAACTTCACAAAATCCTTTTCTGAGGACAATTTCAATTATCATTAATATACTTATCACTATCACTTCGGCAAATCATCTTCATGGCAATGAGAAATTAATGATTTAAAAAATGATTGAAATGAATATCAATTTTATCATATGACTTAACTTATTAAGTTTAAGAGTTTAGACAAATAGTCAAATATCATCATATTATTATTTTTCTTCATATGCACATAATTCAATCATTGGCATTCATTAATGTCATGACTAAGATATGAATATGATGTCACCATAATTTGCCATAAATCAGCTATAATTTATCGTAGTTAATAAGTTATAGTTATAAAGTTAGTTATAACTTTGATTGAATTTTAAAATTGTTACTACGCAATTTGAAAAGTACTTTAAAGAGCTTATTGTATTTAAAGATGTTTTTTATAATGCAATAAATTATAAATTAAATAAATATCTCTTACTCTTTACTAGTATTTATTTCCCTTGGCCTTGGTCAGTTCGCTAAGTTATAATATCGTTAGATATAATTATAAGTTGTTATTAGAGAAAGAGAAAACTTCCGGCAGCCAGTGAAACAGGTTAGCTTATTTTAGAAGAAGTAAATAGTTGCACCGCTTTATTTCCGGGAGGAATGACTCACCTTATAACAGGTATGGTACATACACTCTTCTATATTAAGGGAGGTAACTAAATAATTTCGACGAAGAGCAAATCTAAAATATATCCTGCTCCCCCCTTTACTAAGTCTTAAATCTGAAATCTTATTCAACTTATTGTAATATAAAATGCATGTAGATATTACAAAATATCGATTGCCCTTCAATTAATTATAAATCATTCCCTTTGCCCTAGAAGTTTCAGTGAAGTTAAAAACAAAAAAATACACAGAAAGGGAATAGTATCCCTTACTGTCTCTCAAAAAACATTTCCCAGTATGCCACTATGAGTATTCAAGATTAATAAGTTGTTTTTCATGGTACCAAATTAATTATCGAAACTAAGTTTTTTTTCTTCTTTTTTTAAAAATCAACATTTCAAACCAAAAGGAGTTATACTTTAATACATAACAATATGATTAGCAACAACAGCAAATGTGTTTCTGAAGTTTTTCCATCAAAATCACCCCCCCCCCCCTTTCCAACTTGTTTTCCCACCAGGGTCCATCCATAAATGACGTTACGCAAATTTTACCGATTTTGTACCCCTCCCCCCCCCCCCAATCGTCACAAAAAGTTAGACACCCCCCCTCCTCAAATGTAACGTCACAAATCTCCTATAAAAAGTCCCTGTGTCCACTACTGTCCTTTACAAACCCCTTAGGAAATTCACCTCCCGTGGATATCAAATTACTGCACCCGTTTCAGAAACAACTAAAACAGTGGTTCTTAACCAGGGGTAAAAGTACCTCCCCAGCCCTGAGGTGTGTAAGACTAGAAAAGTGTATTTAGTGGCGTAGCTAGGGGGATGAGGACCGCACCAGTTGATACCATATCAGGGGACGACACTAAATTGAAAAACTGGGTAATTACAGAGCACACACTGCTCGGTTTAAATAACAGATGACACGTACACATTCCACACATGTAACAAATCGAAATGTGTGTTTTATTAAAAGTTCAAGGTTGATGCGTTAGCAATTAGGTTACCCAATTATTAGGTCAGAAAAACACCGCTTTGACCATGTTCAACGCCGAATGAAGTGTTCGATAACTTTTGTGACAGGAAACTATATTTATATAAATTCTGGGAAATAAAACTATCTTTTGATAACAATGGGCGATTCTAAGTACAAGTTACAATTTTTAAATACATTTCCATTAATTTGTTTTTGCTCTCGTATTTGTTATACTGTGGTCTAAGTTAGCAAGAAGAATTACATAGTGGAACAAGGGGGGGGGGGGGTCGACACCACGAGCTTACCGGACCGGGTGACACCAACACTAGCTACGCCACTGATTGTATTAATTTGCTGCCATTGCAAGGTGTTGCTGCTTAAAAAAAACAAGTTTTTATGCATTTTGATTAGCAGCAGTAACTATTTTTCTGGTGAATTTTGTTGGCGCATTGCGTGTGTTTGTAATTTTTCCCCTTGTTTATAAAAAGTTAATTAAAGAAATAAAACTACGATAACTAAATTATTTAATTATTTTAAATTTTATTACAATATAATTTATACGGTTGGGGGAGGGATGTTTCAAACGGAGTGGGTCTGCAGCGCTGCTAAA
This sequence comes from Omphiscola glabra, assembly GCA_964017045.1. Taxonomy (NCBI): domain Eukaryota; kingdom Metazoa; phylum Mollusca; class Gastropoda; family Lymnaeidae; genus Omphiscola; species Omphiscola glabra. The sequence goes on along the minus strand of OZ024798.1, from coordinate 28,505,632 downwards.
AAAGGTTAAGAATCTTTGCCCTAGAGCATTTACTAAGATACGCCCCCCCCCCTCGAGGTCAACCATTTTTTTCATTCCAAACCCAATTCCCATGTCATTTAGCCATAAATTCTCCCGACTGTCATTGTAACTACATTCCGATTCTCCTCCTACTTGGCGTCCTATAACTTGATCAGAGGCCATTTTTCTGACCGCGCATACCAGATGATACTTGTACTGATTCTCTCAGTGATAGTAGTTTAAAATAATTATAATTGTTGTTTAAAAAATAATGTTAAAAATGTCTGTAATTTATGGTTAGTAAGTGCAATTCTTTACGACAATATTCCGCTTTTCATGTGACGTCACATGGCATGAGCCCCCCACCCTCCCTCGTCACAAAAATGCGTGACGTCATTTATGGATGCCCCCCACCTCCATAATAATTTTAAAAATATATTTAATAAAAAAAAACACTTTGGACCAGAAACTCCTAACTTATGTATTTTTAATATTTTAAAACTAAAACATTTTTCCCAAATGTAGGCCTATAATAAATAGTCTTCAAGAAAGAAAGTAAAATTTATAGTTAAACGGTAACCCATAGATTTCTGTTTTCTGCAGTTGATATTAGTCACTGCTGCCGAGAACAATTATGCACAAAACAAAACAGCTCAATTTTTAAATGTCTCTACTACCAATTTTATTTTTAAAAAGGGTTCGGGCTTGTATTTTAGTGATCCTAGGCATTTTCAAATTGTGATGTGTAAAAACAGATATACAGAAAGTGATTAATGTGGCACATTATGTTATGTAATAAAATATTATTTTTGAGTTGTATTCATAGATTTTTTATGATCAGTAAAATTTACTTTCAAAGGTTAGACTAATTAAACTATTGTTAAATAAAACATTTTTTCTAGTTATTTTAATTTAAACCTTGACTGAAGAGAAAAGTTCCAGAAACTTTCAGAAAGAACCTTACAGTAGGGAATGAATATTTTTAAATTCCCTAGATTTATTTCTAAACTTATTATTGCACAGATGTCACATTTGTTACTTAATTCTCTATAGTTGAGATTTGTTTACACTGGGCACTACTCCTCCCTAAGAAAACCTCTCTTACTTGGCTAAGAAATCCACTTCACCCAGCTATCTACCCCAGATCAAATTCAGACCCGCCCTCCCACACCTTTGGTAAAGGAGCAAGTTATTATGAATTGTTGCTTCTGTAAAGTAATGTCGAGTTTAAGAGGCAATCGATTTCTGCTTAGGACACTTTTCATTTTGTTCCATTTTGTTGCACTCTCTGAAGACCCTAAAAAAATCTCCATTACTTTTATTTCCTTATACATTTATTAACAATGTTAATAAAGTAAGTGCATTCTAATGAAGGGTTGTAAGCAGTGCCTGATTCAGACCTTGTAATTTAGATGCCTCTCTAAATATTAGATTAAAAATTAATATTACCCAACAATACATTAATGACTTGACCATTTAAGATCACTGTTAAATAAATGAGGAAAGAATAAACATCAATCAATTAATTTTTAATGATAGCTTATGAGTTAATGCAAAATAGTTTTTATAATACTTTTTGATCTTGTCCAACATCAACTACCCAGTTTGACCATAACATGATGTAAAACTAGCAAATTTCTGCAATTCCTGTTCTGATACTGTTGGTCTATGTATCTCTAGAGACTTAAGAAAATCTCCCATGTTTACATCTCTGGGGCTGATCTGCATGATAGTATAGAAATAAGAAAAAACTAAATGACTTTTGCAATATGTTACTATTTATAATTTTATTATTTGACACCCAAACACAAAATCAGAACAACACAAAAAAAGTTAATTAGTTTTATGAATTTTTTTTGTTAGTGCAACTAACACATCCATTCAAATGAGGCAAATCATTATAATACGACAGCCATAATTTATCCCATGAAATATTCAACCTTATATATAGTCCAACAGTCAAATAAATTTCCCTTTTAATTCATGAAAACATTGGTTTAATAAAAACTTTAAAATAAATTAGTTATTCTATGTCTGGGTGATTAATTACCTTCTTTGGTGGCAAGTCTGTTATATTTGCTTTTAATGATGATTCACCCATGGCATCACATGGCACCCATCTACCATCTAAAAAAACACAGAAGTGAATTTAACTTGAGAAAATTGAGACTTAACAACAATAATAAATCTAAAAACAATAAATCACAACAGAAAATAAATAGAAATGATTAAAGAGCAATTTTTAAGGACCTCAAAGTGATTGATTTAAAAATTTAATTATAGCATTGGTGAAAACAAATTATTCTCTGATGTAGATTATTGAAAGACAGGATAAAATACACTATTTATTTGCATTAAAAAATCACCCCCACCCTCCCTCTTTTTTTTTACACACACACATACGAACAATGTTTTAATAAATAATGGAATAATTTTCAGCAGCATTAATTTGAACTGCGTCAGTCTAAAAGTAGTTGTCAATGCAGCAGAAGATATCCACATACCCTTGGTCTCAAGCCAATAGTTTGCTGCTTGCAAATCTCTAATTGGCTGGAAGAGGCCACCATTGGTGAGTGTTGCCAAATCACTACCAGAATATCCTTCAGTTAGATTGGCCAGCTCTGTCCAGTCATGGTCAGTAAGATTTACATGACTGCCATGGCAGTGAAGCTTCATCAGCTGGATCCGGGATGCACTGAATAATGAAAAGAAAATATTACACAAATATAATAATATTTTATGAAAATTAATTTTAATTTGAACTGAATTAGCACCCTTTGGAAGTGAGCCACTAAAATAATTTAAATTAAAAGTTTTAACAATGAAAGCAATTCTATTTTTATCCACTGATATTTGTTGCAAGTTTGAACCAGTAGTAATTTATCATAATGTTTTTAATGTATTCACAAGTTACTCATTATTGTTACTCACATAATGACAATATATAATATAAACCTTGAAGAACTCATATGAAACAATCAATTATGGGTGAAAAAAACACTATATTTTACTGATCAGGAAGAGGTATGTAGATCCTCTTCTGGAAGCGTCTTAAAAATGCTGTGTCCAAATCCCATGGACAGTTTGTGGCACAAAGCAAAAATATTTTGTCTTGAACTTGTCTGTCTGCTCCATCCATCTGGATAAGGAGTTCTGTCTTAATCCTTCTTGTGCCTTCATCTTCCCTGGTGCTACGCTGACGACACAAACTGTCTATCTCGTCAATAAATATCACCTAAATTTATGAGACGGTAAGCTGTCAGTGGCGTTAACATTACCATCTTTAAAGATTTACTTTTTAAAAAAAGATTGAGCAAATAATTGTACCAATTTTAAGGTTTTTGAGTGTGGACCAAAAGGGAGGGAGCCATGTTATAATGCAATGAGATCAATAGTTTTGTTATTTTGAAGTTGGGGACGGAAAAGAATAAATTTCATATAGCTGGTAAAATATTATTTCTTTAATAAACCTCTTCAAAACCAATAAACAAACAGAATAATATATCTTAACACACCACTTCAAATTTTATCCTATTAATACTCTTGTCAAAAGAAACTGTGTCACAAAATAAGTGTTTTTCAAGTATTTGTAATTTCTACATTTGTCTCCTGCTTATATCAGCTGATCTAGTCTACATTTACATGTGAGACACATAAAATTGTACTTACTGATTGGCCAGTTTGATTGCTTGCATGATGGAAAAGTTCTTTGATCATCCTTGGATTAAAAAAAACAAGAGATATTTTTAAAATAATGTTTGAGTAGAGATTGTTAAAAAAAACTATTTTGATAAATAATATTGAGATTATCCTTTTTATTTACACATGTTGATGGTCTGATCAGTTATGACATTTTTGAAAAAAGAGTATTTAATTTCGTCAGGAAGTTAGATTATGAAAAGTTTCATTAAACCTGTCATTTAAAAATAAAATAGAAATATGCATGAGATCAAAGGTAATAATTATAAACCAGAGATTTATGAACCCCAAAGAGATTTTTCACAGATTCTCTGACAAATATACATTGAAAAATAACATTGATTATATTTGATAACAAATATCACTTTACCAGGTAGGCTATACAATGTTCTGATTATTATACAATGTATCATCAAGTCATTAATAAAAACAATCAATATTTTATAACTTGGGGAAATATTAAAATCCTGTTTAATAAAACAAAACTTTGGTTGTCCTACTTTTCACTTTCTCCAACCCAGCTGGACATGAGATCAGTGCTGGATACAGAATAAAATGTAGCGTTGACCTCTGTGGAGACAGCTTGAGCTAGACGAGATTTTCCAGTCCCTGGTGGTCCAAAAAGTAAAATCCTTTTCCACGGTTTTCTCCCACCTAGGGCCCCAAACCATATCAATGTTTAGTTAATTTGAACAGCATAATTTAAAACTTCATTAAATTGATTTCATAATTGTTATCATTTGTTAGTTATGGATCCTACTCATTTCTATGTCCATACATCTGCTAACATTGTAGGCCCTATACAGATACAATAGCTTTTAAAACAAACATAATTATATGACTTGATTTTCTAAAATGTTGGGGTTATTAAAATTTAACTATTGGAAGACAAAATAAATATAAATATAGATAATTATCAGATGTTCAAAAATATTCACAAATATCATATAGAGAGTTTTACTGATTATTCCCTATACTAAATATTATATTTCATTAATATGGTTAAAAATAAAAATACTCTGCTTGTCATAGGATGGCAAAATTTAAAACTGACACATTTAAAACTCACCTGAAAATAGATGGGGAAACACAAGAGGCATGATGATGGCATCTTGAAGTGAGCATTTGGCCTCTATTAGACCGACAACATCCCCAAAGTGGACTTGGCCATTCCTCACTATGGTGGCCTCAATTGCACAATGGCGAGATTTAGATTGCTTAGCCTCAAAATCATCTCCTTCTTTTGTTGACTTCTGCACATCTTAATATTTAAATTATTAAAACTTTTAAAAACTCTTAACTCTTCAGTATTTATTTTAGGTGTCAGTTTTTAATGTTTTCATGTTGTTATGCATTTTTATTGTTCCTTTTTCTCTCACCTGGTGAACTGAAACTTTCAGTATTAATACTGCGCAGCTCTAATGAAGGTCTTTTTGTTGATGAAAGGCCAGCCCTGAAAGCTTCATTCAGCTGAGTAATCTTTTTGTTCAGAATGTTAGAATGTGAAGACAGGCTACTAGACAAACTTGTCAGAGCATTCTGATTTAAATTGATAAAGACAATTGTGAAGTATAAGGCTAAAAATTATGCTTCAATGAATATTTTTAAAAAAAATGGTTTTATTAGTTATATGAAACTTTTAAACTAATAATTATGTTTCATATTTAATTATAATATTTAAAAAAGAAGAAAATTTCTTTTTAAGTAGTATTAATTTCAGGTTTAATTACCATCAATATAATGATGTTTTTGAAACATAAATATTACAAAACAGATTTTCTTCACTTACTGAAAGGAATGCATCACTTTCAGATAGTTTCAATTGTTGAACAATAGAATCACATCTTTGAACGTTGGTTAGCATTAGTTGGATATCTACATTGCTTGCTTTGCGTCCTTCACCAAGAGTTTGCTGTAGGCTGGTACAAACCATTGTTTCATGATCATTGTTACAGGTTTGAAGGGAACATGAAACAAAGGATATTGAAAGCTTTATTTACAACACAACAAATTAATAAACATTTCTGGAAAAAGCATTTTTCAACAAACAAGCAATGATAAGTAAAAATAAAAGGTAGATTATAAAAATAAATTGAATTAACTTAGCTTATACCACAGAAGAAGCTGAGTATTCCAATTCATTATAAAAGTTTGCTGCTACTATAAATCAAATCATTCAACATATAAATTACAGATTGTTTTTCCATGGTGTGCATATGCGTGTATCCACATGTTAGTTTTATATAATTACCAGTGCACACAAACTTTTACTCTACAGATATATTTAAATCTTTGAGTATTTAAATGCATCAATGTCAACGTTAAATATCAATGCAAAATATAATATCCTTATACCTGTACAGGGACATACAGTAAAATAAGAGGGAACATTGTAAATGCTCTAAGAAATTACATCATAGTGTATACTCATTAAAAACTGCACTTTTAGAATGCATGTTTATGGCACAGTTTTTGGTTAACTATGCATTAATAAGTATACATGAATACTTTGTTGAATCTTATGCATTTCATATGTTCAGCCTTGGATAATTGTCAGCTGAGTAAATCAGTACCCTTTCTCTTACCATGCAACTGCATCTGTAAAGAAAAGAAAACTATTTGTTCTTAAATGTGTTTAAAATTAATATTAAAAGCTACAAAACTTGATTATCAGTCTTTAACCCCCCCCCCCCCCCCCAAACCACCACCACACAGATCTCAATTCCTAAACCATATTCTCCAGCACAGTTTGACAGGGCAGTCACTTATAATTAATGTAGGAAATTTAAATGAGCAAAGTTCATAATTGCAATATAGTGCCTACAAATATTAATTTAAAAGCAAATTTTTAAAGACAATATCAACTTGTAATATCTTTTCTATTACAAAATACCAGTTTTAAAGCAAAATTGTTTACAATAAAGGAGTAAGCTGAACAAAAAAATCAAAACCCATTAAGAAGATCCTTATCATTTATGGACAAGTAAAGAACAGAAGTTGGGAATTATCTAATCATGGTCTAATGTTTTTTAATTTCGTTTTCAATATTTGTAAAAATTAATAAATATATAATTGCCCATGCCCATACCATTATTACTTTACTCGTAGTGTTATTCTCTATTGTTATTCTTAACTGGCTGTTCATTTTGTATTCAGTTCAATAGAAGGCTACTGTTATCAGTTATCAGTATCGTTGGCGGAGGCCTAGATTTCTGCCACCTTCTTCTACAAATTCTGCCCCCACAATCTATAAAAAAAAAGAAGTACAGCCCGGGCCCATTATACCCCGCCCAAGGCCCATTTAAAAAAAAAAAAAGATGAATTGTCTTTAATTTCAACGGTGTTTTTTATTACTTAAAACATTATCTTGTAACTATAGGAAGAGCATAGTATATACCTATATTTCATTATTATATCAGAAATTTATATAATTTTACACACGAGTAAAGACTTTTTAAAAAAATAATAAAAAGCACTATTAACTATTTATTTAACAGAAGACAGAAGTAGTACAGTAGTCACAAGGATTCAGAATGAGTATGAGAAGGCAACTTTATTAAACGTAGCCTTCCGCTTTCAATGTGTTTATAAAATTTTGTAATTGAAATAATGAAACGGTTGCCATTTAAAAACAAAGTAATTAAAGTTTAGGTTTGTCCAAAGTTAAGAACAAAATTAGTTGTACCCATGGCAAGACCCATATAACGTCCAAGATCTTCACGCTCCATAATCTATCGTCTGCAAGAGGCAAAGAAAGGGGAGATTATTCTTAATTACCTTGATTAAAAAAAATAATTGAATAGCTGTTATTTACCCTCCCAAAAAAGATATAAGTACGGTAATTTACAACTTTATTATTTTATGACACACACACATACATGGACAGACATGCTTTTATTATTATTATTTATTTGTTTACAAATTCCAAAATGATTTGTATGCTTTACTTATTCACTTTCAAGCAGGAAATACTTAATATTTTTTAATGGACCAAGAATCAAACACATTTCCAGGGATTAATAAATATAACTGAGCTAATTCAGCACCGCTTGTGCATTTTTCTTATATCTATCCCTTATTAAGTTTTTTAAAACCTCTAGTATGCCTTGAATTTAACACAACATTTAATCAGTCTCCGACTGTTGGCTGAATACAGACAAACATGTGTACACAGAAACATCGCTAGAAACTTTATTTAGAGCAAAAATACAAACCCTAATAGATCAAACCTAATAACCAAGATCCTACTAAATTAAGACTAACTTAAACAAAATATTACTATGCTATAACCCCTTCCCATACCCTCCCTCCATCCTCCCATCTCCTGTTCCCTATCCCCTGACACATGTTTGTTAAATGTAGATTTTGTAAATAAATATTTATATTTAAATGTATGTAAATAAAACGTCGTCACAGACTCTGGACAGTGTCTACGCTCAAAATGTCATCTTTTCCTTACAGAAAAGAAACGACAAACAAGGTCACGGAAAAGTCAGAAGGGAGAAAGCCATCATCGTGGTCGTGTTCATTTTTCATATCTTCCGTTTTGTTTTTATCTTGCTTGCCATTTCACACCATGCCACTTATCGTCCCAATCATCTCCACATTTCACTCCACGGGGCTTCACACATTCCACTATGATAAATAACATTAAACGTTCGTTTGTCCTAACTCTGTCATTGTCCACATCCACATCACCAAAAAAGTTTTAAAAAAAACAAACAAAAAAAGTTTCTCTTCTTTCCATTTTCAATTATTTCCTATGTTAAAAAAAAATGTTAAATAAAATTAAAGTAAAAATAAAATTAAACGCTACGTCAACGCAAAAGGGCGGCAGCGGAAGTCGATGAGAGAATTTCGAGGTTTCCACTGCCACCCCTTTGTTTAAAAAAAAAGAGAAGTATAAAAAAATTTATAAAAAATTGAATTTAGCAGAACTTTTTACATTCTCCTTAATAGCCTTAATTAAATCAATGATCCAGTTGCATAGTTAGCGCCTGTGCCATCCGTTGCTGTCCTTGAAGTTGTTTTTGACAGGTGTTTTTTAGGCCTATATTTTTCATTTGTGATACGAGTGAGTATGAGGGTGAAGATTAAATACAGTTGTAGACCTCAGCGAAAAAAGCAGACGTCGTAAATTTTCATTTCTGTGTTATCCCTCTAAAAAGGGGCCCACCCTTTTCGAGTTAAAAAAAAAATATACGCACATGTTTGAAAACGAAAGTGGCCCGAACTCTGTCAGCTGCCTGGGGCCCAGAATTTCCTAGGTGCTTGCCTGAAATAGTGCATACTTTCGAAGAATCAAAGTCCAGTTAAAATGTAGAAGAAAACAAAGTGACCTCCCTTAGTATTAAGTGCTGCGCTTAATAACTTATGACAAGAAAGGAAAACTTTAATAAGGACTGTTGGTCAAATTTCCGAAACTGAAGGCACACCGAATATTAAATATTTTTACTACTATTATCGACCGATAAGGTTAAATTGAAAATTAAACGGCAGAAAGAAAGAAGAATGTATTAGGAAGCAAAGTCTTTTTAGTCATTCATTGGGTAAAGCTTAAGTGATTTTAATCAGTATCAATGTGCTAAGGCTAAGAAGAACCAGAATGTTTAATAACTGCATTAGCCTTCAGTCATTGCTGTATGAAACAGTGCCCTATCTCAAAACACTTAAATTGAAGTGAACACAAGGGTTCCAGCGGCCTGATCATCACCGCAATCGTGTCTTTGACCAACACGCCCTCCATTTTGAACTTAGAAAACAAATTGATACAGACTTATGGGACCTTGACACCACATGGCATTAATGTCACATTCTCCTTCCCTTGATATCTCTTTTCTTCGCCCCTCCATTCGCCGTGGACTTACTTTTCCTCTCTTCCTTCCTCTGTTGCCTATTTTAACTTTCTTAATATTATTGGTCTGTTGCATTCCTCTTGCTGTTCTCTCGAACGCTACATTGCAGCTAATTGTTTATTTTAATATTATATTTGTTCTACGGTTGTTCTTTCACTGAAGAAGGACTGGTTGCCTGATATAGGCAAAAAAGAAAACGCAAAACAAAAAAGTATATTTCCTGCTTCATGCCATCTTTTGAATCTGAGTGTTCAGAGCGTTAAAACACAAATTTTGTGAAATTTCATCTAGGCCTACCTGATAGCAAGCTGTTAAATACACTACTTCTATGTTTTCATTTTTAAAATTTAAATGCTTCTATTTGATCATATGATGCTTCTATTGTTTATAAAAAGTCAACTTATTGATGTAAGTGTGCGTTAAACAGCATAAAATATGTTTAAAATGAAATGGGTGAAAAAAAAGTATGGGAAAACCAGAAAAAATAAAGAACGCATAAATACAACGAACGTGTCGGCAAGACGCCTTATCAAAAAAACAAACAGTAAAAACAGAATTAAATAAAAATAACACTTATCTGAAATTTAGTATCCGAGAGGGCAGCCGAAATGACATGTTTTATTTTGGAGACATTTTTAGAGGTGTCGATGCGAAAACAAATAATAAAATATTACATGCTAAAGTGAGACCAGTTCAAGACGTAATAATGTGCAGCTTTCTAGGTGAGTACAGAAAAATCAAAGAACAGTGGCATTAGTGACAGCCGAGAGTTCTAAAAAAAAAAAATCCCACAGGGGCCGATCTAGGGAAAGGGAGGTCGTAACGGTGAAAATAGAAATGAATTAGTTAAGCACTCTTAGACATTTGAGAAAATTAAATCTCGTTACCAGGGTAGTTGATACACTCAGATAATTTTTTTTTAAATAATAAAAAGGACAAGCGGATTTTTTAATGGCAAACACGAGATTTGACGTTCATTTCATTGAACGGCGCACAGGGACTAATCTGTTGATCTATATGGCTTAAGAAAGGAAAAGAAAATCGCAATTTCCGTAGCCTACTCGCGTGTAGCCTATATTATAGTATCGTGTATAGCAGCAACTTTGTTGGACGGTGCAAAGACAGCTCACTCTGCCTTCAAACTTTCTTTCAATTTAAATCACTCTGAGGCTACTTATGCAACATTTCGAAACAGTGTCATGCAGCTCAGGTACTTCGTGAGTGCAAGATGGTTGTTTGGGATGAGTGCACCTTGGTTCACAACGGGGGAGTAGAATCATTGACATAACTCCTCAGCACATCAGGAAAAGCACATTCCTTTTGATGGGATTGATACGCTACTGCCCGGAGACTTCAGGCACACACTACCCGCCTTGCTTTGGGAAGCGTGCTGGTGAGTTCAAAGCTGGTGAGTTCAAAGCTGGTGAGTTTAAAGCTGGTGAGTTCAAAGCTGGTGAGTTCAAAGCTAATGAGTTCTAAGCCTGCCTTGTCATCCCTTCCTAACTCAAAGTCCAATCCAAACGAGTCAACATGAGGGTTCATCTCAAAAGTGATATGAAGGCACGGGAGTTCTCAAACTTCAATTTCAAGGTATACACTCCGGTTAATCTCTATGTGAAGTTGTCTACGATCTAAAGACAATGTGTGAAGGGATGTACTCAGATTTGAGAAATTAACACATGGATAATTTAATATTATGGCTTAAGGAAATAATTATTCTTACACCCAAAACAACACGACAGGAAGCATCAATAATCTCTTTTGGATTTATTTCCTACTAACAGGCGATATATATGTCTGTGGTTGAGTTAGAGGACATGTTTCACTAGCACGTAGAGTTCATCCACATTTTAAAGATAGCACCACAAAATCTCTGTCTGACAGATCGTACTCCAATCATGCTGCTGCGCAATCTGATACCCATAACGGCACCAGGTTGGAGATTAAAGGCTTACATAGAAATATTCTTGAGGTAACCAGCTTCATATTCACAGGCCGTGGTGCATGAGAAACAGTCTTAAAACCTCTCCGACTACAACTTGCAACTCCAGTTTCCTGGCAAAGTCTGCAATGATAATAAACACAACTCAAGGGTAGACTATTTTAAGCGGCTGGAGTGGGTGTAATGAATGTCTGGATCTCAACATTATAGTTTGACAAAAATCAGAAAAAAAATATGGATATTCTTTCTGTCCCCAAAACTCGCACAAAAACATACGGTGAAAGATCTTTCTCTTACTGTGCCCCCAAACAATGGAATTCTCTTCCACTACACATCCGCAATATATCAACTATCACAGCCTTCAAAACTGCACTCAAAACACATCTCTTTAAACTCTACTACCCCGACTGATTTCTTACATCTGACCGATAAACGCTGCTGCTGGTCGTCGTCCATAGCTTGTCATGCAAAAGTTCTGGTGTGGATGAGGTGAATATGCATTAGATTTTGTTTTGTCTCTATACATCTGTTCTTTATTACATATATGTATTTTATGTTATTGTCACGATTATGTCTCTTTTAAAATATTTTTATGTACAGCGCGGTGAGCCAAGCCCTAGGCTGGGGTACCGCGCTATATAAGACAGCAAATAATAATAATAATAATAATATGTTCAGTTGACTTAGTGGAGCCCAGGAAGTGCACGCAGGAAATTGTTTGTCCTCTTCTGAAGTTCAAGGGCAAGTTTATCACAGAATGGAAAACGTGCCGGAAGGACATGAATTCGAAAAAAAAACTGACGTTGGACATAGAGGTCAATGTAATGGCCAATAACAAGCGCGGTGCCTTTGGTAACTGTGGGCGGGAGTTTGAAACGCGAGACATGATTCTTCACTGGAATAACACTAACTTATCGTGTTTACAAGGTAACCCAGTTCATTCTTATGCTCTGCCCTGGATGAATCAGCAAATCGAAAGTCCAAGCAGTAGAAATGAAGTAAATTGTCACAAATACATAGCAACTGATATATTTCTAAAGTAAAATGGTGTCATAAAGTATATGCAAAATTATGGCATTATATTTTAACATGCGAAATTGTTGGATACTTTCAAACTTTAAATTCCATTTTGCCAAAAGGTGATAATGTCACATGTCCCAATTCTGTTTTTTCCGCTAAGGTCTTCAGTTTGAAAACCAGTGGTGTAAAAAAACAAAAATAAATATGAATTGTGATCCACTGCCTTCTTTATTTTCTTTTTTCCCCCGTTTCTTTCCCTCCACAAAACGCACACAGCTGGCTGAATAGATAAACTATTTATCTTTATTTTCTTATCAGTGTTTCTATTTGACAACTTGTCTAGTGTTCTTGTCTCGAAGTTTGGTAAGTATTTTTCTCTCATACTTAGAATTCTGCCATATTCGTTTGAAGAATGTTTTTTCCAAAAAGATGTATGAGCGTTTTACACGCATAATATGTATATGTAATTTCATCCGATTAAGAGCTTTGACAAACTATCGAAATAAAATTCTCAAGCTCATCTAATGTGTCAGGTTATAACTTTTAAAAAAGTTTTCAAAATGTACTGAACAACATGTAGGCAAAGCCGTCACCCGACTTTTGGAGACCCTCCCAGCCACTTTTCGGCTTTGTGCCCCTGTATGTAAAATTACTAGTTAAAAATAAAACCACATCACAACTTTGCGCCCCTTAAAAATCCGAGCACAACTCAGCCGCAAGGGGTTGCATGATACACGCGAATTTAAATTACTATGTAGTGTGGCGCCTCCAGTAATAAACATCTTAACAAGCCAACAAAGTTTTGGTTTTGCCCCCCCCTAAAAAACCTGAAATGACGCCCCTGCATGTAGGCCCACTTTAGCACTGCAATTCTGCTGCTATGATGTTTAAACTAGTTTAAAGGTCTGAAATTGTATAGAACTGCACATGAAATAATATATGTAACCATTTACAGCACATAACTTATTCAAGTCTTACAGTGGGGTAGCTAGGGTTAGTTCTAAGATTTTTGCCACCCCCTTCCACGAATAAAACCTGAGCCATTGGACGAAAATGCCGCCTCTCCATATAAAAGGAAAAGAGTGTCACCTGGGTAGATTGCGTCCCCCCTCCCCCCCCACACTTCACGCCATTGTCTTAATATAATTTACACACCACTATATATGGGCAAATGCTTTTAAAACGTGTTAAATTTTTTTTTAAAAGGCAATTTATTGAAAGGAAATTGTGAATTATAATAACATTACAATGTCTTCGAATGTCTAAAATAGAACTCTTCGGAAATTGCATTGTCGTATTCTTCTATGTCGTAATCCACTTCTGGCTCGGTGACTGTGCTTATTAAACTGTCTATGTCTCCGTCCCCTATGATAATACGCCCATAATTGCCTGTGTTCACACACATGGCCGTGTCTATCGTGAAGTAGATGTTCTGCGTGATGTTGTTGATTCTCATGACGTCATTGTGCGTTTGCGTGTTTGTCGGCTGTTCCGTTTTCTCCGTCTCCACGAGGCTTGTGAAGGTTGCGCACCCGTTGCCCACGATGTGCTGGGTCAAGAAATGCTCCACACATCTTTGCAAGTAGTCTCTGAGTTTGACGTTATCCATGGCAAACGCTTCCGCTGTTGACTGTGTGTCTGGCAGGACTGTGAGTGTCTCCGCCGGTAACGGAAGTGGTTGGGATAAGGGCTCACTGACGTCAGTAAACGCAAGTGTTTGGTTGGAAGAGAAACGGGCGTCTTGGGATTTCTTAGAGTCTAATTCGCTGGCGTTTTCCGGAATCGTGGTGCCTGAAAAATAGATTGTTAAATATCATAATTTTTGCAAAACAAACACGCAAAAAAAAAATATAATTAAAAAATCAAGAAATTTTAGGTCAAGATGTAAATTCAACACGGTTGACATATCTTAAATTATACAAAACTGTGAGATTCTGGTGACATTTAATGTCACTTCGCAAATCTTCAAATAAAATATATAGTCCTGTTTATCACAAAAAATACTGCTCTATGGATGAATGAATGGCTTTAATGCTTAGAGAAAAATAGTCGTTGGAAAAAAAGATACATATTATGCATTTAAAATCTGATTAAATGTGTCAAACAATTTGCCTTTTAAATTTTTACCACTGGGGCCGTCAGCGCCAAAAAGACTTAATATTTAATATCTGACAATGTCCACTCTAGGTTAGATAATGAATAAACTTTATTTTTAAAGTTGCCTCATTGAACTAGGTTAAAATTGCCAGGTGTAGCGTTTTATTTAAAATAAAAATGAGGCACCTGCCAAAAAAGAGTGTAGATATTAGATTGATTTTCGACGATATTTTAAAAAGGATTAAGACTGGTATGTTACCGGGATTGATCTAGATCAGCGGTTCTCAAACTGTGGGTCGCGACCCTTTGGGGGGTCGAACGACCATTTCCCAGGGATCGCCTAAGACCATCGGAAGACACGTATACCCTACAGTTATGAAGTAGCAACGAAAATAATTCTGTGTTTTGGGGTCACCACAACACGAGGAACTGTTTAAAGGGTCGCGACATTAGGGAGGTTGAGATCCACTGATCTAGATGCTAAAGTTCACCTAGAGGCTTACATTGTAAACAAAACCATCTAGTATACCTTTCACTGTTATAATAAATACAATCATAGAACGTCCTACTCCTACGCTCATTTTGAAATTTTCTAAAAACTACAAAAATATGTTTCATCTAATTTCATAGAATTTGAGGAAAACCTAAGAGACGTTTAGAATAGGGTGACCGAAAGAATAGGGTGACCGAAAGAATAGGGTGACCGAAAGAATAGGGTGACCAAAAGAATAGGGTGACCAACAGAATAGGGTGACCAAATCATGAACTGGTTAAAGTGGTGCACACCCAGGGAGGGTTGTTGGGGGGATAGCCTCTAGCTCAAGAGGGGCCCGGGGGCCTCCGCCGGAAATTGTTTACTGAAATGTGTTCATTTGAACTATTTTGAGACCTAGAAATATTTTAAAATTTACCTTAACTTTTGTAATTTAATTTAAACTCTGAGACATATCATAAATCAGCCATATCATAAATGAGGCATATCTAAATGAGGCACATCATATGTGAGGCATATCATAAATGAGGCATATCATATGTGAGGCATATCATAAATGAGGCATATCATAAATAAGGCATATCATAAATGAGGCATATCATAAATGAGGCATATCATAAATGAGCCATATCATAAATAAGGCATATCATAAATGAGGCATATCATAAATGAGGCATATCATATGTGAGCCATATCATAAATGAGGCATATCATAAATAAGGCATATCATAAATGAGGCATATCATAAATGAGGCATATCATAAATGAGCCATATCATAAATAAGGCATATCATAAATGAGGCATATCATAAATGAGGCATATCATAAATAAGGCATATCATAAATGAGGCATATCATATGTGAGGCATATCATAAATGAGGCATATCATAAATAAGGCATATCATAAATGAGGCATATCATAAATGAGGCATATCATAAACGAAAACAATAATTTTGCAGTGAATACTTATTTATTTATACATATTTTACAACATAATACAAAACAACAAATTAAATTACTCTACTCTAGGATTTACAATGAAGATATTTGACTGTTGTCCCAGCTATTGTTAAAACCTCCTTCTTATCTAATATAAAGTTGTAAAAACTTGAACAGTCCATTTCGAAATTGTAAAGAACCTGCAGGATTGCAGAAAGGGTCTCCACTCTCATCTTGTTTCTTTCATCCGTCCATTGAATGTTCATGAGCGAAAAGGTTCTTTCAGTAATACCATTATGGGCAGGGATCGCAGCTTCGGCAGAATGGTGGAGGGGGAACAGTGCACTTTTGCGGGACACCGGGTACAACCGTGAAAAAACGGGACAATCCCGTTTTTAAGGGACGTTTGGTCACCCTAGTTTAGAAACATATGAAACATAAAATGACTAGCAAATGATCATTAAACTCATATGAAAATCAATGGTTCTTGTACAAAGTAGAAACTTCAAGAAACTTATAAAAAATAAATTCACAGATATCTAAGAAATTCCCGTGAAAGTAAAGAAATTTCTAAAACTACAAAGTAACATTTCCACAATCTTTATATCTGTTGATTTTTCTGGATTATACCAGGGGCGTCATTTCAGGTTTTTTCAGGGTTTATTAGTGGAGGCGCCACAGTTCATAGCAATTTAAATAAAACCTGCAAATTCAAAAAAGGGGGGGGGGGGAAAACAAATGCCCTACCCAAAATGAAGTCCCTGGATTGTACTAGAGAATATCCGGCCCCAGGAGTTGTTATTAGTTTAGAATCCAACGCTATTTTAAAATGGCAAATGCAGTGTATGCCTACATAGCTTGGCCTCCATCCAACAATTCACGCAGAACCCTATATAGTTAACTAAATATGAGCCTACCGGTATTTATAAAAACTATAAATGGAACAAATAAAATTAGGGACTCCGGCCCCGAAAGTGATGAGGATTATAAGTTCAAAACCTTAGAGTATTTCAATATAGATATTCAAGTGCATGTGTACCAAATATTGTTTTGATCTATCCACTTATTGAAACTTTGGCCCACGGCCATTGAACGGAACATGTTGTTAAAATTCAAAACCAATCGGTGTTTCTTCTATATAATGAAGTGTAATAACTCAGTATGCCAAGTTTGAACAGGATCTATGGATCACAGTAGAGCGTATACGGTACAAATAGACACAGCCTACAATCAAATGTTCACTTACACAGACCTGTTTACTCTTACGATTTTGGCGTACAATGTAAGATTTTGAGGTGTATACATTATATAAATTATATATACTGTATGTTTATGTTTTACTATTAAGAACATTTATTGAACGATTTTGTGATGATTTTTTAAGATTTTAAGAGTTTGAGGGTAAACATGTCTGCTTATATACAGTATAAATATTTTAACAGAAAAATATATGAATGACCATTTGAAATCTTAATCAGATATTTAAAAAAAAAAGACATATGGCTAATTAAAAGAAAATCACCATTTACATATTGATGCTTATTGGCAGTAAATGCCATGCTTGAGATTTTCCCCTCCCCTCAAACATCTTATATAATAATTTAATAATAAAAATGAATTTAAAAAAAAAATACATGTTGGTAAACCCTTAGTAACGCAAAACCACCCTTTATGTACGCCCCTGAATAATGTGATAATTCGTATCTAAAGTAAAAACCTCTCATACCACGCAATGAAATATAGTTTCTTAAAAATGATAAATTATTTATATAATAACACTCATTACCGTATATTGCAAGGCTAGCTTTGCATTAAATGGCGAATCTTATGTTTCAACAAATGTTTCAAACTATTTGTTTGAAGGTGCAAAGTCCTATGAACACAGACTAAAGCCTTATTAAAAATGCATACACCCAACAAAACATATCAGGGACAAAATGTCCCCGGGGGAGAACTCCCGAAAACACCCCTTACGCTCTTTTAATAATTTGTTCTGTCGATGTAGATTTAACAGGGCGCTGAAAATCTCCTAAAGCGACCCGTTCTGAATAAAGAGTTTTTGAAAATGCGTGCTCCTAAAATTTACTTGAATATCCCAGATTTTTTACGGATAAAATGGTCATTTAAAAATATTATTGTAGCATTATTCCCTGCACTCTAAAGCTGACACTTATAAAAAAAAAATATTACATATTGGTAAAAAGGTTTTTTAAACAAACTCTGCAGGAACAAAGTACATGTCAGGTGGTATGACCATGTGAAATTTGGTCAAGACCCATTGCTTGGTTGTTTTATTTTAAGTTAACTGTTTAAAATACTCACACACACACGTAAGCATGCACTAATTGCACACACACGCACACACATACGTTTACGCGCATACATACACGCAGAGCCGAATACTATTGAATTTCCTTGGTTCGAAAAAATAAAATCTCATGGTTTTTTTAGAGCGTTGTTTCCATTTTTAAATCCTTTATATTAACTTAGCTTTTGTTCGTGTGTATCTGGCTGGCAAAAATCTTCGGACGGCCAAATGACCCACTTCCCGTCAACCTATCAAGCTGAAACTTGGCACACATATTCGTTGTCGATGACAACTTATTCTTTCAAATTTTCAGCAGCCCCCCACCCCAACCCTCGAAAATCAGTTTTTCCTGTTTTCAAAGGGAAGATGAAGGAAATATGATGAGAACGAAAGGGGACGAGAGGCAGCACATATGGACTGGAAGGAACCTCAATGACGTCTTAAACCCGAATCAAC
Organism: Omphiscola glabra; assembly: GCA_964017045.1. Taxonomy (NCBI): domain Eukaryota; kingdom Metazoa; phylum Mollusca; class Gastropoda; family Lymnaeidae; genus Omphiscola; species Omphiscola glabra. The sequence goes on along the minus strand of OZ024798.1, from coordinate 28,486,821 downwards.
TCGTGACAAACAGGCGCTACAGCATAAGTGGAATAAATTGGATTCATTACAGCGCCATGTTAGACCGCATCATAGCATTCATACTGTTTGATTACACTAAATTGATCGAAGCTATCACGAGCCGCAAGGAGCGCCTAGTTCGTTTTTAGTGAATCATATTAAATAATTGTAATATTTTTTTTAAAAAGTAAACATTAAATACGGAAGCAAAATAAATGATCATTTCATGATGACGTGTAGCCCAAACCGAAAAGTCGCAGGGTTCTTCCAAAAGCCACGCGACTGCTCTGCACACATACAAACATAACCACACTGGGCTTTATATGGTAAATGGGAAAATTGGGGGAGAAGAAATGTGACCTACATATTGATATATATATATGTGGCGAGTGTGAGAAGAGAGATAACACCCCCCCCCCCCAACTACAACATGAACAACAAAAACAAAAGCATTGACCGTCATTAAAAAAACAAAAGCAGTGACCGTCATTGAAAAAACAAAAGCATTGACCGTCATTAAAAAAACAAAAGCAGTAACCGTCATTGAAAAAACAAAAGCAGTAACCGTCATTGAAAAAACAAAAGCAGTGACCGTCATTGAAAAAACAAAAGCAGTGACCATCATTGAAAAAACAAAAGCAGTGACCGTCATTGAAAAAACAAAAGCAGTGACCGTCATTGAAAAAACAAAAGCATTGACCGTCATTGAAAAAACAAAAGCAGTGACCGTCATTGAAAAAACAAAAGCAGTGACCGTCATTAAAAAAAAACAAGGGGTGTTTGGAGCGCTGCTTTCAACCATTCAGTGACCTACCTTCGTTAAAAGAACACCTGACGGTGGCGATGACTTTGTTGGGCACTTTATGGGCGTCCGTGTAAAATTTCTCAAAACTGGTCACGGAGCTCAAACTTAACAGCGAACTACTCAGGCTGCCCGAGCTGAGCAGAGACTCCCTCCTCAAGCCACACTCGTAAGCTCCAACGGAGATCAAAAAGTCTCGAACCCTGCCCGGCATCGCGAGGTTCAGCGGCGTCTTGCTCGCTCTGTCGATGACGTTCAAACAGGCTTTGGCCTCCACCAGACATTGCACCACCTTCAGATTATTTTTAATCACGCCGTAATGCAGAGCCGTTCTGCCGTTTTTCGGATTCTGCACGTTCACGTTGGTGCCGAGCTCACAGAAGACACGGACGAGCTCGTGCCGACCTTGCCAGGAGGCGTGCATCAAAGAGGTGAGTCCCAGGTTGTCCGTGACATTGGTGTCGCAGCCGCTGTTGATGATGAGTTCCAGAGCGGCGGCGTCGTGCTTCAAAACTGCCACGAAGACTGGCGTGTAGCCGTACAAACAAGGGAGGTCCATGTCAGCTTTAAAATCGCACAGCAGCTTAAGAACGTCTCGGTGTGACTCGTCTGCTGCTATGAGACTTGCGGTGAATCCGTCTTTGTTCTGAGCGTTGATATTGCATCCGCCCTCTATGAGCATCCTCACCATAGGAACACTGCCCCGTTCTGACGCCAGCAAAAGCGCCGTGTTGCCATCGGCCCGAGCAGCATTTACGTCTGCTCCTTTCAGAAGCAGCAACTCTACAATGTCGGTGTCTCCTTTCTCGGCAGCCGATATGAGGGCGGTGGCCCCATTTTCGCTGCATATATTGACGTCAGCGTCGTGGTCAATGAGTAGTCGAACAGTGTGCAATTGACCGTGCCGGGAGGCAGCCATCAGAGCAGTTATACCCTTTGGGCACGCCGCATTGACGTTTGCCCCGGAAGCTATCAAGACCTTCGTCATTTCTAAATTACCCCGAGATGCTGCCACAGTCAAGCAGGATTCTCCGGATTTATTCACGCCTGTAGCATCTGCGCCAGACTTAAGCAGATTGACGACGTCGCCAAGGTCATTTTTCTCAACAGCCCTCATCAGGGGCGACGCATCATCGGTTTTAACTATGTTTCGTCCCTCCTCCTTCGGCTGTGTATGTAGCGTCATTGTTTTGTTGTTTATTTTGTGGAAAAAATGTGCTGCTGGATGATTATATCCTTAGAAGAAAGAAAATATTATTTTAAAAAAAAGAAAAGATATGATGTGTTTTTAAATGTCATTTAGCCAAACTACCACAAACTATAAATACATACATTTCTGTAGCAATTATGTCTAACAATTCGTTTTGAAAGGATGTCATAATCCAGAGGCTGGGTCGGATTAAGGCATAAGAGACCATGCCAACAAAACATTCTGGGTAAAAATTACGGAGGTATTGTCTCAGTTGTGTCCCTTTCTTTATCTTTAAAAGCTGACATTCTATAATATGTTTTATTTCTCTAAAAAGTATATTTTCTATAAAGTATATATGTTCTGCAAATTAGGCTTCGCATTCCATAAAGTATATCTTCTAAAAATAATATATATTCTAAAAGTATATCTTTTTAGAAAGTATATATTTTAGAAAGTATATATTTGAGAAAGTATATATTCAGAAAGTAAATATTTTAGAAAGTATAAATTCTAGAAAGTGTTATTCTGTAAAAAAAAATTGGTGTTATTATTTACATTTTTGTTGATGACGATTTTGGTAATATTCTAATCGTTTTTATTACCGTCCTTAATATTGGTATTGTTGTTGCTATTGTTATTATTTATGGTCTTGTGGTTATTTTTTTGCCGTTGTTGTTTCTTAATCTAAACCGGTACTTCTCAAACTTTAAATTATGATTGGTTGGCAGTTACCCTCCACATTGCTAGAAATATGTCTCATTAAAAAAAAAAAACCTGTTTATTTACGTACGTATGTGACCTGGTACGGACCGGTGGGAGGGGTGAACCCATTAGCGTGTCACGAAAACTAAGTCTAGCCTTTTATAGGAGATGGTGGTGAGACACTTTTAAAGGAGATGGTGGTGAGACACTTAAATAGGAGAAGGTGGTGAGACACTTTTATGGGAGATGGTGGTAAGACGCTTTTTTAGGAGATGGTGGTGTGACACTTTTGTAGGAGATGGTGGTGAGACACTTTTATTGGAGATGTGGTGAGACACTTTCATTGGAGATGGTGGTAAGACACTTTTATAGGAGATGGTGGTAAGACACTTTTATAGGAGATGTTGATAAGACACCTTTTTAGGAGATGGTGGTAAGACACTTTTATAGGAGATGGTGGTAAGACACTGAATACAAAATCAAATAACACTTATGTTTTTTTTTACAATTAATAGTTCTATCTAATAACGAATTATGATGAATATCAAACTACAATCGTGTGGGCTGTTAAAAAGGTCTTTAGTAACAAAATAAAAACGCCATATTCACAAATATCTCTTGCCCAGCGCCACCAGGAGACTGGCTCCTTTTTGAATCAACTATTCGCACCAAAAAGTTGTTTTCGGGTGTCTTGTTTGCAGCTTGTTTTGCTCTACGTAAGCTAAAGCTATCATTTTTTGTTTTTATATTTTGACTTTGTTAAAGTGTCATAAAGACTTGTTCCCCGTGAGCTCTTGAAATCCATGACAAGAATAGTAACACATATCCAGTAGAGGGTAGATTTTCCACAATTCGGTTATCCGAAAAGTTATAAGAACTGCCCCCGTAATTTAAAAAAAAAAACAAAACATTTATGTTTACACAATGCACATGACAAAGAGCAATGGAGAATTTAAAAAAATACAAGAAAACAATTCCAATCCCTGTAAAAAAAAAATGCAATCTCGGTATTTCAAAGTAAACAATATAATCGATCTGCAAACTTGTTTACTAATATATACATTACATATCAGAATATACGTATGAAAAGAAATAGTGACCTCAGCTTTTACTCTAAGAACCAGTCTATTTTTAGAAATCACCTGTTTTCGTAGAAACATCATTCAATTCGCTGATTTTTTTATTTTTAAAATTTTTTTTTACATAAACCAACTGATACGGTATATCTTTAACTATTACAGTACATTTAACACTGCACAATAAACCGCAAATACGTGAATAAAATAAGAATATTGCATTATAAGCACTAACATCTTTACGGAACCTTACCGTGGGAGTCTTAGATAAGCCGTCAGAAAAGGTTATCCGAAACACCAGCGGCCCGAATTACCTTGGATAAATATCGACGCATTACGGTAATAATAAATGTCATACTGTACCCCTGGGACAAAAAAAAATATTAAAAAAAAAAAAAACATTTACCCCTGACACACAAAAGGATATGACAACACTGCAGGTTATAAAAACGGGGTGTTCCTATATAATCGCAGAGTACACGCATGACAAGCGGGAAGTATTTTTGTTACCACGTTTTCCTTTGGACACACCATACAAGTCAAGTCTCCATACCGTTAGCTCTACAGCATTCAAAGGCTCAGTTTGACTTCTTCTGGATTTCCCAGGGTGGGGGGTGTATTTATTTATAGATATGCGTTACGCAGGTAGGACAAGCATTGAATTATCCTGTTTTGTGATCTCAGTATTGGACTTGGAATGTTTGCTAAGTCGTACTATTGGGATGTGGTATCCTGGTTAAGTAGGTCGTACTATTGGGATGTGGTATCCTGGTTAAGTAAGTCGGAATATTGGGATGTGGTATCCTGGTTAAGTATAAGTCGTACTATTGGGATGTGGTAACCTGGTTAAGTTAGTCGTATTATTGGTATGTGGTATCCTGGTTAAGTAAGTCGTATTATTGGTATGTGGTATCCTGGTTAAGTAAGTCGTACTATTGGGATGTGGTATCCTGGTTAAGTAAGTCGTACTATTGGGATGTGGTATCCTGGTTAAGTAAGTCGTATTATTGGTATGTGGTATCCTGGTTAAGTAAGTCGTACTATTGGGATGTGGTATCCTGCTTAAGTAAGTCGTACTATTGGGATGTGGTATCCTGGTTAAGTAAGTCGTACTATTGGGTGTGGTATCCTGGTTACGTAAGTCGTACTATTGGGATGTGGTATCCTGCTTAAGTCAGACTATTGGGATGTGGTATCCTGGTTAAGTAAGTCGTACTATTGGGATGTAGTATCCTGGTTAAGTAAGTCGTACTATTTGGATATGGTATCCTGGTTAAGTCGGACTATTGGGATGTGGTATCCTGGTTAAGTAAGTCGTACTATTGGGATGTGGTATCCTGGTTAAGTATAAGTCGTACTATTGGGATGTGGTATCCTGGACATGCTAGATACAGCGTGAGAGTAGCTAACGGACACATCGCTGGGAAGGCCACAAAAATCACTACGTACAAGGGAAAAGCTGTTCCGCAAAGTACTTCTGTGATGTCCACTTTCGTTCTCGCCCTGAGAAGACACGAAGGAGGGGACTTGAGAAATCACTACTATCGTTGAAGCGACCTCCCCCTTGATTGATCAAATTATATCAGTGATTCTCAACCTTCCCAATGCCGCGATCCTTTAAAACAGTTCCTCGTGTTGTGGCGACCCCAACCACAAAATTATTTTCGTTGCTACTTCATAACTGTAGAGTGTAGAGTATATGTGTTTTCCGATGGTCTTAGGCGACCCCTGTGAAAGGGCCGCGACCCATAGGTTGAGAACCGCTGAACTAGATCATCAAAACTATTTTATGTTGATAGGGTTAAGTCTTAACGGTCTGACCACATAGAATTCTGTTACAAAGCAATCGACTATTAAGATGAATGTTAGGCATCACAGAAGGCCTATGCCCATAATCTATAGAATCTATAGATACATTATATGTAAAGGGTTCTCACATCCTTAGCTATAATAACTTATATGTAAATCCATGTAAAAAAAAAATAAGTTCATTTAATTTATGAAATTGTGTTATGGATTCTCTGATATTTAGGTATAAATGAATATGTTTATGATTATGTCCCTTAGTGGGTGAATCTGGTAAGATCCCTAGACACGAGCAAGTGATAAACGCATACGAGAGTTATCCCCCCTCCCCCATATTTAAAGGATACGTGTATTAACATTCTTTTTGCGTGTGAAACAAACCCATTGTTACAAGTTGTTAAAAAAATCTTCTTTTAATTATTTTAGTGTCGTATTCGAAACAAGAATGACCGACCTGTAAAGAATTCAAAACTCATAAAATGTTGAGGTTTTTTCTTCAGGCCGTTATATCCAACCTTTGCTTAACAAGCATAGCATTAGTTAGTTATCTATTACTAGGGATAAGCAGATGAATATGAAGCAACTAGTTGTAAGTGACCAACCTGTCAACCGACTTTAACATTATTTTTTTTAAAAATTCATTAATAGACAAAAATCAATTAAACAACTATGAAATTAAACTATTATATAATTTATCATATATTTTTAATTACATTAATTTTATCCCGGGACATACCGGGTTTGAGGAAAACTTCATTCCCGTTTTTCCGGGATAAGCGCAGCCCCGGGAAATGAAAAACCCTACTATTTGTTATCTCCGAACACAAAATACTCAGTAGGCTGGGGAGCACTGACAACAGATAAACTTTACTATTATATAGCGAATAAAACTGCGCATTATAAGTAATGCAATACGAACCATTCATTAAAGCATCTTAAGGGCATCTGTAAAGGCATCCGCAAACGACTATTACCGATTGAGCGTCTGTTGCGCACCAATGTCCCAACCTGTCGTGTAATATTACAGGACGAACTTGATGTAGTTTATAACCGTGTACCCCTGGCCTTTTGGTGTGTGTTCCGTGTAACCGTTGATACGACTGAGGTGCAATGGCATAGTTTTCATGATATGCTGTGAAATCACTTGACTCGATTCGCCTGGACGCCTTGAAAGTGGAACGGTTGGGTGCTGCAATGCTAAATGACACCGTCCTAGGTCAAAACCAATAAGTAGGGTGACAAAAATAGCCACGGGTAAATTCTGGTACCCGCCCGTCACAGTGTGACGAAATCGCAAGGCAGGGCCGGCTCAAGGCGGGTACCATGCTTGATCATCACACAGGCGCCAATTTATTTTTTTCTGAACTCTTCCCATTTTTTTTTTCTGAGCTCTTCCCATACTTTTTTTTTTCTGAACACTTCCCATAATTTTTTTTTCTGAACTCTTCGCCTACTTTCACCTGCCTAAAAATGTATAGAGCTGGCCCTATCGCAAGGCAATGGGTATTATTTTCAAGGAGATAAGCTAGTTCTTTAGAACTGTTTTTAGACAGTCAATCACCTCTCTCCACGAACCTGGATTACCCAAAGGAACATCATATGTGGATGATACAGTGTGGCAACGTTGGTTGCGGAATTTTCATTGAGGAAATTGATGCCTTACGGGGTTGAATTCAGGGTTTTCCTTCATTTAGATGAGCTGCCGTCCAACGTTAGCGAGTCCAATTCACCCGGGATGCTGGTTTTTCTCGTCTGGGCTTTGGTGGGGATTGGACTCCAGACTCAGTTTAGACCACTCGGCCACCCAGCACTCCGTAAAGAATAATTTAGGCCTATACTTAAAAGTGTTTGTTTGTGTTTTTAATGTATTTAAAAAAAAAATTACACCATAGTAATGCCATGGTGATGCCATAGTAATGCCATAGTAATGCCATACTGAGACCATATTAATGCCAAAGTAAAGTCATAGAAATGCCATAGAAATGCCATAGTAATGCCATAGTGAAGCCATAGTGAAACCATAGTGATGACATAGTAATGCCATATTGATGACATAGTAATGCCATAGTAATACCATAGTGATGCCATGGTGATGCCATAGTAATGTCATAGTTATGCCATAGTAATGCTTCATCGAAGCCTTTCATAAATAGATAACATTGAAGCATATGTATTTTGTATTTAATTGGAATCCTTTTGCTATGTAGAGTCGCTTTCTTAACTTCCGCAAAGAATTTACATTTTACGACATTGTAGACAATGTTCTACCTTTCAGCGCACTTAAACTCGTCTTTGATAGAAGGTCTTTTTGTTACGAACCGTTTTATGGTTTTGAAAATTTAATCTGTTATAAGCTTTGGGTCGTTAGTTAAACAACATGCAACAAATGACTGAAAGGAAGTATACAAAGAAAAACGATAAAAAAGCTTGTGGTATTAGCAATTTTCAAATAAAATATACTATTAAAATTATAAAAAATACAAAATCAAATGTAACAGAAATAAAGACTATATTAACTTACAACACAGCAAGTGAAAAAATTCACTCTTCGAAAGTTACAAAATTTAAAAAACACACACACACACAAAGTAAAAATCTTGTAAAGCCTCTATTAATTTGTCTAGAGTCTAGGAAATCTTTAACAAAAAATCTATTAAGGCTGGGAAAGTTGCCGCCTTAATCATAGGAGGGAGTTGGAACCCTCCAAAAAGAAATTCTACATATTGCATCACCCGATAGCGTTCTTTAAAACAAATTAGAACTTATACAAACGTATACCACCTTTTCCCAATCCAGAGAGGGGAGGTGTGGTCGAGCGGTACATATTTAATCGGTGACGTCAATTTTAAACAAAAAAGTGTGGAGTGAGGGGGGAATGTTGTGGTAAACAAAAACAAGGTCAACACACATGCCATAACACTTTTTCTTAAAAAGTTACCAAAAGTAATTTTTTTTCTATTTACCTTGTATTACTTATAGGCCATTGACATAGCAAGCGGTGTCACCAGGGTTGGTGTCACCTGGTGCGGTAAACTGATGGTGTCACTCCCTTATTTTTTGGACCTCAGCCCCCACCCCCAACCAAACCAGCAGCGAGTAATTCTTAACCAGACCATACAGAAGAACTTCAAGTGTTATTTGTCATAAAGCAACCAAACAATACATACAGAGAAATCACATGATTGGTTTAAGACGGTGTTTAAAAATGCTTTTTAAAAAAATTACTTTTATTGAGACATAAACCGAACAGTCAAAACTTTACTTTCCTGGTCTTCGAAGATTCAAACAGCTTCATCAAAATACAATTTAAAAAATCCCCACTCTTTACCTCTTTACTTTGAATTGCCAAAATCGCAAGACCAAATAGACTAGACTTTTCCCCCACGGAAAAATGCAAATGGTTCTTTCCGTTCTGAAACGCTCGTCTCACAGGAAGCCAGAGGCTGACAGATTGTGATAGATACTCTTTTGGGTTAAATGAGAGAATTAGGAAAGATTCTGCCAAATTTTCATTTTCCTTTTGGTGTCTCCATCGTGTGAGGTGTCTACCCGGTGAGTTCCACACTCCACCCCGCACTCCTCCCCCTATTGACGCTATAACTCGTACAATTGTTCATGATAATTCTTTAAGAAATGAAACATAACATGGAGGATGACGAGTTCTAATAGAAAAACAGAACAAATTACGTAAGGAATTGTTATCAATAACACTCAATACTTAGAATTGTTTGTAAACAAGCCTCAAACTTCTTGTTAACTTACACACACAGAGTTTAGATTTGTGATCTACTTTTAAACAATATACTCGCCTCAGCTTCTTGTGTTAATGAAATTGATCTTGTTTGTAACCTCCTACATTGTTCATTGATTTACCGCTTTACACTTTCGTTATAGGACCATACTGTGTAGACTGATTATCTATCCCCGAGGTCAACGTAACTACAAATCGCACCTTGGACACCATGCGGTCGCATCTACAGTGGTTGATCTTCTGTGCGGCAGTGGTCATCTCATCGTTATCGCTGCTCGTCCAAGCCAAATCTTTGACGGAGGCAAGACACATTTGGAGAAGAGACCCCCCTTGTACCGTAAGTTTAGTGTGTCCTGGTGTGTGTCCAGGTTTGTGTATTGGTAAATGCGTGCGTCCTGTTGTGTGTCTTGGTTTGTGTGTCCCCTGGTGTGTGTCTTAGTGATTTTGTGTGTCCTGATATTTGTCTTTTGAGTGCGTGTGTAGTGTAGTATGTTGGTGAGTGCTTGTCTGTATCTGGTAATTTTATATTCAATCAAAGTTGCTCCATACATGTGACTGTTAATAGCTTTTCAATATCCTATAAATCCTACATATACTCTTGTCCTACATGTCCTACAGGTTTGGTGGCCATGTCTTCCTGGAGAGGTCTCGGAATGCTGCCCAAACACTGATTGTAAGTTGGAATTTAATTAATTGATGGGCTGATGGGTGTGATAAAATAACCGAGTCAATAATTACATAGCTATTTAAAATTGATATATTTTTTTTAAAAATGGTTATTTCCGTACATAGAAGTAATATGATCTGATGTTTCACAGTTCCATTTATTGGGAAGTAAGAGTTCTGGCAGAAGTGATCACACAATTATTAGACAGACGTCTAACGCCTGAAAGAAAAAAGAGAAGAGTGACCTGCCCTATTCCGCATGTTAAGAAAATAAAATAGTTCGTTTTATCATAACGAATCGCGTCATTAAAACGTTTTAAGCCAAAATTCATATTTTATTCTGTTTTTTTTTTGCCGTGTTGAGTAATTGAGTTTGTGAAACCGTACCACTTGTTGAGTTCTGTGATATTTGTTTTGAACCTATGAAAGGAAGTTAAAATAAATAGAAAATTATTCTGTTTTGTTTTCCTGTGCGCTTTTTTAGATGAAGAGAATGCGAAATTTCCCGTTTCGTAGCTTTGTTAGCTATAGACACTCAAGGAACGCTACTATTTTTAATCAAATTTTACTCTAAGGAAATTTTCAAAATGTAAAATTTAATGAATTTCTTTCGCTAAACAGCGACCAACCTTCCAAACGTACCGGAAGCTGAAAACGTTTTATTTTGTCCCCCGTAAAGTCTAATTTTGCTAAAATATCCAAAGATTACTGGGAGGATTTCCTTAAATCTATTACGAGATTTTTCTTTTCAGGCTTTACATACACATTCATGTACACAATTCTCACGAAAAGCTGTAAATCTTAAGTTAAAATGTTCACACAAAGTTTACATTGCCTTGATTCACGCAATGGAATACAATTAAAGTTCCAATGGACTACGATTAGTCGATTGTTTTGTCACGTGATACGTGTAAAAACAAGTAATACTTCCGGGAGGCTGTCTGCAACACACTAGTCGCTCACAAAATTTTCTTCAAACAACTTTCTTCCTTTAATCATAACTGAATTATAATTATTGTCACATTTAATGAATGTCATTTAAAGAAACGCGTGTATTCAAGAATATTTTGAAAAGTAAAATTTTTAATTAACACTGGGGAAGCGCTGATGGAGACAAACATTTTGCTTTATAATTAATGATAATGGCAATGGCTGATCAGCTGTTTATCTGTTGTTATGTGTAGCAGAAAGCCTACTAATGGCTGGTACGTATCACGTGACAAAACAAGGAAGTGACTAATCGTAGTCCATTAACCTTATCCATATTTTTAAAAAAAAGTTATATTGACTTTTATTGAATAACATCATTCACTATAAGGGTGGTCAATTTGTTTTTTATTTTATTCCAACAGGTAGCCAGGATAACAATATACCATTTTGTAAAAAAAAAAAAAGTCGATGTCAATAATTAAAATTATAATAACATATTAAAACATGTGTTAACAGACATGAAATTGTATAAAATACACCAGTTTATATAATATACACCAGTTTGTATAATTTACACCAGTTTGTATAACATACACCAGTTTGTATAACACACAACAGTTTGTATAGCTTACACAAAGGTGTATAAGATTTCAGATTGAACCAGCAGACACTAACTTGTACAATATACACCACTTGCACAGCAGACACCAACTTGTACAGCAGACACCAACTTGTACAGCAGACACTAACTTGCACAGCAGACACTAACTTGTACAACAGACACCAACGTGTACAGCAGACACCAAATTGTACAGCATACACCAACTTGTACAGCAGACACCAACTTGTACAGCAGACACCAACTTGTACAGCATACACCAACTTGTACAGCAGACACCAACTTGTACAGCAGACACCAACTTGTACAGCAGACACCAATTTGTACAGCAGACACCAACTTGTACAGCAGACACCAACTTGTACAGCAGACACCAACTTGTACAGCAGACACCAACCTGTACAGCACACGTCAAACTGTTATAACGCGCACACTAGCATGGACAGCCGACATCTTAATTTTATTGCTTGTACACTAAGCTGTTAAGTTTATTGCTTGTACACTAAGCTGTTAAGTTTATTGCTTGTACACTAGGGTGTTAAGTTTATTGCGTGTACAGTAAATGTTAAGTTTATTGCACGTTCACTAAGTTGTTAAGGAAATAGTGTGTGTTGGAACTTTGCTTTTCTAGGCTCACATTTCCTATATTGTAATGCATTTCGATATATCATATATACGATTTATAAAATATTGGCCGTCTTTCAAGATAAGTTAACATTAAAATAAGTTTGCTATGACAGTCGTTGAGCACATCTCTTGACATCGAGAAATGAGCGCATGTTGTTTGAGGATGGGCTTACTTGGTGTAAGGAAGGGTAGCCAGAGAAGCTTGGACACGTGCAAGATATTGTCTGGCAGAGGCCTGTAGGTCGCACGTGTGAGGCGGCACCACAGTGGGACGTCAAGACAGACGTCGAAGGCGGCGCCTTGGAGACTTGCTGGAAGGCACTTATGTTGGCTAATGGAGAAGAGCCGTGATGGCATAATGAAGATAAATGAGGCGATCTGGAGGTGGGGAATTGTAGGTGGGGGTGGAGATGAGGCGGAGCGTACGGAAACAATGAGTTCGTGTTTATGCTTGAAGAGACGCCAAAGTGCGTCAGCGGAGCGACGTTGTGATGATGGCCGGGTAAATACGATGGAACGTGAGCGACGGCTGGGGGCATGGGCTGAGACGAAACCCCACTTCTTTGCAGATCTTCCAAAAGCTGCTTCATCTCCGCAACGGACCTACTCAGCATCTGAATGTAGTTCTTCGCCAAGGTCAGGGTAGCGATTTTGCTCAACTTGCGAACAGACGGCCCCGTGGCATAAGGCATAACTTCACGGAGTGAGTCCATCGCCGTGTTTAGATCGTGCATTCGCTTGCGTTCTCTGCTGTTGATTTTGGAGCGCAAATCTCGCAGCTCCTCTCGGGGAAACTCCCGTGCTTCCATTTTGCGCTGTGTCTTATCTGAAAACTCACAGTATCTGTTGAAGCGGTCCTCGCGATCAATCTTCGACTGTGAACTTATGTCGCCGTCATCGTTGATAAATGACCCATTGCCGTGGACGTCACGATCAGCACTGACGTCGTCATCCGTGACGTCAATGCTTTCATTATCAGTGGTGACGGACGAGGAAGGAGACATCGAATGAGGACGGAGCTGGCTGGACATGCTTGATACACACCTGAGAAGGGAGTCCGAAAAAAATAAAAAAATAAATGATATGTTTTCTACTTTTCAAGTTTTATAAGGTCTTTACTATCAGCTTCAAGTATATGACTTTGATTCATTAATTTGAATCTACCGAATTTGTTCTATAATTGTATGGCTTGTTAATATTAGACTATTTGAGGAAAGCTTTCAAATAATCTTCGAGAATTTGCAATCAGATTAAAACAACAAAACAACAACCTAACTACTGAAATATTCTTGTTTAAAAACACTAAGTCTTGTTTAACTTATTTTTATTGTTCCTGCGATACAGTAATCGTTCTTAGCAACCTGCGATACAGTAATCGTTCTTTGTAACCTTTATAGATAAACTCTCGAATAAACCATTTAAAGTACATTTTATATTTATTTTAAAAAAAAAATTATAGGAAAGGATAATACGTATTCGATATTTTAAAAAAGCGAAGAAAAATATTAATATGAACTTAATAAAATTTAATCATTTAAAACTTTTTTAAAATTAAAAAAAAAAAAAGATTTTTTGGAAAACAATCAATTTTTTTAAAATATATATATTTTTTTTGCATTGTCTTTTTTTAGAATCAAATTGTCAAATTATTCGATATTGTCCGTTGTATTATTCATTTCATTTAGATAAACATTATCGTCCCATCTCACTGGCCCTCCCTATGTGTCGATATTTCAAAGCTGAGTTTCCCTTCTTTCACTCACACGAGACACCCCTCTACATTCTCGCTGGCAGGTGTCTATGTATTTTGTTCAATCCGAGAAGCGAAATCTTTTCGTGTGAAGCGATTTTTGTTTCGTGATAAAAATATATGAAAATACCTAATATTTTGTCGGGACCCTATTATTATTTTGTGTCAACCGATTTTTCGCGTTAAACCAGTTAAACCTATTTCACCGTATACAATGTTTTAAGGTCTCAGCAAGTTAGCTTAGCAATCGGGCAATCACGGCCGGATTTCCAATAGGGTTAACCTCCACAATGGCTTGGTGCGCAACAGTCAGGGGGCTCATATTCAGAAGCAATATTTACAAATTGTTCAGTATTATTTTGAGAAGGCCATACAAAATGTTGCAGTGTAGATTTGAAATAAAATTAAATGTGGTTGAAATTTTTTTATTTATTATGTTTCAAAAATAAAGTAACATACATTTTTTATTGGAAGTTATAAATAAACTTTTTGAAAAAGTGTGTGTGTGTGTGGGGGGGGGATGGCGGCACAGAATTATGTGTCATGTAATTTTGGGCGTAGAAAATTGTAACCCCAGCCCTGCTTGGATAATAGAAAGAGACAAAAGGTTTTAAAAAATAATGCATTGTGGATGAAAAACATGCTCATATAAATATGTTTTTTTTAATATACAATTTTTTCGATTTACTTTTTAAAAAAAAAAAAACCTATCGCTTTTTCGATATATAAATTTATATATATAAATGTTTTCAAATTTTGCAGTACATTCGTGCCATTTGTCATTGCATCAGAAAGCGTTATTATTTTTTAAAAAGAAAGTTAAATATACATTGTGTGGCATCCTTCCGTCTTCACGAGACGATGGAGTAGATATATTGTAGTCCTACACTTCGACGAATGGCTCACTAGGCCAATCTTAAACTGAACTGTTACACTGTATCATATTAACTTGGACTTCTCCGCTATATCATAATAACTTGGACTGTTCCGCTGAATCTTATTGAAATGAACGTAAAACACGAATGTCACACGTTGAAATATATTACCCTGCCGTAGTAGGCTACTCAAGACTACCAGTAAATGACTTTCTAATGCAGTTCACCTACCCGACGCGTCAAAGTGAGTTACAGTATTCCTTTTTATACCGAAATATCACTTCATGCACAGTGACATCTCCAATCAATTACAATCATCAGGATTGTGTCATTATGGAGGTGTGGATGTTGTATCGTTAAGTAATTTTTTCGTAACAAAATTGTAGTTTGAAAAAATCAATCCTAATCCACGAAATTAACCTGAAGATGGTCGTGCCTCATGCATTCATGCAACCTCGAAACCACGACTACCACAGCATCTCACACTGACTACCGGCTTTTAAATCTCAAGCGCTGCCTTGTTGCCATTCGGCCATTGTTGGACAATGGTTGGCCGGACTAATGGGCGCAGACGTCGTTAACAAATCTTTTCAAAGACTCAGGGGGCGTGTCCAACGATTTCTAACCTCTGATTTGGGACATCTTCGCCAGCGTCTGGCCTCGAGGACAGACAGGAAGCGGGTTTATAAATGAAGTCCTAAATGACCGTGGTAATCACTATACTGCCCTTTAGCCTGACTGAAAAATTTCGAGATGTGACGTCACAAAAGCAATAGTATTTGATTCAGTACCAAATACTTTCTGGTATGAAGTTAGACTGACAGACAGAGGGAAAAGAAAGAAAGAAAGAAAGAAAGAAAGAAGGAAAGAAAGAAGGAAAGAAAGAAAGAAAGAAAGAAAGAAGGAAAGAAAGAAAGAAAGAAAGAAGGAAAGAAAGAAAGAAAGAAAGAAGGAAAGAAAGAAAGAAAGAAGGAAAGAAAGAAAGAAAGAAGGAAAGAAAGACAGACGCACAGAATGACTGATAGGAATAACTAATAAACTAATAGATGAAGAAAAGAAACTTTGAAGGATGAAGAGTGGTAATTTAAATGGCTTAGGAGAGGGGTGCGGAGGGGCGGTGCGCCCCGGGAGGCGCGTTTTTCTTTTTACAGAAGGGCGGCATTTTGGGCCAACTGCATTGTGGGTTTCTTTGGGATGTGGGAGGCAAAAATGTTGACCCCGCCCCGAACGGAAAGATATTGACCCGCCCCCGGGTGGCATTTATCTTAGCTACGCCACTGGGAAACGGTCAACAAAAAAGTTTGGCTTATGTTTATAACGGTGATGTGCAAGAATAAAACCTTGAGAATGTACAACAAGAAGTAACATTGAGAATGTACAACAAGAATGTAACATTGAGAATGTACAACAAGAAGGTAACATTGAGAATGTACAACAAGAAGGTAATATTCGTGTACCAAGAAACGTCGCATGTGTCTCCAAAGTTGTGATGTGGGTGGGGAGGGGGAGGAATTCAACTATAAACTTTTAATTCCGGGAGCACTAAACCAATAGTGGCAGAGGGTCTCAGAAAGTCCCGCTAAGGCTCTGGGTGTACAACAAGAAGATAATGAAGGTGATTAACAAAAATATTTTTTTTAAACGACAAAAATGTCTATGAGAATATAGATATAAAAAGTGATAACGAAAATACGGAGAAGAAAAATCGGGGGTGGGAGAGAGAGAGAGAGAGAGAGAGAGAGAGAGAGAGAGAGAGAGAGAGAGAGAGAGAAAGAGAATCCAGGGCACGAGAGGAAGGTCGTGTTGTCAGTAATTAGTCTGCAAGAAGCATTTCGAATGACCAAGGGAAGTAATCGGGCGTGCAGAGAGCATACATCATGGGCGGATAATTCTAAAAATGGACGTCGTTTTAACTTTTAAAGTTTTCCACGACGCCTATTCACGTGTGAAAACTGGCACATTGCTGTGAATGGTCTCCCCCTCGTATCACTGGCCAGCCATTCTACCTCGGCGTGTGGAGGGCGGTGTATCCTTTCGTTGGGTGTCAAATTAGTTTACCTCGGGGCGAGTTTTTGTCGTGGAGTGAATTTCTATCTTGACACAGACTAGAGGAACTTCTTGGAGATGACCGTGGCGGAGTTGGCTCCATCAAAATTGTAAATTAAATTTTAAACAAGAAAACATTGTAATACATAAAACAATATACATTTTAATTAAGATGAGAGTGGCGATTTACTGTCTACATAAGGATGCGTTGTCTCTAAAGGCACTCTGTTTAAACGGAAAAAGTGTTACTAACTTTGCCTTTTAACCCGATCTAGGGCATAGGCGGTCTGCAAGAATTTTCCATTCAGCTCGGTTCTGTGCTTTCCTTTTCAGTTACTTCCAGGTTATCTCATCCTTTTTGTTTATGCCTCCAGCTCACGTCTCCATACTATCGTAGGCCTTCCTCTTTTTCTTTTTCTTCGTGGATTCCATGTTAAGGATTGTCTGATCGTGTTATCTGCGGTTTTTCGGAGAGTATGGCTTGTCGAACTTAATCTTTGCCTTATGATGTCTTCAGCAATAGGCTCGTGGTACGTCCTCTTCAGTAAGTCTTTGTTGGTTATGGTGTTTGACCATTGATATTCAGGATATATTTCTAAGGCAAGTGTTTCTGAAGGTCTGTTGAGAACAGCAGCGAGCATTACGCAGAAAGTACAAGAAATAGTGTTAGTGTCACCATTTTTATAGTCACTGACATCATATACATTCTCATACTCTTGATATTTCCCTTCTTAGACCAAGTTTTCAAACAAACTTTTGCTCTGCAGCTCTGTGGCCTTGTGTACAAATGTATGTAAGGTATATAAATATATATTGAAAATGGTTTTCCCCATTGTATAATTATACCGCCCACCAACACACGCACATACATACACAACTAGTTTGCAATAATCCTCATAACGGTCACTTTATTAAATATATATTTTTTTTTTACGATTAAAACTTTGTGTGGTAAAATAATTTCCATTGCAGACCGACAGGATTTTTTAAAATGGAAAACTATTTGCGTTTATATGATGGAAATTTTCACAGAGAAATACAATGAAATTCGTTTGGTTGTTAAGTTTCAGTTAGTAGACAGACATTCAATGCCACTAGATTCAATGCCACACTAGATTCAATGCCACACTGGATTCAATGCCACACTGGATTCAATGCCACACTGGATTCAATGCCACACTGGATTCAATGCCACTAGATTCAATGCCACACTAGATTCAATGCCACTAGATTCAATGCCACATTAGATTCAATGCCACACTGGATTCAATGCCACACTAGATTCAATGCCACCCTTGATTCAATGCCACTAGATTCAATGCCACACTAGATTCAATGCCACTAGATTCAATGCCACACTAGATTCAATGCCACACTGGATTCAATGCCACACTGGATTCAATGCCACACTGGATTCAATGCCACACTGGATTCAATGCCACTAGATTCAATGCCACACTAGATTCAGTGCCACACTGGATTCAATGCCACACTGGATCCAATGCCACACTAGATTCAGTGCCACACTAAATTCAATGCCACACTAGATTCAATGCCACACTAGATTCAATGCCACAATAGATTCAATGCCACACTGGATTCAATGCCACACTGGATTCAATGCCACACTGGATTTAATGCCACACTAGGTTCAGTGCCACACTAAATTCAATGCCACACTAGATTCAATGGCATACTAGATTCAATGCCACACTAGATTCAATGCCACACTAGATTCAATGCCACACTAGATTCAATGCCACCCTAGATTCAGTGCCACACTAGATTCAATGCCACCCTTGATTCAATGCCACACTAGCAGCTGTTTTTAATTTAAAGTAGTTGGAACTAAATTTTAACAGAGAAAAATTTGTTACGAAAAAATATAGAATTTGCTAACCTATTTATTCCATACAGATAAATATTTATTTTGTTTACTTACAGACAGCCGGTCAAATATAAAAGTCAGATTCCAGAGCAATACTATATGTGTGCGCTTGCAGAAGACAGTCTCGTTTACAACTTTTAACACCAGACGATGCACTAAAGTAGCTAGGAAGTAGATAGCATCAGCTCAGTGAAACTGAGAATGAGAAAGATGAAGAACCACCTATCAACTTTCCAATGCCTTGAAAGAAACTGGCCAGATGTGCCCTGAGCAGGGGCCTTTCATACCTTACCGACACCATGTCTGGTGTTCAAAGTGACACACTAAAAGAACATGCACGGGTGGGGGGGGGATAATGCAAACAAGCAGAAATAACAGCTTTCTTTCTAAAAAAAATAATAAAATTCAATCTATATATTTATATATATAAATGAATGTATGTCTGTATGTCTCATATGCGCTCCCACACCATTCATGCGATTGCAACAAAACTTTAGTTAGTTGTTGGTCACCTACCCGGGCATTTAACTAATTCATTACAAAACTTTTCAAATATTTCGCTTTCGGCAGTTGGCCATTAATTCAGTTGTTTCTTTTCAAGCTTTGTAAAAAATACTTCCGTCTGCGCTCCTACACCATTTATCCGAATGCGCTAAATCTTTGGTGAAATGTTGCAAGCCCGCCCACAAAGATTTGGAAATATTTATAACCGTTTTAAAATATTGTTTTTTGAGCCATGGGCCCCATGTTCGTTTTTTCTTATATGAGCTATATAAATATAATTTCAAACCGTATGCGTTCCTACACCATTCAAGCGATTGCAACAAAACTTTGGTTAGTTTTTGTCCATAAGCTTGCGCATTTACAGAGTCATTAGAACACTTTTAAAGTATTCCGTGTTTTGCCGTTGGCCCCAAAATCGTTTTTTTCTTATATGAGCTTTGTAAAATAAAAAATGTCGTCTGCGCTCCTACACCATTTATCTGAATACGCTAAAACTTTAGTAAAATGTTGCGGGGATACCCACAAAGTTTTCCAAATCATTACAATTGTTTTAATATATTATCGTATTGAGCCAGGGGGCCCATGTTCGTTTTTTTCTTATTTGAGCTATATAAATAGAATTTCAAACCATATGCGCTCCTACACCATGCATGCAATTGCGACAAAACCTTTTTGAGTTGTTGTCCATAAGCTAGCGCATTTTACTTAGTCATTACAACACTTTTCAAATATTCTGCTTTTGGCCGTTGGCCCCAAAATAGTTTTTTTTACTTATAAGAGCTTTCTAAAAAATATTTTCCGTATGCACTCCTATACCATTCATCTGAATGCGATAAAACTTTTGTAAGATGTTTTGCGCACGCACGAATAGGTTTTTGAATTATTAAAACCGTTAAAAAATATTCCGATTTGAGCCAGGGGACCTATGTTCTATTTACCCTATATGATCTATACAAATATAATTTCAAACGGAGCTAATGCATGAATGGATAGATTTTCAATCATATACAAATAGCAAAATTAAATTGTATGTATGACATAATAAGTAGGTTTCTGAAGTAATACAACAATTCTACAATATTCTGTTTGTGGCCGGGGCCCTACATGCGTTTGCCACCCTTTTATTGTCTTTATAATTATCTTATGCATTCATATACCATTCCTCCGATTGCGATAAAACTTTAGTGAATTGATATGCGCACTCCAGCAAATGTGTCTAAATAAGAACAACATTTTACAATATTCCTTTTGGGTCAGTGTCTCTAAATTCGTTTTTTTTCTGCTAGGAGCCGTTAGATTGGCAACATCGCTTCCCCAACCGTTGCACATATGCCAGTATATGGATGCAGCAACGTACCGAACCAGAACCAGAGAACCAGAAGAGCTTTATAACTATAATTTCATACAGAGCTATTCCATAGGTGGATTGAATTTAATCAAATACAAAGAGTGATATTTCAGTTTGTATGTTACATAGTAAGTAGGTTCTAGATTAGTTCCACCATTGTTCAATATTCCTTTTTTGGTGCTATCAAAATATAATTTCCATTTGCGTCCCTCTACCATTCATCCCATTACTATAAAAAGTTGGCGAGTTGTTGTGCGCATGCCCGCAAACGTTTCTAATTTATTACAACCATTTCACAATATTCCGTTTGGGGCCGGGGGCCCCAAATTCCATTTTTACTTAATTAAACTGTAAAAATATAATTTCAAACAGAGCTATTTCATGGGTGAATGAAATTGAATCAAATAAAAATAACGACATTTCAGTTTCTGTGTTACATAATAAGTAGGTTTCTGAATTAATGCAACCATTTTACAATATTTCGTTTGGGCCGGGGGCCTTAAATTCGTTTTGTTTTCTTAAATGAGCTTCATCAATATAATTTCAAACAGAGCCATCAAAACAACCACCCTTGAACAAATGCCAACAGACAGAAAATTTATAGTAAGAGCAGAGAAAACACGTTGTTGCATGTTTAGTGTAGAGAGTATTTTTGTTGTTTTTATAAATAAGCTTGAATTTTGTGACGTATTTTAAATCGGATATGACGTTGTAAACGTGTTATGGTTTTGAATGGGAATGATTGAGTAATTCTATAATAGATTGTTAGAATTTCGGAGTTGTTTTGTTTTATGAAAAGACATTTGACATGAATCGATGGTTTCTTAAGTTTTTAAATTACCCAATAGACAACGAAGGTATTGAACTATAATAACATATAGATTTTAACGCTGGAATTTATGATTTATAAAGTAATGTGACCCTTATACAACTGGAAATGTACTGCCAACAATTCATTGTACTTCCTAACATGTGAAAACTATTAACCTTAAAAATATCGTACATTAATTGAATCAAATACAAACAGCGATTTTTCATTTTGTGTGTGACGTAACAAGTGGTGTAAAATGTGAAATTACCATTGCCTATCGACATCTAATAACAGATATCACATGCATTTGTAATATTCGTCACAAAGCAATACTTTTGCTGTCAAATCAATGATGCCGCCCAAACGAAAAGCTATTGATTTTTCCCTATCTCAAGCGCGAAAGAAAAAGTCATCACGAGCTTCGGAAACAGTTGAGCAACGAGAAGCACAACTGGAAACAGCCCGAGTACGCAATGCTCGATCCAGACGAACACTGAACGCTGAATTAAATCTCAGTGCATTCCATTACAATGCTAATTATGATTACAGTCTTCATCCAAGCGTGGTTATCGGGAAAATGGATAAATTATGCGTGTATTGCAGTGCCCTCAAATTTAAGAATGAAACAGCGGGAATTTGCTGCGATTGACTTGCCAGGCATCCCGTCGCACGTTTTAATACTCAAAATTGGCGTGCCTATCATTCTTTTACGAAACATAAATCCACCACGACTTTACAAGGGCACCAAGCTTTCAGTGAAAAACATGATGAACAATACCATCGAAGCAACTATTTTAAATGGAAAATTTAAAGGAGAAGGTGTACTGCTGTCACGCATCCCAATGATTCCAACAGATATGCCATTTGAATTCAAACGTCTGCAGTTTTCGGTGCGACAATCGCTACAAGTGTGTGGACTAAATTTGGAAAACCCATGCTTCTCCCATGGACAGCTGTATGTGACCTGCTCTCGCGTCGGAAAGCCTTCCGATTTATTCGTGTATGCACCAGACGGAAAAACAAAAAAAAACCAACATTGTGTATTTAAAAGCACTTCAAGAAACATAATTAAAAAGCAAAACACTTTCTTTCTCGAGTGGCATTGCAACGCATGCCGGGTACTCGCTAGTGATTGAATAAAAATAATTACAACAATATTAATGCGCTTATCTTATACATAAATAGATATAACTCTGAGCATACACTCAGCACCAACACACATTTAAACAACTACCATACAAGCATTGATTTTTTTTATTTTGGAATTAATGAGGAACAGGAAGAGATAGTGCCTGTATTGGTTGTGAGACAGAGTTTAATCTATACTTCTGAAAGAAAGATGGTAGATATTGCCTATACCTAATCATACGTGGACTTTTTTGTATTTATTTTACTTGTTTACTTAATTTGCTAAAGGACGTTTTTCGATAATGTCCTACCTCTTTTTTAAGACCCCTCCAATTTAAGAGACTTAGTTTTAATGGCAATTTAAAGGTCGTAAAATTTACGCAACATTTTACTTTGTGCTGATCTAATTTAATATTTAATGCCGTTACCTTTTAATACAGTTCCTCGTGTTGTGGGCGACCCCCAATCACACAAATTATGTTCGTCGATACTTTATAATTGTAAAGTACATGTGTTTTCAGATGGTCTTAGTCGACCCCTGTGAAAGTGTCGTGCGACCCATAGGTTGAGAACCGCTGCTCTAGCGTAACAATGGGCATAGTATGAGGTGATTTATTGTTTTCACCTTGCGGAACTGAAATACAAGACAAGTCAACGTGTCATTTCTTATGCATTGTCGGTGCTGTTGAGCATGCTATTTCAACATGGCTTGTAATGCAAAAAAAAGTAGTTACAGATTTTGCAAATTAGTTCAAACAGCGATGTTATAATTGTTACTCACTTTATTTTCCCTTAACTCTCAAAATATCGTATTCCTACTCTATCAATGCCGTTTATCTTGACTGCACATGACACTTGAATCCTTGTCCTTGTTCCATACCTGCACCATGGTCGCAAACATACCACCCTAGTCATTTGCGACAAACAGAATCTACAAGTGAAGAGAGGCCAACTTTTGACTTCCCTTGCACTAACAAAGTGTGCTAGCATTCTGACCAGCCATCTGCAGTGCACAGACAGACACACATTAAATAAATCTTGTTGAAAGACTACAAATTATATAATTTGTTTAAATAATGTAATAACCAGCCAATTTCTTAGATTAAAATTTTAATAGAGAAAACATGATTGTTGACGTCAACTAAACTACCCCCTCCCCCTTGTCAACAATTGTCAAATATTCCCCCCCCCCCCCCGATTTTGTTGACATAATTAATGGACGACCCCATAAATGGATGGGCGGCAATTTTTGGCCAACTGGAGGGTTATTTGGGGATGGGGCGGACATTGTCTGAAAAATATCCAGAAGGTGTGTTTCTATATCAGTAGAGCAGAGGTTCTCAACTGTCCTAATGCAGAGACCCTTTAATACAGTTCCTATCTAATGCAGAGACCCTTTAATACAGTTCCTAATGTTGTGGTGATCCCCAACCATACAATTATATTCGTTCATATATATGTTTTTTCCGATGGTCTTAGGCGACCCCTAGGTTTAGAACCGCTGCAGTAGAGTCTGCAGTTAATGTAATCAGCAGTTATTTTATTTAAAGGAACAAGCTCAGATCAAAACACTCATAATAATACTAGAATATATGACCCGATGTTATCGGGATAATAATGGTATGTCCTATGGCCTTTGCAATAATTTCTACCTGCTATTGCATAAACTAATCTCAATTCTTAACTTTAAAAAGAAGTATCTATGTAATGATATTTACGTTTGTAACATAATAAGTTTTGATAAGTATTTATCTGCTATGTATTATACGCCTACCCTACCCACTTTTACGTTCCTAAACTACATTTTTTGTTCTAAACACGACCTTAAATTACCAAATCTAAATTATCACTAATTATATTATTATTGTCACTAAAGAAGTTAATGGAGGGACGATTTCTACGCTAGACAAATACTATAGATGTCTTGTGTTTTTAAATTGTTAAATGTTGGGCCTACCCTACCCCTTTTCGTGCCCTTGAACCAAATTTTTTTTTCTTCTAAAAATTGTAGAAACATAATCTTAAATTTACAACAAAACTCTATATATGATATAAATATATTTTACATCATCGGAATTTGATATATTGATGCCGTCATCAAAAATTTAAACAAACTTTTGCCTTGGGACCCGGGTGCGAAAGGCGGCGCTGTCTGTCTTGGTCCATTCTGACTCGGTGCTATTCGGATATCATTTGTGGTAGTTTATTTTAGTTAAACTGAAGAATTCAGTTTACAAATACATAGTCCATTCAATTATCTTTCATTTGATACCTCATTTTGTCTTACAAACCCAACATTAATATACCCTGGTACGAATAGCCACTTCGTATAAATATAGCCAAAGTCAATAATGAAAGAAAGTTTGTCTTCATTCCCTTGACTATATCAACATAGTTCTATAATGGACAAATATCAATGAGGTAACAGTCATATTTAGACAAATATTTTTTATGCAAGACACTGCGGCATCGGACCTGCTGTATATAAACAATGATTCTCAAAAGTTTTCCGTCCACCGCCCCCTTGAGGGCATAACGCATTTATACCACCCCACCCCACACCACTCCCATATCTTAAAAACTCGTCAAAATAATTGTTCAGAATAGAGTTTTTGCACAAGCCTTTAAAAGGAAAATTATAAAATCATAAATTGAAAAACTATTATATATATTTGAATATTTTAAAAATGAATTTGCTTATCTAGAGCCGACGATACAACGTTCACAATTTTTAAAGTATGATGATTAAATATCAAGAAAATTTAAAAAATAAATATGTTTCAAACAAAAAGAAATCGAAAGCACTAGCTATTCCTAAGAGTACCCGAAAATGTCGCAGTCACAAAAGCTGTATATTTTCTTTTGTAATTGAAGTTCATCACTTCTAGCTGATAAAATCAGACTTGGGCGGGGTTGTCCTGATTACGCCATTGGTCACCTTGACCCCGAAATTAGCTCGCTCTGAAATTGGCCTGGTTGGGGGTCGGACACCCTTGACCAAGACAGCCGCATCCTACTGTCTCAGTGGACGACCTCCAAGACTCCCGAACAGTCAGCTCCGGGGCAAACATGTATTTAACATCTCTATAATGGCGCGGTGGTTGTGGCCAAACTAGCGGTTGTCCGTTTCCTGGCCCAATGTTTGGACACTGCTATTATTATGATATAATTAAAGCCCCTGCACAGGTGCAATTATTCGCGTTTCATTTTAGAGTATTTAAGAAAAGAATAATTGTAAGCTTAGAATCGGGAGCGGTTCGAGAGGGGTGTGGGGGGGGGGAACCGGAAGTTCTAGAGTGGACATTTTTTTTTTTATAGTTTAAAAATAATAACAGGAACTAGATAAGGACAAATAAATGAAAGCGAAACAGCAAGAAACAGGGGGCGCCCGGAGACAAAATTCATTTTAAAGCGCCCCTCTTTCTTTTTTCAACTCCCAAACCATCAATAAAATAATATCAAAGCACATTTTGACGCCCCTAACTAGTCCACCCAGGGACATATGTCCCTCCTCTGCTCCTCCTAGCTACGCCTCTGGCTGAAGGTGAATGGATTTAAATGATAACAGTCTATGTAATATGTGATAAGATACCTTATAAATGCCAAGTCCTAGTGATATAAATAAAACTATTTTATTTTACTACAGGCACAGGTAATAACACTCATGTATATAGTGACATCTCTACGAGTTTTAAGTTAAGTCATTACAAGCCAGCATTGGGCTTTGAGTTTCTGGATAAAATGTTGCCTCTTTCCGACTCTTGAGACATAATTGGGCACCAACTTGATCTCTTCAATAACGTACACACAGCACTGAACCTGAACTGGAGACGTATGCTCTTAGATAGCCCATGATGACATAATTTTAAATCAATCGTGAAAGTTTAAATAAACACTAATATAATCGATGCAAAATATATACATATAGGAGCATTTCCCCTAGTGATATTGTGTTGTGTTTATATCAAAAGGTATTCTTTTAAATTATAGTCCTATTAATAGGTTAAAATGCTCCTATATTATTCTCAACATGAAAATGTCATTAAATTTTCTGTTGCTTCCTTTTAGCTTCACCCTTGAGATCCTGAGAGGCAGTGCCGTTTAACCCCGGTAGAAGACAATTAAGAGTCTGTTTGTCCCAAAGTGTGTACGGGCTTTTCAGCATCACAAAAACAGACAAATATGGGCGACCCGAGAGTTCAGTCAGGAAAACTTCTGGGCATTCAGTCGCACAGCTTGCCGTCAAGTTTGTTGTTGGCTCTCCGAAAACTTTCCAACAGCCAATCTGGCATTGTCGGTCCTCGAGCCTATGAATTCTTTCGTGCACAGTTGACCCGTATTGAGATCCAAGTTATTGTTTCCGATGAGCTTCTCTCTAGTGGTCGCGAGAAAATCATAGGTTGGCTGAGATGAGCTCGAGGGCTGTGGTGTGTGTTTCCCCGAAGGCAACTGAGATTTTGACCCTCTGGCAGAGCTCTTGAAAGCCGAAGGGGCAATCCTGTTGTACGCCCCCAGGCCAAGGTTTGAGGAATCCAAGAAGAATTGAGTCCCAATAACGTCCAAGGACATCGTATTTTAATTTAGTAGAGTCTGACCAATGTTACTCTATCAGTCAGTATTTTTTTCAGTGTGTCGTTTTAGTCTAAAGGGCTGAATATTAACTTTTTACTTTTAAGAATAAAATGAATCCATAGAAAGTGTGTGAGAGGGAGAGAGAATTTTTCCCTGATTCCCAATAAAAATGATCACCAATGTTGGTGCCGATACCTAAGAGCCATCACGTGGGCCCTGCAACCCCTAAGAGCCATCGCGTGGGCCCTGCAACCCCTGCGGATATTTTAGGGGCTTAAAGTTATTCTGTGGACACTTTTTTAATTGTCAAATTTGAATGTAAGGTGGGGGGAAGGAGAAAACCGAAAAGTGGCAGAGGCCTCGAAAAGTCAAGCGACGGCTTTGCTTGACCTAGATATTTAATATAAATATATAATATATATTTGTATTTATAAATAGTTTTTGGTTTTATCTTTTATTAAAACAATTTTTGGGGTAAACTACTCAATTAATCAATGAATTAAATTTTTCCTCAAATATTTCCAACACAGAAAAGTACCGCTAACATTATTTTACATTTAAAAAAGAAAGGTAAAAAAAAAGTATAATAAATAAATGTTCCAAATAATTCCAAATTTTACATGATTTGTAAAAAAAAAAATGTTTTGTAGAAAGGTCTATACATTTTTATGGATTTTTAATACTGGGCATTTTTATAAATCGTATATGAATTTGAATGTCATAATTATGTTAAGAATTTACAAAATACATCAAAGAGCTATTAATGTGTGAATTAATCTGGTAAATAGTACAAAAATAAAGTACAGATTTCCCAATGTTTTGTTGATTGAAATGTTTATTTAGAATTTTGGTATTGTAATTTTCTTCTTATAAATTACAAATTGCCTTTCAGTATACTTTAACACATATTTTTTTTACCAAATCCATTGAATTTATTTTTAAATATTGACGATTTAGATTTTATTTTTCTAAAACTATGTAAAAAATGTAATTGACATTTTAACATTTTTTTACCTTTTATTGTATTTTTATCTTTAATAAATAAATGTAAATGTGTGCGTGTGTGTGTGTGTGTCTGTGTGTGCGCGCGCGCGTGCGTGCGTGCAGTTAGGTGCGTGCAGTTGTTTATTATTCTGAAATTACAAAGAAGAAAAGCAGTTGGGAATTTGGCCTAAACATAAGCTAAGAATTTTGTTTATTAAAAAAAAACCCACTCTTTTTATCAGGAGACAAAAGTAGTATATCTAAAGTAAACTCAAAAGCTAAATCCGGCCCTCGGGTATTACCCAAAATGTATCAACACACATCGATCACATGAGGTTTTAATAAGACGCAGTGCCAACGTAGGTTACTAGCATATAAAAAGTTTTACTTTAAGTACACAGGCGTAGGAGGTGGGGTGCGTAGGGGATGATCCGCCCTGGGCGGCACATTGTTTTCATAATAGTGAAGGGTGTCATTTTCGGCAACCTGAAGAGGTGGGTTTTTTTACGTGTAAGGGGCGGCGAAAAGCTTTACCCGTCCCTGGAGGCGCTAACACTAGCTACGGCCCTGCCTAAGAATAAGGTTTAAGAATAACTGCATCGCCGTCACATAACAGTGGCGTAGTGAGGGGGGGGCAAGGGGGGCATCATGCCCCGGGCGCTACTCACAATGGGGCGCCAAATGGTATATTTTAATATAATATTGTATGGTTTTCGAATAGGGGGGGCGCTAGAAAGGTATTGGGGGCGCTAAAAAGGTATTGTGCCCCGGGCGCGAGTTAAGCTCGCTACGCCACTGTCACATAGTCATGCTCCCCCCCCCCCCGGGCCAAGCCAATGTGTTGAAACCTAAAGAGGCTTCCGTAAATGAAGACCAACACTGGGTTAAGTTTAATTATCAAATGATGAGATTGATCAAACTATGCAGCTACTTCTCCGGCATCAAAAGGTGTGCAGATTTGGCTAGATTTTAGATCTATCTATTGAAAAACTGATTTTCAATGTACATTGCCAGGTTATCTTAAGGTCAATGTTATAATCATGAAGTTAAAAGTTTATTATTAAATATCATACAATACCCACAATATTTTGATCCTTTGCTTTCAAAGATGGCACCAGTATAGAAAAAAGAAATGTATTACATTAAAATTACAGATGTAATTTCCAACACATTATTTTTTTATCCCTTTTTTCTGATGACTTATTTGTGTTCAGTTGTCAAGCCTCTATCTATTAAATTGCAATGCAACTAACATTTATAAATATTTTTTTTTTAAGGTTAAGTGTTTCACTGTGCAGTAAACTTATTCTGTTCAATCTTTAAAAAAATATGTCTAATGATATACATGATTTGTTTAAATAATTAAGTGTTAAAATGAAAGCTACGTTTGAGATAGCTTGTCTAAAAAAAAGAGAAACTATTCAGAAATCTGTGGTTCTGGTTCTGGTTCGGTACGTTGCTGCATCCATATACTGGCATATGTGCAACGGTTGGGGAAGCGATGTTGCCAATCTAACGGCTCCTAGCAGATGCCAGGGCGGCCTTGAAGCTTTCGATCGTTGTTTTATTTACAGTCTTTGGATTAACATTAAATTTTAAAGGAATACTTATTCACAAAGATTATAGTCATTTAATTAGTACTCTTAACATGAGACGAACTCCAGTCGTCACATCCGGTTTATTTAGCCCCATTATGGTCTGGACAACAACGAAGAAGAAAGTGTTGATTTATTTAGCCCGGTCCGTCCACATGTCGCACCTACCCGCTGCACGGTCAAATGTTTTGACTCGGGTCACTCACTAACACCGGACACATCTGCAATCTGCTGAGGGCGAGATGACCACACCCAAGTCCAGTCGACTTCGGACGTTGCTGGACACTCGAGGCTAATTTACCGTCGTGCCTCCCGCCGTGTTCGCGATGCCTCGGGGCAGTGCCGAGCGTTGGGCAACTGCTCTATTGTGGTCGCCGTTAATTTGGTTTTTGATGGAGTGGGAACTTCAGCTAGGGTAAGGTGCGAAACATTGAATTCATTTGACAAAAACTAGAAACCAGTTGTCTTTTTTTTTTCCTTGGGAACTGAAACGTTATGGAAATTGGAGAGGGGACGGCGGTTTGAGAAAACCATGTTCATATAGGAGGAAGAAGAAGGGAAGTTGAAGATGATTATGTTTTCTTTCCAATTTCAGATATTATTGGGACATAGAAATAGGGAAATATCCGATAAAAAATAATAATTCAAGACCTTTTTTATTTTGTGGGGGTAGCTTGTGGAAGAGTTCTTTACTTTGCTACAGTGATTCTCATCCAGGGCCGCGGGCAAAGCCTGAATTTAGGCGCTCTCTTCCAACAAAATTATATATTAGCACACACTAATGGAAATCGACTTTTTTTTTTTGGCGCTCTTTGAAGATGACGACAGGGGTGAGTACCCCTTTGTCCCCTTCACATGGCCCCAATCTCATCTATTTTCAGCCCGGGGTAGCTCGTTTATTAACTTTGGATGAAATCAGACGTTAATGTCATAATTAACACCTTTTGCCAATATCCATCATAAATTTGGATTTTTTTTTTTTTTAAAATTCAAAGACAATCGGAGGGGCTCCGATGAGGTGAATTAATGGCACCAAGCTGGGTGGTGGCGAACAAAGCTTCGAGAACCACTGCTTTAAACAAACACAAACGAATTTGCGACAGTGAACTATCAAACAAAAATCGGTTGCTAGGGGTCCACCTCAAGTGGTCATATTCTCACTCGGACACGGATGTAGCCACAAGTCAGGTGAGTGACGAGCCACTCCATGTCAGCTGCCAATCAAAACAAGTCCGCCCGCCCTGCTCCGAGCGTGTCAAGGAGCACCAATGGGTTAATTATTGAACAAAACATTTTAATGTGGTCACCGACTGAGGTTTTGGTCTTGTCTTTTTGAAGCTATATAAATATTTTTTTTAAAAAACTTCCTCTCCTAGGACAGACGTCACTTTTCAATATTCGCCATCTGCTTTCAACTTGATGGAGATAAAGACATGGCTTCTAAGAATAGAATATTTGACTCGTCAAGTCAAAGTTGTCAAACAACTGTAATATATTTCTAACATAGTACGCCTAGCCAGGCGATTCACTTCTAAGAATCTTGTGATGTTTACGGATATTAAGTATATAGAGCATTGTGATGTTACCGGATTTTACAGTATATAGCGCAATCCACGTATAATGCCAATCCCAATAGTTTGTTTGAAAAATGCCCTAAAATGCCACGTGCTCCTATAATGTGATCTGTTAATATTCTCCATAATAATGCAATACGAAGTATACATATATTTATTTTTTAAAATAAAAATGTCTAAGTTATTTAAATTATTCCATCACTCCATCTCTGTGGCGCTGCGGCACATGCGGGGCTTTGGCGTGTCTCCCTCACCACTTCCTTCCACTCAGACCTAATTGATGCTTTTCTATTCCATGCTTGGATTCCCAGCTGCTGTAGATCCTTTTCCACATCATCCATCCACCTTAGCCTGGGTCTGCCTTTAAGTCGTTTTCCTCTGGGGTTTTAGTGGTGCATTCATATGGCATTCTTTCTAGATGCCCCGCCAAGCACAGTCTGTCCTTTTTTTTTAAATTTCTGTTACTAGCGTGGGATCCTGGTATAATGTATAAACTCCGGGCTGGTTCGTATTCTCCAAGTATTTACATTTTTTTAAATATTTAAAATGAACCGATGTCATGCAGTTACCACTTTGCTAATATTCCTTCATAGAAGCGCTACTTACACTACCTGTGTTATTCGGCTGCATGGGCATTAAATTGTAGTATTATGTCTCATTTACATGTAATAAAAAAGTCTTACACGCGCGTATTATGTGATCCCATACTTTTAAGTAGCCTTTTATTCACCCAAAATACACGGTGATATGTTATGGCTCTATCCAGTGTTAAGCCACCTGTATTTCTAATACAATAATATAATTGTAAGCGCAATCCCTATCTTCTGAGCCATATATTCCCCCCACCCTCCTGCGGCATCCATAAGGCTAGGTTTCTCAACCAGAAGTGCCCGAGCCCGCGGGCTTGCAGTGCGGGGCAAGTGCTCGGAAAATCAGGTATATTGGTTTTTTTTTTTAAATTAACAGTAGAATATGTTTTTGTAGTGTGTTTTATTTTTGTGCGCCTTTTTTTTGTTCTGTTGCATATTTTGGTTTTTTGCTAGTTAATTACAGAATTAAAACTACCATAACTGAAGTATTGTTATACCAGGGCTTAACCTGGTGCAGTTGTGTGTTGTTTTTTTTTACACCATGACCGGGTATTTTGAGATGTCATAGTGAGAGTACATTGCCATCGTGAACCGTTTGTGTCAAGAAATAAGCCACTGAAAAGAACTGGTAGAGGAGATTCTGACGTTCATTTTAAAACAAAAATTTACGAAACAACAGTCGCAGGATAAAGAAAATAGCAACCTATTTACCGGAGTCCAGACGTTACGCATGAAGCTCGATGTGTGACAGAAGAACACGAACAATAATAACAACGAATAATACTCGCCTCTCCCTGAAAAAAATCAATATTTTTACTGGAGTTCAGATGTCGCACTATGAGCTCGCGTGCGTGACAACCTTTTTAACTATTAATATAAAACATGTGGAGTTGGGGGAGGGGGTGGTTTTGAAATGGAACGCACCTGGAGCAAAATATTTATAATAGATTTATTTATTTTATTACAATATTTTTCATGGGGAGGGGGTGAAGGAAATGTTTTGCAGTCGAGAGGAGGTGCGGCGCAAAAACAAAGTTTAATTACCCTTGCATAAAGCCATATATATGTGAACAAGTACTAGGCATAAAATATAGCTGTGGGGGAAGTACGGATATGTTCACTGTGCCCAGGCATGACCCAATAGAGTTCTAGTATGTCGTAGCCCAGTGCCCCCCAATTGCTCGGAATTCCGACTCTGTACATGACCGGTCGTTCGCAAAAATTATTCACCCAAATTATTTAAACCTATTTTGATATATTTTAACAATAAATATTTATGTTTATTTTTCTTTGAAAATTTGATATAAATTCTTTTTTAAAAACATTTATGTATTACTTTTATATTTCTAATAAGAAATCAACATTATATATTAGGGTTACAATAAAAATTATTTTATCATTTGAAAACCATTAGTGCTGTACAGTGCCGGCGCTAGACATTTTTAAGAGAAAAAAAAAAAGAAATAAGGAAGGAAAAAAAAAAGTGAAGAGGTTCAGAAAAAAAAATGAGCTGGCCCTGGCGCTGTAAGCCTGCTTCTATTTTAGGTTAGCGCAATTTGTTTTTTTTTTAAATCGGCAAAGAAAAAAAAAATTTATCAAAATTGTATTTGCCCAAATTTGCATTCCTCTAGACAAATGAGGATCCTGGTGAATTGGTGAGTGTAATTTTCTTGTAAATTATTAATACATTTACCGTGAATCGCATTTCTATATCACTAGAAGTGAGTCTGCTTTCCTCTCTTCCCCGGGCGCCAAATACTCTAGCTACGCCATTGGGTGTAATGACAATAAGAAAATAGCCTGATCAATGAAGATCAAATTTAATTTTATAATAAAAGTTGTAACAAAGAAGATAATGTGCAAATTAAAATAATACATCCTACACAGATCTCTGAAGTTCTCAATCAACCGTGGACAACCCCTTGCATATTGTCAGGCGACTCCTGATTGAGTTACGACCCATACTCATAGATTGGGTACACTAGCTCTTGGTAGTGTAGGCTGACAACTATATTTGGATGAAAAATGGAACAAGGCGAAACCAATAAGGGGCCATAAACGATGTCGCGCGTCTTGGGGAGGGGGTGTCATGAATTTTTGACGATTTTGTGTGGTATAAGTGTATAAAATATATGTTACAGTTACAATTTTATACGAATTTTTTTGGGTGGGGGGTTCAAAAAATAGGCCATTGTGACGTCATTAGTAGATGACCCTTTAACAAGGTAAAAAATCGTTAAACTTATTTCAAGCTTGTGGCCGTACACGCCCCCTCCCCCCTAACATGACTGTAGTTAAATTACGCCACTGTCAACAACTATTCGGATTTAAGAATACAAGATTTTAACATTTAGTACATGCTTAGTAACGACAACTCTACTGTTTTGGGATTCCGGTCACGTGATTGCCAAGTGTCGCAAGATGGAGGATAACAACTATTTACTCTTGACGCTGACACGCAAACATGTTTAAAAATAGTGGAAAGTATGCAATGCACTATTTTAAAGGAGCTTGTGTTGTTAAATTGCAATACTCGAATTATATATATTAAAAGATTTTTAACCACGGATGCTACTTGCATATTACGTGTAAAATAAAATGTATTTTAATAGGCTCTAAATCTAAATTATCTAAAAAAAACTGAGCTACACTGCTACACCTCAAATTAAATAAAGTAAAGTCTAAAATAAACACTTGTTGAGCAAATTATGAAGTTAGCAGTTAAAAAGGTTAGCATACAAACTAAGAATATTATAATTGTATTAACATTTAAATTAACAGTCGCAATATAAGTAGAGCCAGTAGTGCAATAGGCAATAGTTGAATGGAGTTCAAAATTAATTGTGACTTGTCTTGTTAGTGTTAGTGACTTACTCTGACTTAGCCGGACACACATTTCACACACTATTTTGGCAGACTTTTACTTTTACCCCAGCCCCCCAATTGTCACATATTGTCCACAAAATGTATACCCCCTTATAATACATTGTCACAAATTTATGAAACCCCCCCCCCCCCCCCCTAAAGCCTCTTATTCCTTGATGCCTTATGGATATTCAAAACAAATTTTTTTTGAGGACCATCCATAAATGAGGTCACATGCTTTTTGGTCATTATTTAACTACCCCACACTTGATGGGAGACTGGTGCTGGTACCAAACTTTGGTATCAAATTTAACAGGGAAGAGAGTTGCTTTGACAGTTCTAAAAATGCATCTCAACTTGCTTACAATATTATATTATGTATAGGTACTTTGGTAAAAAATTCAACAATTTTTATAAAATAAACCAATGGCATAGTTGAATAGAGCTAATTTTTAACAGAATTATAACACCAAAATCATATTTTTAGCTGTTGTAGTTTTAAAGTTATGAATTTTTAAAGTACGACTTAGTTTGTCATTTTTTAACATGGACAGCATCGCCACATTCTGTGACCCAATTCTGCTGTTCGCGTCACGAGCTAAATAACTCTTGTTTTAATGATAATTTTATACGAATTTTATTTTCAGAACTAATGCTGTATTAAAAAATAATGTTATACAATTATAATTTATCTAACTATGCACTTTGTATACCAGTAAATTTAATATAATGTATTAATATAAGGCTTTTCTGTTTACCAAATCTACAGCGTCCATTATACCACTATAAGCGAAGCTATATAGTCTATATATATAAGGCAATGCATCCCCTAAAATACTGTTTGGGATCTACTTATTTTGAACTTTCAACTTTGGCACATGACTAATTAATTAAAACTTTCTCTGACCAATGGTTGAATAGTTTTGCACACGGCAAACTCTTATGAATGAAACTCTGAGGTAGTACTGCCATTATGCAAGGTCTGTGAATGGTTGCCCTTGACGACCTTTTGCACACGGAGAATTCTGATAGCTAATAATATGGACTCTACCGGGTTTTTAAAACTCAAATTAAAACCTTCCAGTTTAAATCTCTTTCAAATGCATTCTAAAACACAAGTTATCAAATATTTTGAAGTATATAGTGGTAATAATTGAATATTTCCTAAGCTAAGTATCGGCGTCTTCCGCCATTTAAAAGGGGGCGTGATCACTAATCCAAAATGGCCTGGGCGACCTGTGCATAATGAGGTCAACGTTGGAGAGAATTGAGAAAATGTGACTTGAGCTAGCGCAATGAAATTTTGCACACATATACTTCAATATATTATCCAGACCTACATTTAATATGAAAAACCTACCCTGAATATTTAGACCGAATTTTTTAATGCAAAGATGCCTTATATTAACATATGATTTTCCTCACTTAAAGTTGTTTTAATGATAAAAATAACTTAATAGGAATGTAGGTCAACATTTCTCCTAACGTAAATGGGCGGAGTTTGACCTTAATTATGGACCAGAAGGACGCCTGATTTATTCTAATTACATGCACATAAAAAATTAAAAACTCGGATTTCATTGCGCCGACCTCCATTTCCGATACAAATTTTATAGGAGTGTCCCTTGCTTCGGCAAAGTACCTATTATGTATCATATCTTTTGTGAAGCATAGTGAGGAATGCATTATAAAAACCAATAACGTGTTTAAAACCGGATTCCTAAAACTAATAACACGTTTGTTGAAAAAGATCATATTAACATCCCTACTCTGGAGCTTATCAGCTTCTCTGTTTAGAAAAAATTTTGAAGTTTCTTAAACTATATGCTTAAAATAAAACATAATTATTTTCAGTGTGTAACCAAATAATTTGCTGTAAATGAAGTACTTTTTGAACACCAACTGGATGCAAGACTCAAAATCAAGAGCAACTGAAATTAGCTACAAAGTTGTTTTCAAGGCCATGTCCAACTGGTGTTTTAACAAAATTTGTAAGGTAGTCTATTTTAGTTAAACTGAAGAATTAAGTTTACAAACATATAGTCCATTCAATGTTCTTTCATTTGATACCTCATTTTGTCTTACAAACCCAACAATATTTTAAATAGTTTTTTTAATCCCAACCTCTCACTTCTGGTACCCCAGGTTCGAATAGCCACTTTGTTTTTAAAACTTGTATAGATTTATTCTATATTGAATATTATTGAATCTCTTTTCATACAAAGTTATGATGATATTTATATTTATAACAACTTAATGAAATTCCATATATTCTTGCAGTAATAGATTGAGTTGTTATTCAGTAAAACGACATGGCAGGAACAGATGCTGAAATGGAACTTGAACAGAACCAGCTGCAGATTCAACATCTCAAGGCTTTAGTTCGTGATAGAGATGAAGCTTTACAAAATAAAGAAAAGGAGCTGCAAGTAAGGCTTTCAATAGATTTTATTGCACAGAGATGGTAACTTGCTAGTTTTTGTTTTGTTTTGTTTTTGGCAGTTACTACTTTTAAATTTTTGGTAAGATTTGATGTAAGTCTTTGAAATTAAAAATGTTTAGTTATCAACTGTGATTTAAGAGTTCAGAGTTATTCTTAAAATAATAATCATTGTGATATCAGTCAACCGGAGATAAAATACCATAATTTTTGTAGTTGAAGCCCTAAAAACCATTTCATTAAACAAGTAAAAAGATTATTGATTGAAGATATTATATTTCCACCATTAATAACAGCGTCTCAAAAAATATAGTTACATTTGAACTTTTAGTGAATTAGGGTTTATTTGCACCCTCATTTTACCATAATACTGT
The DNA here is from genome assembly GCA_964017045.1 of Omphiscola glabra. Classification (NCBI taxonomy): domain Eukaryota; kingdom Metazoa; phylum Mollusca; class Gastropoda; family Lymnaeidae; genus Omphiscola; species Omphiscola glabra. Next base: position 28,449,306 of record OZ024798.1, on the reverse strand, counting down.
TGAAAGCAGTGGGAGGTATGTTTATAAATAGTTTACCAAACACAAAATTCACTGCTTCATTTGTGAAAACCTAAGAATGGACTACAAATGAAATGTGTGCCCTCCTAAAAGTAATACCAATGTACTTAAATGGTAAGGATGGTAGACAGTAATCAGCATTCTTGTATGTTAATGTCTATTAATACAAGCTGGCTTACTAAATAGAAAGAAATTAAATGATGATATGTCAGTTTGTTAATGTTAACCAATTTATATCCATATTTAAATTTATGTATGTCAAATGATTTCTAGTGTATAAGCAAATGTTTTCTCTAGTCAGCTCAAAGAATAGAAATTTAGTGCTGACCTATAAATTTTTAATAGAAAATAGAAAAACTTTAAATTTCTAGGTGTTCACATTTTTTTGCACAAGACTCACTTATTCCACTTGTTATTCATTAGATTTGGTACCATTGGAAGAAGATGAAAAATATACTTGTATTAGTGTGTACTATTGTAAATCCAAAACTGAGGATTAAATTATGACAAATGCTTTGTATTCATTTTTGGCATTTTAATACTGTAGTTTTAATTATTAAATTGATTGTTTAATCTTCAGAAATGTATTGAAATATAACTATTCTTCTTTTGTCAGCATTATAATTGTACTATTTTATGCAACTCACTGATCAGTTCTTTGTTTCTTGTAACAATGCATTGGAACCAACATGAAGGAAAACTTGACATATAAAATTATGGAGGTGAACCTTTGTCTTATAGGAAACAAATGCAAAGATGTCCAAGCTGCGTTTGCAAGCTAAAGCAAAAGCTGCTAAAAAAACACAGTTGTCAGATGTGAAAAAAGCACAGGAGGGTCATGAAAAAGTAAAGCTTCCATATTTGATTCTGAGTATTTATCAATGCAGGCTCCTAAGCTGGACAATACAAATATTAATAGATATTGAAACAGACTTGTGATCTTTTATCATCTTATCTAACTTTGTAAATAATCTCCTTAACAAAATTTTGTGACAATCCAAACGTGAATTCCAATTTGATTATATTGCCAAAAAAAAAATGTGTCTCATTCTAATAAGATGTGATTTTTTCTTTCTGTCTAGGAGCCACTTGAAGAAGGGGCAAGCCAAGAAGATGGTGCTCATCAGGCTAACAGGGCTAAGGCACTCCTTCTTAAGCGGAAGTTGGAAGAAAAGGATCGTATAATTGCTGAAAAAGAGGAGGTGATTCGTGTGAGGGAAAGCCAGCTAGAAGCCAAAGAGAGGGTATTGGCAGAGCGTGATGGATTTGTTGCTGACTTGAATGATCAATTAGAACAGAAGACAAGAGCTATGGAGAACATGCAGAAATCATCAGGGGGTTCAAGTTCAGGGGATGAAGTGGTAAGTTAAGTATTTGTTAATATTTAAAAGGATTTAGTGATCTTAAATCGCTATGTTCTTTTTTTGAAATCATTTTTTTAATGGTCAAACATGCTAGAATATAATAAGCTGAAAACTTCTTTTGCATACCTCACCAAAGCAGTTTCCTATCATAAGTACGTTATAGATAATATTTTTCTATTCTGTAAAATATCCTACATGATTGAATTTAAAAATAAAATTCTGCGATGAATTCATTGTAGACAAAAATGACCATAAAAGTGTATTTCAAATATTTCCCTTCAACGACATAGTATAAGCAATATTTAATGGTTCAATATTTTGTGTTCTTAACAACTGATATTATTTATTTCTTAATGTAATACAGAGTCAGATGTATGCTCAAATGGTGTATAAAGATCGCAAGATAATAGAACTAAATAATAAAATACTTGATCAAGACAAAAGAATCATGGACCTGCAAGAGTTTGCTGGTGAGAAAGATCAGGTGATACGCGGCAGGGATAAAGTTATAGAAGTGTTACAAAATTCCATAAAAGAAAGAGAGCAAACAGTCCAAGACCAAGCATTACTGATCAGTAAACTAACAGCCAGGGTGGAGTCTACCAATGAGAAAGTAGATGATGTCACTGAGCAGCTGAGGCAGAAGAGTCAAGAACTCAAGACTGAGACTGAACGTTTTCACATCAAGCTGACTGAGTCACAAAAGTATTTTGAGGAGATGCTCCAAGACATGGACACAGAGACCAAAAGGTAGGAATGACAATTGAAAGGATCCTTATTAGTAGTTGCTTTTTTTTCTTTTTGTACATAAACATTAATTTATAATGCACTAGTGGATACTATTTCTCAATCTTACTGCCAAAAATGTTCTGTTATTTCTTTATTTGCATAAAATAGTCACTTCATAATTTTGATCTTTCCCTTAGGCTGCAAGAATCTTTTTTAAATTTTCCTCTAGATTTTTAAAATTCCTTCAACTATTCCCATTAAAGAAAGGTGTTTGAAACTGCTGCTAAAACTCTTCTTCTTAGGTTGCGTGCTGTTATAGAAGAAAAAAGTAAAGAACTGTCCTTAAGAGAGAATGATTTAATACAGCTGATATCCAAGCACGAGCGAGACATTGAATCTCTCATGAATAAGGACAATATCAACCTTCAAGATCATGCCCTTCAGATGCTGGAGAATAAACTCAAGGATACTAATGATGTTCTTGATGGAAAGGTTAGACGAAAGAGAAATTAGTGTCTGTCTGTGTGTGTGTTAGGTTTTGAGGGGGGGGGGGGGGGCTACAAAGTCAAATTTACGTTTTCTTTGATTAAAAAACCCAGGTTAAAGAGTCTTGTGCAAGTTGATCAATATTATTCTATAAGCCTCTGGCAGTTTGACCTGAAAATATTTTAGTTTAAAAAAAAATTATATCACTTAAATTTTGTTTACTTCAAAGTTACAATTTATTTAAATATATTTTTTTTTTTTAGCTAAAAGTAATCTCAGTCCTTCAGAAAGAGAATGCTGATAAGGATAAGGAGTTGTCAGACAGCAGAGATACGCAGAGACTTTTGAAGGAGAAACTGCAGATGACTTCAGAACAAATGATGATCCTACAAGCCAGTTTTGTTGATATGGAAACCCAGTGGAAGGATGAGAAATTGAGGTTGGAGAATAAACTAAAGGACACAGTTGAAAAGCATGAAACAGAGGTGAAATTTTATTTGCTTTAGTGTTATTGTTATTTAAATTATATACTCCGCTGCTCATTGGCTTTCCCCCAACCAAATAATTTCTTATTGAATGTACAGCTATTATTTTGGATGTTAATAAATGATAAAAACAACTAAATCATGCTTGTTCAAATTTATTTTACAAACTAGTTGTCAGAAAAAGAACTTCAACTTCAGACCCTGCAGTCAACACTAGCACAGTATCAGACTGCATACACACAGGCATCTATACAGTATGGTCGTCTGCAAGAACATTATCAGCAAGCCTTGGCTGGACATGTTGATCCTGAACATGTTAAAGAGGTGAAATTGGACCCTTATTTTAAGATATCTCTCTACCACAACAAAGTGAAGTTAAATTTGTCTGTATATCAATGAAAATAGAATAAGTAAATTACAGAAGTAAGAATATAGAAATGTTTTCTTTTGCTAAAATCAAATCAAAAGAAAAGGTTAACAAATTAGGTTGAAAAAGAGCAACATTAGAATTCATGATAAATAAATAATTTCAGATGTCAGCTGCTGCCAGCAAGGATAAGAACTCTGACATTGACAGGATGAAAAAAGAACTGGAAGAAGCCGCTCTAACCATTGACAAGCTCTCTGCACAGGTATTTTTATCCACAGAAATAAGTTTATCATTTAATTTAATTACATTCTTTCTTTCCAATTTTGTCATATTATTGATAGTTGTATAAGTATTCCTATAGGCTTTATTTGCATTGGACTCTGTTAATTGGATTAAAGATGTTAATGCAAGAAGAGCTCAACATGAAGTAGAAGTTATGTTTATTTATCTACTTATAAGTTTGGTGCAATCAGAGTAAATACTTATTTAGCCTAAAATGGCATAATCCCATGTATCTTAAAACACTAGAGTCCATGGTATTAAAGATTATTTAGGCCACAGTGTGGTGCAATGGGAAAATATCTATCTTATAATCAAGAGGAACTATGAGTTTGGCCACAATTGTCTTTGGTTATGGACAAATGGTAATGTGGAAAACATGAAGCCCAGCAAGGCAGCCATGCTTGGGGGGAGGAGGTAAACCATGAATAAACCTTGAAACACAGCACTTGTAAAGCAGGATGAAATTTGGTCTGGGAAGTTTTGGGGGAGGGGGGCGCTTGTCCATGCCAAACCTAAAAAAATAACACTGTTTGTTGACAGTAGAAGAATAATTGAAATATAATAGAGCATCTTACAGCAGTTATCTTTTGGTGTGTTTCTGTAGGTTAAAGAATTAGAGACAAATCCAAGAGTTACTTCACAACAAACCGCTGATGAAGGGGGAGCCAAAAGTGACACGAAACTGCTCAAGGTCAAAGCTCAAATGACCAATAAAATTAAAGCACTCGAGAAGCAGCTGCAGGAGTTCAAAGAAGTCAGTTACTGTTATTTCACATTATCATTATAAATAGTGAGGCAAAGTTCATGACTCTTTATTCTTTTTTTTTTAAAATCTGGTTGTCAAACTCCTGTTTATACTAGATTGGTAAATTCATCAAGCTCTTTCACACATTGCAATATGTCGTACTAGCACTGAATCAACTCAAGTCCTTTTCTATAATAAATACAACTTTAATATTTAATTAGATTCACAGACTGAAAATACCATAAACACATGTATAGCCCAGCTCGCTTACAGAGTGAAATAAAACACAACCTTCTTCCACAACGTTCCTTTCACGACTGCTCACTAATCAACACGTACGTTACAAAACAGACCGGACACTCCGACATAATAGTCATAAGAATGCATCACCAAGTAATTGCGGGAAGAGCGTTCAATAATTAAAAAATCTTTCAAAAACACACTGTGCGTAATCAAACATAATATCCAGTCACAACAATCATTAATGAACTCCCATACTTGACACTGATCACATTGTTATTTCAGGATCAAGGCAATTGTAGTTTGATCAAATTTATTTTCAGAACAAACAGCCGGCAGATGAAGTTGCATCCCTGAAAAGCAGAATAAAAGAACTAGAGGATGAGAAGAGAGATTTTGAAGAGAAGCTGGTGGAATTCAATGAAAAATCATCAACACTAGGTATTTTATGTTCTGCTAGTAAAAATTATTGGTAAAGATAAATGAAGAAAGTATTTCAAAGTAACAGTCATCTGAATAATTCATCTGAATAAGTCATCATCTTTATTACATTTAATGGTTAAGAATATTGTGATGCTAATATTTTCTCTTTTTTAAAAACAACTTCTCATCCCAGTAGAGCTTAGAGCACAGATTGAAGAGCTGCAAGGAGTAGTGGACATGGTACATGATCAGAAAGAAACCCTTCAAAAAGAAATTGATGCCTTAAAGCAAGAAAACATGCAGCTCACCCAGACAATCACAGACTTACAGGCAACTCTTGACTCTGTAAGTTTTCTTTTTAATTTTTTAAGAACTAAAGTGAGAAACTTAATTTACCACATTTTGTTGTACATGTGCAAATAATTTTTCCAATTACAAAAAAGTAATTTTAAAGATTCAACATGTCATTTACGTTGTTATACAGGCTGAAGGAAGTCAAATGCAAGAACTCCAGGATGCTAAGACTGCCTTGAGAAATTCTGAGGTTGATAAACATAGTTTGCGAAGAGAAATGGAGGAATTGAAACAAAGAGTTGATGACTATGAACAGTATAAGGAAGAGACCTTGGTGAATTTGGTATGTTATTTTTTTTAATGTACTTATGTGTCTTATGTGCATTAATGTATTTTAAAAAATAATCTTTAGCTTTAAGAAAGATATTGCAAAAATTTAATGTAATCTTTTAGTGACTGGTATTAATCCAAATATCTTTATGTTTTGTTCCTAAGTACATTTCTTGTTATAAAATTGCATTTTCGGGCACTGATTTATATAAAGTGTAAATGATTTGTAAATATACATTTTTGTTATAGAAAGAAGAAGCGGAGAAATTAATAGCACTGGAGGCGGAATCAAAAACTCTTCACGCTGAGCTGGAAGTAAAAACTGCTAGACTTTCTGAACTTGAGAGGGATAAAGCTCTTCATGACATTAAACTCTCAGAGATCGAACAAGAGAAGCAAGGTTTGGAATAGGCTTCAGCATTTAAAAAAAAAAAAATTATCATAAGCAGACATTTGTGAAACTGCTGGGAGTTAAATGCTTTTCTGATATTTCTAAAAACCTGTTTACACAATGAAAAGAAATATTAACATTAACTTTCCATTGCAAGTTTGCATAATGTATATTTATAACAATTCCTTTTTTAAAAAAAGAAAGAAAGAAATGTATTATAATTCAGAGGCTTTGTTGGGAAAAAAAGGAATATAGAATTGTTGAATGCATTAGATGAGTGAGATCATGTTAATGTTTTGACATTTTAGGACTTGAAAAGGATAAATCTGAACTGTTGCACGAGCTGAGGACTGCAAAGGAAAAGGCTGATTATGAGAAACAAAGCGCCTCTGAGCTTGAAAGTGAAACTAGTGATTTAAAGGTTAAAGTAAGTATAATAGTCATTTTTTGTTATATCTTTCATTAAAAAAAACAAAACATTTGCATCTTTTGAAAGTCACTGACATTAACAATGGATAAAATGTATTGTAAAGTCATTGTTTATGGATATAACACAAACCCTGATTAATAAACTCAAACACTGCAATTGTCTGTCTATGGTTTCAAGACACATACAAAATAAAGGTTAGTGTCAAACAAAGAAAATGGAAGGAAAATTATCATTAAATGGGTTTAGTAAATGATCATGAACTGGAATCTACCAACATTTTTCTTAGGTGGAAGTTGGATTTAATTTTTCTGAAAATCTTTTGTGTGTTTTACAAAATAATATAAAACTCTTTTTTTTCTTGTTTCATCTCCACAAGATCTCTGAGCTGACTGCAGCTTTGTCAGATGAACAGAATATAAGCAAGGAACAGAAGGAGCAGATTAATGAGTTGTTTTCAAAGTTAACTGCTCTTGAACTTCAACTGCAGGAATCTGTTTCAAACTTGGAGAAGGTCACAGAAGAGCTTTCATCCGCCGAGCAAGAGAGAGTGAGTTCAAGGAGTTTTATTATAAAATTTTCTTGCTTTGATATACTTTTATAGAGCATAGTTTTACAACAGTTATTCTCATTTATTAATAATTTTTGACACAAGTTGCAAGCTTGTTCACTAAGGTGATTTTATCCTTCCTTGATTGACATTTGATAAATGTGTTCAACGCTTAAATTGAAATTTGCTAAAATATGTTTAATGCTTTAAAATTCAGAGATTGTTAGTTTGTACACCAAATATATAGTTATTTGCACAATAATGGATATAAAGAACCAATGAACTGCTATCTGTTTCTTTTTTAACTATAGGACATCATCAGCCCTGATAATGTTGGGTATATAAATAGCATCACCAAGCTTAATTATAAAAGTTTGATTGAAAGTCTAATTCAATCAATTTTTTTCAACAGTATTCTAGTCCCATTTACACCTGCACTTTGCGAGCATAGCTGATAAGGCTTTAAGATAATAATAGTAACCTCTTTGAAATTTTGCATAGCACTTGGTTTAGTGTTGAATACAAGAAAATTAATGCAGTTAGCAAGCTGAATTTTATTCTATTTGTACTGTAAATATTATTTGTATGCATGAATTTTGGGATTCATATAGCATTTAACCCATGCCAAAACTAATTTTTAGTGTTCATGAGCAGCACAGTAAAAATGTATTGACAAAATAACAGCATGCTTAGTTTCATATTGGTATAATTATCTCATAGCATGGTTTAAGACATGATTCTCTTATTTAAATGATGGAAAAAAAGAAGGTCAAAATCTTGCACTTTCTTTTTGAATGGTTATGTGAAATAATCAAAAGCTCAATCCATTGAGTGTAAATGTTAAAAGGTTTTTTGGGGGGTGATAGTGGTAAAACTACAGTGCATGGATGATGTAGATAAATATTATTTTTAGTGGAAAATTGGATTTGATATTACTCAATATACATCTCATGTGCAAGAATGGTGATAACCTTGAAGCATTCCCTGGAATAGAGTCATGTTTTAAGCTAGATGTTTCTTTCTGGAACACTTAGATATTTAAAAAAAAAAAAAAAGCCTTGTAAACTAATGCTTCTAACCTATTAGGGGAGGAGAGGTTACAAAGTGTTCTACATTTATTAGTTTCTTTAATATTTTAGTTTCAGTTATCAGGATTGTTGCTTCTTGTATATTTTTCTTCCTTCTATGTAAAAGCTGTTTGATTTTTTTGTAAAACTGGGTTGTAGGAGAGACTACTTTGTTTCAGGTGGCCATCAATGCTGAGCTACAGTCCTGTTCCACCAAAGCAGATCTCTTACAGCAAGAGAAAGAAAATATCCTGGCTGAGAAGCTCAACCTTGAGGCGGACAGAGCAAGTTTACAATCCGAACTTGCAGTTGTTCGGTCAGAACTGCTAGCTACGTCTCAACAGACGGCATCCCTGAAAACTGAACTCCTTAGTGAGATAGACAATCTACGGTCTCAGTTGGAGAATCAGGCCAAAGGTCTCAGTGATAAGTCTTCATCCCTAGAGAAATTCATGGTTGATCTCGCTGCAGCAAACGAGGAGGTGAGATCTCTGAAAGTGTCCTTGGAACAAAGTGGTGACTGCTGTAAGGAATTTGAACTCCAGGTCAAACAATTAAAAAGAGAGCTGGATGTGGCCAGAGAGGGTCAGAGTGAAAAGGGAAAGGAGCTGGAGGAGAAGACCACTTCTCTGCTCACTCAACTTTCAGAGCTTGAGTCTGAGCTCGCCTCTCAGCAAAAATTGTCCTCCACTCAGCAAGCTACCATCTTGGAATTGTCTTCCCACTTGGATGAAAAGAAAGAGGAGGTAGTTCTTGTAAACCAGCAGATGGAAGAACTCAAACATTCCCTTCAGCATGCTCAGTTGACTGTGATAGAGAAAGATAAGGAAATACAAACTTTAAAAGATAGTCTTGAAGTAGAAACAAACTCAAAATCAACACTTGAGGAAAGTTTGGACAACATCTCTCAGAAATGTAACTACATGACAGAAGCACTTTCAGAGAAGGAAGCATATATCAAACAAAAAGAGGAAGATAATGCTAGAACTATTGAATCTCTAAACATTTCTCTAGTCTCTGTTCAAACTGAGCTAACTAGTGCCCATGACAACATTAGTCACTTGCAGTCTGTGATAGAGAGTAAAGAATCTGAACTGTTGGTCCTTAAACAAAAATGTGACAGCCTGCAGCAACAAATATTGACACTATCTTCAGATTTAGACTCGTCTGCCTCAAAACTTTTGGAGTTTAAATCTATCAACGAATCCCTCCATCAGCAGGTTGCATCCTACAATGAAAAGGTCACAACAATGTCTCGTTCTATTGATGAAGATTCTCAACAAACCCAAGAAATTATACAGAAACTGCTCGATGAGAAAGAGTCATCACATCAACAAGTCACATCTCTGGAAGCTGAAGTTGCTGCAGCTCGTAATGCCTGTGCTGATAAAGACTCTCAGCTTGTTTTACTGAATGCAGCTCTGTCAGAACAAGAAAAGCGGGCTGACAGCCTACAAACAGCCCTGCAGAAAGTTCAAGCAGACAAGAGCCACTTGGACCAGCAGGTGAGGACTTTGTGTGAGAGTAATCAGCTTGCCTTACAAGATGTATCCTATCTTCAAACATCACTTGACTCTATACAGTTTGATAAGCATGCACTTCAATCTTCTGTCGACACTCTAACTGCATCTGTCCATGAGAAGTCTTTGCATGTACAGTCTCTTTCAGATGAATGCAGCATGCGGGAGAAGTCTCTGTCTGAGGCAGACACCAAGTGTTCTGAACTCTCCCATTCAGTGGAGTCCTTGCAGTCATCACTTGATGACATGCATGCCCAGTGGTCCTCTAAGTGTGAATGTTTTGACAGGTTACAGCTGTTGTACAACCAGCAGCTTCAAAAGCTAGAAACAATTGAGAGAGATTCTCAACTAGCTAACGAGTCTGTTAAAACATTGACTAGTAGGTTAGAGGAGGAGCACAGTGGTTACCTATCTGTTTTGGAAAAATGCCAGCTACTTGAAACTGATTTGCTTAGACATAGTAGTGAAGTCTCTAGATTAACAGAGTCATGTAACTCTTTGCAAGAAGAGTTAAGTAACTTAGAATCAGATTCTAGTAAAAGGGTTTCTTCATTAAATGAACAAGTTCTTGTCTTGACATCTGAGCTCCATCAGCAGAATGAAACCAATGCTGACCTGGGTAATCAGCTGAATGTTAGAATGAACAAACTTGTCAACTTGCAGTCCTTACATGATGCACTAGAGACAAAGCTGAAAGAGAGAAATTCACAGTTGGAACTCCTGATAGCAGACATGGAAACTAAGTCACAATCCACAGTTAGTTTATCACTTGAGATGCATCAGTTGAATTCATCCATGGAGGATCTGAAGGCAAAGTTTGATGCTTCATCTAGAAATGTCGACACTCTAAAATTACTCCTGGAAGAAAAGACCAACGAGGCGGCTGATTTACTCTCACAACTCAAAACATTAAACTCTGACAAGTCCTTGCTGATGGAACAACTTGAAGAAAAGAGCAGTCAGCTAGAGGAAAAAACCGCGCTGATGCTGGGAAAGGACACTGATCTAGATTCAGCTGCAGCCCAGCTCATGGAACTGCAGGTGCAGCTCTCGGAAACCACCTCAAATTTGACAAAAACTGGTTCACAGCTCAATGAACTACACATGCAGCTTATAGAGAAAGATCTCCAGCTGAATGAGCTGAACACAGTGTTGAATGAGAAAAGTTCCCTTCTTGACAGGGCAACCAAAGAACTAGAAAGTTTAGCAACTGAAAGATCTGATCTGATGCTACAGCTGAAGGAGCAGAACAAAAAGTTGACAACACTTTCAGTTACCTATGACCAAACAATTTCAGATTTTGTCAATTCTCAGGACTTGTTGCAGCAATCTCAGAACAATTTAAAAGAGGCATTAGGTTCTTCTGAATCTGCCCAGCTCAACTTGAAATCAGTCAGGCAGTTACTGGATGAAAAGGAGGCATTGTTGTCAAACACTCTGGAAGAACTGTCTCATTGTAACAAGATACTCCTAGACAAAGCAATAGAAATGAGCCAGTTAAAAGAATCCTCCAGGCTGACTATTGAAAGTCTGAACCAGGAAATCCAAACACAGGGTAACAATCTCATCATTTCAAAAGAAGATCTCAGCAGTAAGATACAAGAATTGAGCAATGTGACCAGGGCCTATGAGGCATGTACTGAAGAGTTGCACATGTTAAATGAGAAGTTAGAATCTACAGAGAGTGCTTTTACATCTTATAAGCTTCAAGCCAGAAACACCACCTGTGATTTGGAACACACTGTATCTGAGCTAAATCTGCAAATCTTGTCATATCAATCAAGTCTTTCAGCATCACAAGAAACTGTTGACACCCATGTTAAAGAGATCTTCGAGTTGAAATCTCACCTGCAGTTTTCAGAGGCAAAACACCATGATCAGGTTCAAGAACTAGAATCTGTGCTGTCTGCCTTGAAAGCGTCATATGGGCAAGAAGTTGAGGAACTGAAAAGTTTAAACAAAGGTTCGCACGAAGAACTTCTGTCGAAAGTGGAGAGCTATAAAGCAGATCTGAATTTAGCCAGGACATTGTTGGAAGAGAAAGAAGCTGAAATTACAAAAGTTGATGGCCAAGTTTCAGAACTGAGGGTTTCCTTAAAGGAGAAAGATACAGCGCTGCATTTATTACAAGAGAGAAATGAAGCAACTGAGTCGCAAAACTCTATACTTCGTGAAGAGCTGAAGAAGACAGAAGAAGATTTACACAGTCTAGTCACACAGTACAATAAAATCCAATCAGAGCTGGAACTTGTGGTGTCCAGGCATAGAGAGGAGGAAGAACAATTCTATAGTTTAGTCAGCAAACATGAAGTTGTTCAGCAAAAGTTTGCAGATCTAGTCATAAGACATGATGAAGCCATGCTTGAAACTGCAAGGCTTCAGAAAGTCATAGAAGACACCGAAAAGGAGAAAGATGGAATTCAAGAACAATACCAGCTGTCTGTAAAAAGCCATGAATTGCTGACTCAACAGTTGGAAGTGTTGAATAATGAAGTAAACGCTTTACGGGGCCAATGCAGTGATAAACAAGATGAGCTGGTCTTGTGGACTGAAAAACACACCAGCATCAGTGAGGAGTTAAGTGCAATGATTGGCAAGTATAATGAGCTAGTTGAGGATAACAAGAATGTGACTGATCAGCTGTCTGCACTGGATGCTCAAGTGATAAGACTCGGTCTTGAAAACAGTGCCTTACAGAGTGAATGTGTTGTGAAACAAGATCTTTGTGAGTCTTTGAAATCAGATATTCTGCTACAGTTACAAGAGAAGGAGTTAGTCATTTCCAACACTGCCTCAAAATTGCACCGTTTGTGTTCCAGTATTTCAGGATTGAATGCACAGGAAATTCCTGTAAATTTTCCTGACTTAGAGCAGTATTTAAATAACAATATTTTATTATTAATTCAAAGTGTTGAAAAAATGCAGCAGGAGACAGAGTGCCACATGAAAGAGATTGAAGATCTGAAGAGTTCACTTGGTGATAAAATAATTGTTCTGAAAGCCTTCGAAGAAAAGCACACGCTATTCAAAGCTGCTCATGATGAAGAACTAGGTGGGTTACAGTTTGAACTGGACAAGATGCAGGCAGTACTTCAGAGGAAAGATGAAGAGATAAAAGTTCTAAATGACAATGCTCGGCTAACTTCTGCTTCTAGTGATGAGCAAATAGAAAATTTGATATCTCTCAAGGCAAATCTGGAGTCTCAATTACGTGAACACATTGAAAAAATGAATCATCAGTCATCTTTTGTAAACAGTTTAGAGATAAATCTTAAAGAAGAGAAGTTGTACACTGAAGAAGTCCAGGGCAAGTTAGCTGAGATGGACAGAAAGTACCAAGAAACATGCAGTGAATTGCAGCAGATCAGAGAAGAACACATGAAATTAAACAGAGATTTGGAAGAGCTTTCTGGACATTTAAAAGTTGCTGAAGATGCACTGAAAATGGCAGAAGAAAAAATGGCAAATGAGAGCACAGCACATTCCAATGTCATCAGTCAGTTAGAGTCAGAGCTGGCTACATCACTTTCCACCCTTGGTGAACTGAAATCAGTCATCAAGAGCCAAGAAGATATCATATGTGATCTGAAAGATAACCTCACCAATGCCTATGCTGAGAGCACTGGATTTGAAGAGGCCCTGGAGGCTGCCAACAAGAACATTTACAGCTTGGAGTCTGACAATGCCCAACAGCAGAAGTCATTGGATCACTTGCAGAACATGCTGGACAATTTACAGAAAGAAATGAAAGACATGGTGGGGTCACTACAAGATTCTGTGACCGAGAACAAGGACAGGGTGTCTGTTTTGGAAACTGAAGTCTATAATAAAACCAACATGATTTCAAGCTTTCAGCTTGAAATAGATATTAAAACTGGCGTGATAACAGATCTGGAAAATCGGGTGCAAAGTCTGGAAAATGAAAGATCTGAACTTCTAAGTCAGTTGGAAGAAAAGGAGACCAACCTTAAAAAATCTGAACAAATAATGGCAGCAAGAGATGATAGGATTCAGACATTGTTGCATACATTACAGGAGATTTCTACAAGTCATGACAACTTAAAGTATGAGTTTGATGTAAAGCAGTGCACTTTGAACACTAATCTATCCAGCCTTAGTGCCTCGCAACAGAGAGTTATAGAATTAGAAGAAATGGCTGAAATTTATTCACAAAAATGTGCAACTGTTGAGGCGGAGTTGCAGAGCACCAAAGGGAACGTTGTTTTGCTCGGAGCAAAAGCTGACACCACCAATAAAGATAATAGGGAACTTTTTGACAAAAACCACCTGCTCAGTTTGGCACTCCAAGAAAAATTGGAATTCATTGAAACTCTCAAGAATGATTTGAAACACACTGCACATGAGTTGTCTGAAAAAGTAACACATCTTGAAAAAATGGAACAGGCTATTCAAGATATTACAGAAGAACTAGCAATCAAATCAGAAGATCTTTTAAAGGTCAGACAGCATCTTACATATGCAGAGAATGTTTCTAAAAGTCTACAGTCTCAAGTCGAGAGTCTTACTCACCACCTTGAAGTTCTTATTGAGGAGAGAAATGAAAAGCAAGAAGAGGTTCAGAAATTTATGTTAGAGAACCAGGGCATGGCTGAAAAACTTGCAGAGACCATGAACTTGCTGGAGGAGGAAACTCAAGCCAAGAGTAAGTTAATCACCCAGTTAGAAGAAATGCAGTGCAGGTTAGACATGAAGCTAGAAACTTTAAGCAGTGTGGAGAAATTGTTGAGTAACACCGCTTTGGAATTAGAAATCAAAATAAAAGAAAATGAAAACATTGCTGTACAATTGCAAAATAACAAGACCAAATGCACAGATTTGGAAGACTCTGTGCATAACTTAAATGTCAATGTTGAGGTTCTAACATCAGAGCTGACACTAAAACAACAGGCTCTGGAATCAATGGAAGCTTTGTATAAAGACTCAAGCAAGGAATTGCAGAGCAGATGTTTTGAATACACAGAGCAATATAGGTCACTTGAGAGTGCCAAAAGAGAGCTGGAGGAAAGACTTGAAGAACATTCAGAAAAGTTGAAAGTCAATTGTTCTGTCATTGAAGACCTGAGCAGCAAAGTTGGTGCTTTAGAGCAAGATCTCAAAATAAAGAACTCTGATTTAGAGAATCAACAAATGGAGAAAGAACATCTTCTAGAGACTTTTAAATCTCTTTCACATGAACAGATGAGTGTCGCCACTAGGTCTTCAGAGTTAACCGCAGAGCTCCTACAGACGAAACAACAGCTAGAGAAGAAAGACACAGAAGTTGAAGGCCTTTCAAATGAACTTCAGCAACAGAATAATGAGTTGGACTCCAGACACCAGCAGATTGAAGAGTTGAATAATTTAAAGAACAATCTAGAGCAGCATGTAATTAGCCAAGCTGCCACAATTCAGAAATTGCAATCAGATCTACAAGAGACTTATACAGAATTGCAAGAGAAACAAACAGAGTTATTAGAAGCTCAGAATGAGTTTTCCAACTGTAAAAAAGATACTGATGAAAAAATATCTCACTTTGAAGGGCTTACCTCAAAGTTACAAGAACAGCAAGAGCTAACGTTGAAAGAAATGGATCAGTACATGAAAGATGTAGCAAATCACAGACAGCATATAGAGGAGCTGAAGCAGGGCATGTTAGACAAAGATTTGCAGATGCAGATCTTACGAGATGATGTGATATCAGTGTCAACAATGCATCAGTCTACTTTGGCTTCAACATCGGTGCTCGGCACACAGGCTTTGGAGGCCTTCCGAAAAGGGATCATCCTTGAGGAGAGGTGTGCACTTCTGCAAAATGAGGTGTTGGCAAAAACTGATGCATGCCTGGATTTAGAAGTGAAGTTATCTGAAGCTCTTGCCCAATTGACTATATCAAGTGAAAATTTTAATGCTATGAAACTTGACTATGACCTACTTCAAACTAAGCTCAGTGACTTAAAATGTCAGAAAAGTGAATTAGAAAATATTGTTGAACTTTTGAGAAAAAGAGATACTGAACTTCAAGACAAACTTTCAAATTTGAAAGAAGAGAAATTCAAAGCTGATGATAGAATTGTTGAGATTAGAAATCTGTTTGATACAAAAATAGAAGAATATGAAGAAAACACTTCTCTCCTAAAGTCTGATTTTGAGATGAAGTCTTCAGAGCTGGAAGAGCTGAAAAATGCGCACACCAAAATGGCTGACAACTATAAGATTTTAACAAAAGATTTTGAGGCCAAAAATCAAACTCTGGATCAGGAAAAAGAAACCATCTCAGCCTTCAATAATAAAATACAGGAGCTTAATGAGGAGTGCTCAGCTTTGAAGGTTTTGCTGCAAGAACAAGAGCAAGCTCTTCATCTGAAGCAGGCAGCCGTTGAGGACTTGGAGTTTCGGCTTCTTGCTGCTCAAAATTTAGGGGAGGAATCCCAGGCGGCTCTGACCAACACCCGTGATAATCTGAACCACGTGATCCAGGCAAGGGCAGAGTGGCAAGTACAAGTGAGTGATCTTGATATTATCATTAAAGGTTTGCGGGAAGAACTAGACCTTAAAAGTCAATCTTTTGTTTTGGTGGAGGAATCTTTACAACAGGCTAACTCTGCCCTTGGAGAACTGAGGGAGAAGTCTGCAACTTCTCAGCAGGAACTTGCAGAGTCACTGTCCAGGTTGGAGGAGCTGAAACTATCAAACAGCCAACTGTTTGAAAGACAAGGTATGCTGAAGCAGAGCTTACAAGAAGTGCAAACCAAACTGACTGAGTCTGAGAAAGACAACTCACAGATGATGTCACTGAATATGGAAAAGGAAAGTAGAATAACAGAGCTGTTACAAGAAATGAGTTTATTAAATGGCACAGTGCGATTACTGTCTCAAGAGAAAGAAGTTGCAAGCATGAGCATTGAAGGACGGGAACTCGAGCTTGAGGTATTAAAGCAAGATTTCATTGCTAAAGAGAAAACAGTTTTGAGTTTACAGCATCTTGTGGATGATCTCAGATGTCAGCTAGAAATACTAGAAAAGAACAACTGTAATCTTGTAGAACAATTGGAGAAATCCACAAACGCTTTACAGGCTGAAATTAATTCACTAAATATTGACAGAGAAAAGTTTTCAAAGGAGAAACAGGAGCTTTTGGCTGAAAACGATACATTGAAGAATGCAACTGATCTGCTAAACTCACAGCTAGATCTGAAGGAGCATGAAGTCCAGCACATGATTGAAGAAAGAAGTCACCTGGAAACATCCATGAACTCAACAATAGTATCTCTGAGATCTCAAGTCAACCAGCTTTCTGAAGAAAAGTTACAGACTGAAGAGGACAAAAGGGTTATTACATCCTCAATGCAAAGTGCCGCTGATGTGCTAAGATATGAACTGGAGAGCCTGTCTGAAGAAAGGGCAAGGTTGCAGGAAGAGAGTGTCTCTGAAGTGAAAGAACTGAAAGATGTAATATCATCTTTACGTGAGAAAGTTGCTGCCTTGTCCAATGAAGTTTCTCAGTTAACCATTGAGAACAGAGCACGGAAAGAAGCTGAGCAGGAGCTTTTGAACAGCCTGCAAGAGATCACAAATGAAAGACTTTGTTTACAAGACAGAAATATGGAGTTGTTAGATCTGGTCCACAGTGCAGAAAAACACAAAGCTGAACTTGAAGGCCAGAACTGTGAGCTTACTGAGAACTTGAGCATGTCCTCCACCAAACTAAAGCAGGTGACCTCTCATTTACAGGACACGGTTGACCATCTAAAATCATTTATAACAGAGCAAAGTGCAATCATTACTGTCTTACAGGAGGATTCAATGAAGCAGCAGGACACAGAACACTCTCTGCTGGCCATTGCTGCCTCCTCCAAGAAACTGATTGTGGATGGGAGGATAAGGGTGGAGATGTTACATCAAGAATTGGATAAGGTCCTTCAGGAGAAGATGGACCTTGCCAAGCAGAAAGTCTCACTGGAGCAACAACTGGAGGAGGTCACTGATATGTTCAATGAGATGTCAGAAGAGAAGACCAAAGTTGAGAAGTCCCTGGGAGAATCTGTTACTGAGCTTTATGAAGCACTGGATAAAGCAGAGAAGGAATTAACAGAAAAGGCAGAGGAGATTAAGAAACTGCAGGAAGAACTGAGTTCAAGTACAGGATATTTAAATGAAAAGGAAAAAAGTTTTGATGATGTTGATCAAAGTTTAACAAAACTCACTGCAGAGTTTGATCAGTTTAGATCTGACAAAGAAGAGGAAATTAAAAGGGAGACAGAATCTAATGAACTGCTCCAATCTAAAATAAGCCAGCTAAATGCAGACAAGAGTGGGCTTATATTCAACCTGCAAACAAGAGATGAAGAGTGTGAGCTTTACAAGAGTAGTATTCAAGATCTTCACATTCAGATCGTGTCACTAGAACAAGAGCTGGAGATTAACCTTGCCCGGCTCCAAGAGTCACAGAAATTATATGAAATGACCAGATCAGAGTTGGCTAACATGCAGGCTGAATTGGAAGAAAAAACTAAAGAACTTTTCAAATACCAAGCTGATCTGATTTCTTGCCAGAGGGACTTGAAGCAAACAGAAAATGCATTAAGAGCTTCAGAGCAAGACAATGCCAAACTGCAAGGTGAAACCCAAAACACTATAGCTTTGTTAAGTCAAGAAAGCAGCAAAGTCCAAGAAGTATTGCAGAGCTATCTAGAAGAGATTTCAATATTAAAGAACTCAGTTGCTGAAAAATCTGATGAACTTTTAAACTTGTATTCCCAGCAAGGCATGCTCGCATCACTTGCAGAAGAACTAAATGATAAACTGTTTTCAATGGAAACTCGTTACCTGCTTATGGAGAGGGAAATGTCTTCTCAAAGAACTTTAAACCTAAAAAATACTTGTGAAATGGAAGAGAAGCTGAAATTGGCAAATGAAGAACATTATAAGAGACTGCAGGAACTGTCCCAACAAGCTGAAACAGAGTCCAAACGGATGTACCATCAAATTTTTGAAATGGAGAAACAGCTGGAAGAGAAGGATGTGGAATTAAGCACTTTAAGTGTCAGATATAACAGTGTCAATGACTCCTTCATGGAGCTCTCAACAGAGCTCAAAGATCTGAAGGACATACTTCACGAGCACAAAAACTCACATGTTGACACTGAAAAGATCATAGCGGCCCTGGAGAACAAACATCAGGAAAAGGACTGCCTTGTCCGAGAGCTGAGCACCCAACTCAGGTCATCCCACCAGCATGTAGAAGCTGTGCAAAGTGAACTGGGCGAGTCCATCTCAGAAATCACCCGGAAGGGCATTATGATTAGAGACCTGGAGTCCAAAGTTGAAAATCTCATCAAGGTTAAAGAGAATGGTGACAACGAGATGAGCAACATGAGAGAGTCGGTCAGAGAGCTGCATATGATGGTGGACATTCTGAAGGAGGAGAAACAAAAGAATGACCAGACGCTGAGTCGGAACCTTGAGAAGGTCAACACAGCTCTTTTTGAAGAGAGGACAAAAAGTGGCAAGCTTCAGAAAGGCATGAGGGAATTGAAAAACAACATGTACAAGATGATGAAAGAAAGACAACAGGCGGAAGACAATCTATCAAAGAAAGCAGAAAATCTCCAGCTTGCCGTCTCCAAGCGAAGGTCTGAAATAGATGACCTCAGCACCAATATGGTCAAGATTAAATCTCTGCAAGAGAACGTCAAGTCTAATTTAGAGGCTTATAGAGCAGAAGATGCTCAGACCAGAGAGGGTCTTCAAACCTCTAAAAATGGCTTACTTGAGAAACTTTCTAATTATGATGAAACCAAGTCCAGTTTTATCAAACTTATAGAAGAGACAGCAGTGAACAAGTCAGTGCTTGAGTCGGCTAAAGAAGACCTGCTAAACATCAGGGAATCATCAAAAATTTGTCACGAGACATTGTCAGATCTGCAGCGCATGCTTAGAGAGGTGGTAGAAGAGAACAAAAGCCTGAATAAAGCATTTGATGATTTGAGTGTGTCCCTCAGCATGCTGCAGAGTTTACTCGAGGCATCCCAAGAAGACCTCAAGAGTGAAACTGAGAAGCACAAAAGGGTGACGAAAGAGTTGAAAGAAAGCCTCGTAACCCAGCAGAAACTCCAGGAAGAGGTCAGCAGTATTAGATCTCAGCTTTCTGACACTCTAAACATTGTAGCCAAAGCTGATGCCAAATTGCAAGAGCAGGCCACTATCAGCGATCACTTGAGTAGTGAGCTGGAAGCCTTGTCCTCTGAACAAACCACCAGCCTTGTTCAGTATAAACTGGAAAAGGAAGCCCTTGATGCAGCGTGCGTCAGCTTGGAAGAGTCCTTGATGAGAGAGAAAATACAATCTGCAAGTTTGCGTGAAGAGCTCTCGAAGACTGTTGAGAAATGTACTTTTCTTCAAGAAGCATCTGAAGCTACCAGCACTCTGCTACAGGAACTGAAAATAGCATATGAGCATGAAGTTCATGAATTGGTTGAAACCAAAGCAAACCTGCATGCAACTACCACTTCACATGAGAAACTAAAGACTGAAATGTCCCTTGTTCATGAAACATTATCTCAGAGTGTTGACGAGAGTTTAAACAACTTGAAAGAAAAGGCCAAAGAAACATTGGATCTTCAAGCTCTGCTCATGTCCAAAGAAGAGGAAATATGTGCCTTTAAAGGTGTTGTAGATATGTTGAACAAGTCTGTGGATGAAAAGGACCATCAGTTAGAGCTGCTGTTCAGTCTCTCACAAAGCAAACAAGATGAAACAGCAGGATTAGAAGGTTCTCTTTTGAAGATATCTAAAGAAAAGCAATTGCTTTCAGTTGAAATTCAGGCATTGCAAAATCAGATGGCAGCCCAGTTAACTACAAATCATTCACTGGAGAGTCAGTTGGCTGCTCTTCAAACATTGCAACATGATCTAGACACTAAACTTACTGAACAAGGAGCAATGTGTAAGTCTTACTTAGAAGAAAAAAATATTCTTGAGAAATGTGTGGATCAGCTCACAGAGAAGTTAGATGCTCAGGATAATCAAGTTAACAGTTTAAAACTTGATGTTGAGAACTTTGGCTTGATTAGGACAGACTTGGAAAAATCTGTACTGGAGCTCAATGAGGCGCTATCATTAAAAACAAAAGAATTAGAGGCAATTGAAATCTTGAAAATTTCTAATTCATTGGAAAATGAACATCTTCAAAAGAGATTTGAGAGCAAACAAGAGGAATTTATTCAGGCATTGGAAAAGTTGATGACAACAGAGGAAAGGTCAAAAGTTCTTGAGCGGCAGTTACATGAGGTAGAGACTGAGCTAAATAGCTTCAGGGAGCAAGGGGAAGTCAGTTATAACCAATTAAAATCGCAAGCTGATGTAGTTCAAGAAGCAAAAACAAATCTGGAGAAACAGTTGGTACAACTTGTCAGTGAGAAGGAAAGTCTGCTCACAGAGCATTCACAAAATCAAGATGCTCTGTTTGCCAAGCAGTTAGAGCTGGAAGAGTCAAATAAAACCAAGGACTTGGCTATTGCTGAGTTAGAAAATTGTCATTTAACCCTATCTGAACTTCAGAATGAGAAAGAGTCTTTGGTCAAATCTGTGAATGAACTGTTTGAAAAGTTAGAGTCTTCAGAGAACGGCTTACAGCGTTACCAAACATTATGTGATGAAATGAGTAAACAACATAACAGCGAAAGAGCTCTATTGTTAGATGAAGTGTCATCATTGAGGGATAATACTGAAACTCTATCAGCAGCATTGAGCAACATTCTGGAGGCCAAACGACAAGAAGAAATTGAATACAAAAATCTTGTGTCAACTGATGAGCAGGTGCAGACTTTGAAGCAAACTCTTGCAGATTCTGTGCATGTTTTTGACTCTTGCCTGGCAATAGTGAATGATGAGTTGAAATGGAAACAAGATGACAATGCTCAAATTTGTGACAATGGCCTTTCACCACAAGCACACAGTTTTGACAGCAGAAAAAATGATGAGGAAGGGCATACTGTCAGCTCAACTTCTCCCCCTAGATCCTTATTTGGTGAGGACTCAGTTGATAGTTCTCCAATGTTTGGGGTACAAGACAGTGCCAATACCACTTCACCTGATACTTACAGTACTCTGAGAATTACATTTGAGCATAAACTTAAGCAGGTAAGGAAAGGCTTCAGCAGCTTGTTTTCTGAAAAGTTAGCCCTGGAAAAGGAGCAGAAAAATTTACTTAGCTTATTGGATGAAACTGTGACTGAAAGGGAAAGCACAGAAGTCCAGCTTCAGGTAACCAGAAATGCCTGCGACTCCCTCCAAGAAGAGATTGCTGAGATGAGCAGAGAGCTTCAGAGATTCCAGACCGTCATGGCAGAAAAAGAAGTTAGCACAGAGCTGATCAATCAAGTCAAAGACACCTTTAAAAAAGATGTTGAAGAACTTAAAGCCTCTCTCCTAATCCTATCTGAAGAAAGGGCCTTGGAGAAAAAAGAAAAGGACTTTGTATTGGAGATATTGCAAGAAGCAGAAGAAAGAAACCAGAGCTTGGAGGCTGAATTCAATATCATAAAATTGGAATCATCTAAGGAGACAGCATCATTAAAAGCTGCCCTGTTGACTAGCAAGAGCTTGTGTAATGACTTGAAGGAAGAAATAGAACAGCTGAATCAAGATCTGGACAGGCTGAATTCAGTTCAGGAAACTTCAAGTGTCACAAAAGAGGAAATGACCAAACACATGCAAGAGGTGGAAGAGCAGCTGAAAATCATGGAAAATGAACTTGAATGCATGCAAAGACAAAAGGAAAAAAATCAGAGAGAGTTTCAGGAATTGCTGACCCAGTCCGAAAAAGAGAATCAACTGTTGGAGAAGGAATTAGTTGAACTGAAACAAACCAACTCTTTGATTGATGCCGAGAGGCTTAAACTCAGTCAACAGTTGGAGATGTCTGTGGAAAATAATAAGCTTGAACTGGAAGCACTGACTCAAAAAGTTGAAGAGCTAGAAATGCAGGTCACGGCACTGAATAGGGATTTGATGGCGGCAAGAGATACTAATGTGTCACTTCAGAGTGAATTGAGCAAAACTGAAACTGAGGGCTCAGAGTCCAGGAAAGAACTTGATAAGGTTTTAGCGGAAAGTAAACTGTGTCTTGAAAGGTTGAAAAACACAGAAGATACCCTAGATATTTTACAAGGAGGGTTATTAGAAAAAGAGAAGGAAATTAAAGATCTTCAGTGTAAAAATCAGGGGCTAGAGCTGACTCTGTTTAATCAGGAGACTTCACTAGAAAATCTTAAAACACAGGTAGCTTCATTGCAGTCATTTTCAGTAGCTGGTCAACCTTATCACCCCTCCCATTTTATTTCCACATCCTCATCTTCTGAATCTTTATATGCCTCCCCTATAAGTTCAAGTGCAGGTAATGGTTTTACAGTTGGAGATGTCCAACATTTTCAGGGCTCCTTTCCCCAGGTTAAAGATTCAACAGCTCCCTGTCTTATGCCGAACCTAGAGACAGAGTTGAGAACAGCAGAAGGTACCTCCAGTGGGAGTTTGAACAGAGAATCGGAGATCCAGCTTTTGACAGTAGAATTAGAAAGAGAGAAAGCCATGTCTATGTCCCTGGAGTCGGCTATTTCTAAACTGAAAATTGATTTGCAGAATGAGAAGGAAGCCAGGTTAGAGATAGGAAAAAATTTAAAGAAGAAGGAAAAGGTCATTCAAGGCCTACACCTGAAGGCAAAGAAGGCTGGTAAGTTGGCAAAACAACACATGGATGCCAGTGCTGAGGAAGTTACAGAACAATTGTCAAATAAGCAAGAAGAAGATGTGTTTTTATCCATGTCTTGGTCTCAGGGTTCAGACGAACTCTCTGAATTAACAGAAGAAAAAAGAGAATTCAAGCAACTTTTGGCACAATATCAAAAAGTAGCAATAGAGAGGGATGCACTCAAGGAGCTGATTGGTGAGAAAGATTTGGAAATAGTCCGTCTGCAAACTCGGTTTTATGATGCAGAGCTTTATTGGAAGGACGTTGCAGAGCACCACCAACAAGATACATCTCAGCTGCTGGAGAAACTACAGAAGGAAGGGAACATTTCCTCTGCTTTATTTGAGAAGGAACAAGTTTTGGAAAAAGAGCTAGAGGTCACCACCTCTGAGTTGATGTCAACTTCACAGATGCTCAAAGAGACAATGAAGTCTAACCTTACTGAGACAGAACTCATTACACATTTACAGGATAAGCTCAGTGAAGTTGTGTCTCTAAACAGCCAGCATCAAGAAACAATATCATATCTTGAAAAAATGCTTGAAGAGAAGACTGCAGAGGTGAGAAAACTTCAAAATGATGTCTTTTCGGCACACAGGGATGTTCAGTCCCAACAGAAAGAAATGGCCAGTGTAAAATTAGCAAACAACGTTGAAATAGACAGGTTACAGTTTGAAGTCAGAAATCTTGAGTCGCAAACTCACAATCTCAAAGAGAACCTCAGGGTTTTTGAAATGGAGAGACAAGGGAGAAGCAGCCATGTTGAAATTTTCACAGCACGTTGTCAAGAACTTGAGTCATTTTTACATGAGGAAAGAGGTCAAGCTGAAAAATTGAAATCAGAAATCATTGAAAGGGATAACAAGATTAGTGTTATGGAAAGTGTCATGAAGGAAATGTATGGCACCCAGGATGAAACGAGTACCAGAATAGGGCAGCTTAACTTGGATCTCACAGCCCTGAAGTCTGAGCTTGAGGATCATAAATTCCAAAAAGATGAGCTGTTGAAAACTGTAAAAAAGAAAGATGCTAAAATTTTGGCTTTAACCAAAAGAATCAATTCTTCCACACCAAAGAAAGAAAAAAAGGCACCCACTCTAGATGCATCAGTTATCAGGGAGATAAAAGAAGAGGCTGAACCTAAAACTCCTGTACCGAGTCCTACTTTTGGTGAGAGTGGCTCCCCTTTTAGCTCTGCTCTAGTGCATCAACAGGAAGTGGAGACATTTAAAAGTGAAGTCTCTGGCCTCAGGAAGCTCCTGAAAAAGAAAGATGCCCAGCTGCTGTCTATGAATAAAAAGTTGAAATCTCTCCAAGCAGAGCATGGTAAATTATCATCAGCCACCAGTGTGGAGTCAGTGGCAGACACCTCAGGAAGGTTGTCCGTCTTATCATTTGGTGACAGTAGATCAACTGTGTACACTGATGATGTGCTTGAACTGAATGACAAACTGAAGCAAACGGAGCTCTACAAGGAATCTTTAGAAGCTCAGATTCGGGAACTTGAAATTGAACTTGATAACTCCAAAGAAGAAATGCTTAACTTGCGTCATGAGTTTCAAGACCTTCAGGAGGAGCTCCACTTTGTTACGAGAGACAAGCGGGCTCTAGAAAACTGCATCTTTGACATTCGGGACATGGTGAACTCACATGCGATAGATCAGTATGCTGGTGAAGACCTGCTGTACTCAACAGCTGAGTCTGTCAGGCTTTTAGTAGAAGAGAAATTCACTGCAGAAAAACATTTATCTGAGCTGGAAGGCTGGGTTGGCAAAGTAGAAAAAGACAAAGATGAAAACTCTAATCAGCTTAGTGAATCCAGGGAAGCAATTTTAAGACTGGAGTCTGAGCTGGATCAGGTTAACCAAAGGAACAGGCAAACTTTGAGTCTCTATGAACAAAATCTTGCAGTTAAAGCTGAAATGGAAAAAGAGTTGGAATCATTGAAAAATCACAACCCCAAAATTGTTAGAGAGAAAGAAGAATTAGAGAACTTGCTTATGGAATCTGCGGCCACCATAAAACAATTAACTCAAGAGATGGACACTTTAAGGCATGAAAGAGACGTCTTACAGCATGAAATAAATTCATCAAATGAGTCTTACACATTGCAGTTTAGTGCATCAAATCAAGCTCATGAAAACCAAATTCAAAACATCTCTAAACAACTTCATCAGGTCCTTGAGGAGAAAAAAGAACTTGCCTCACAGCTGGGTGCTTATTATGATCAAGTTGTCAACTACCAAGGTGCTCAGAAATCATCAGAAGAGTACATAGCACAGCTGCACAGCAAGATAAAGGAGGCAGAAGAGTTTTATGACAGCAAAACCAAAGAAATGTCCAGACAGCTGGAGGATGCTGAAGGAACGATTGCCACCTTACTCCAAGAAAAGAGAGAGCAGGAGGACATTGTGAAAGCTAATCAAGACTCAAATAAAATATTGCAATCCAAATTGGAATCTTTAGAGGGAATGATGTCATCTTCATTTGAGGAAAAGGAATCAATGGTTATTTCACTCACATCCCAGTTGGCAGAATCTGAAACAAGAGTTAGTGATCTGAGAATAATGCTAAAAAATAAAGAGGCTAAACTGTTGTCTCTGTCCACCCAGCATGATGAGCTGGCCATTCAGTATGAGAAGGTGCAGAACCAGAGCCTCAAGACAGATCATGAAAGCCACTCTTTGAAAGAGCAGCTGAGCCACCAGCAAGGTCTGGTAGAACAGTATGCTTCAGAGATAAAGACTTTAAATGATTCAGTCAAATACTATCAGGATACTAATCTGGAGCTTAATAATGAAAATATCAGCCTCAGAGATCAGAGAGATCAGGCACAATTACTGTGGTCTCAAGGAACAGAACAAAATCAGTTTCTCAAAGAGCAGTTAGAATATCAGCAAAGTGTTGCTCAACAAAAAAGTGAAGAAAACCATTATCTCAATGAGCAATTAGAAATTCATAAACAATCCATGTCGAGGCTAAACGAGGAGCTTGTGGTTTCCAAGGAGTCCTTAAAAACTATTTCAGATCAGAATTTCAATTTTCAGCAATTGTTGGCAGAAAATACAGAAAACCTGCAGAATTTCTCTGAGCAGATGACATCTCTCTATAGAATACTTGAGATTAATGATTGTTCATTCTCTGACTTGTTCCTTAAACTTGAGAATCTGTCGGCACAGGCCTCAGTGGTAGGAAACCTTGAAGAAAAGACATTATCTCTACATAATGAACTTACAGCCAAATCCCAAGTTATGTTGTCTTTAGAGCAACAACTTTTTACGCTACAGACAGCATCCTCAGAACAAGTTCAGAAGCTGGAGCAAGAAATTGCTGGATTGAAGTTTGAACTCTCAATAAAAGAGAGTGATTCAGCTGCAGCAGTCAACCTTGAAGAGCAGCTCCGTCATGCACAGCAAGATCTGGTGTTAAGCCAGCAGAGTCACTTACTTGTGATGCAACAGTTAACAGAAGACAATAGTCGGATACAAAATGAAAGAGATGTATTAATGTCAGAGAAGGACAGTCTATCACAAAATGTACTCAATCTTGAGGAGCATCTTAACGAGAGTAGAGTGAAAATTGAGAAATATGAGCAGGACATTCAGAATTATGAGAACATCTTAAAGACAAGTGAATCTGAGATTGAACAGCTCCGTCAACACATTTCTCAGGGAAGTGATGCCAATGCTCAGCATGCAAGTTTATTAACTTCCTCACTTACTGAAGAGCAAAGAAGGGTCCATGAACTCTCTGCCCAACTAGACCAGATGAAATTTGATCTCCAAGGAAAAGATGAATACATTTATAGGTTAACAAATGAAATGGAAACATCAAAGAAGGAAATGTCCAATCTGGCAGATCAACTGAGACAGTCTGAAGATAGTGTTGTTAATTTAACAAGTCAGCTATACACATTACAGCAGCAGATGGAGCCACTGAAGGCTGATGTTACTAATAAAGATGAAAACATATTAAGATTATCAAATGAGCTGGAAAATGGGAATATTGAATTATCATCACTTGCAGATCAGCTAAGGCAAGCTGAAAATGCTCTCTTAACTCTTACTCATGAACAGAACATATTGCAAAAGCACTATGATGAAGCCCTACAGAAAATAAATAGGTTAGAAAATCATGATATGGATCTGGAGCAAAAGATTGAAGAACTGCAATCAAAGGACCAAGATCAATTTGAGATGAGTGGGTCTGGTGATCCAACTCTTATGTCAGTTGATGCCATGCAGAGTGTCAAAGATCAGGTCTCTGACCTGGCTGACCACCTCCATAAAACTGAACATTCTGCTTTATTTCTGACATATGAACGTGACTCATTTCAACAACAATTTGAGGAGTCTCTAGAAAAAATCACCAGTCTTGAAAAGCAGAACTTAGAGATGAAACAGGAAATATTACAGTTTCAAACTGGAAAAACTCCACTAGAGGAAGGTCTATTTCACACTGAACCTGTTCTTCACCAAGAGACCATTGTCTCGAAATCTGGTGATGGTACAAAAGTGGATCAGAGGTTATCCGAGCTCACCGAGAAAACCAAATCAATGCAAAAATTGTTAAAGAAAAAAGATGCTAAAATTGCCTCACTGACCAAAAAACTGGATCAAGCAGAGCTTGAAGTAAGACGCTTAAGTTCACAAGACCTGGCATCGGCAAGTCTAGGGATAGATTCTTACATGCATCACGGAACAACAAACTCTGAGTCTACAACTTCACAACAGTCTTTCATTTCTCAAGATGCGCAGTTCCCTGAGCAAGCATCTGTGTCCTCATCTGCTACCAGTGTGGAAACACCAGCTGAGATCATCTCTGATGCAAATGTAACCAACCAAGCGGCACTAGAAGCAGAAATCTACAGGCTCCAGGCCTGGGTTGAGTACCTTCAGCAGCAGGTTCAGAATGGAGAGTACTCTCTGCAGCAGGCTCAGACGGAGATTAGTACACTGAGAAATACAATTCAGCAGCTTCCCCACCAAATCATCATTCAAGATGATTCCTCGCCTGAATCCAGTGCCTCTTTGTCAGAAATGGAGGCTAGGATATCTGAACTTGAGACCAGAAATAAGATGCTGGAGGAGCAATGGAATGTCAACTCCCTACATGTAAGAACCATACAGGTCTTAACTTGTGGGTTGCCACATGGTTATGATTGTCACATTGTATTGAATACATCCATGTTAGCTCTACCTTTGCCTTTGTTGATATCTTCAATGTGACTTTGGTTTAGCTGTGAATCCTAATGTTGTGAAACAGTCAATCTAAAACATAATATTTTTTATTTAAATTTTAATGTTTTTAATTATAGACAGTGACAATATTTTTAATGTAATGCATGACAAAGTAAAGTGATAAAAATTACAGTCAGGGGCTGGCCAAAGTTACATTTTAGATTTACATTTTACTTGGAATTATTATTTACTGCTACACTAATGTTACAGCAATTTCAGCTATATTTTTTGGCTAGTTTATTAGCAATAATTACTTACAAATTGTATGCTTATCATTAGCCTTGCCTTTAAAAGCCTTCACTAACAGGATTTATCTTGCTTTTTTGTTTTAATATTAACAATTGTTAATGTATCAGCATTTCTAAAAAAGTAATTTACAGAAACAAAAGTATATAGTTTTGACAGCATCATTCATTTATATCCTGAGTTAAAAAATGGTTTTAGTCGGTTCTCCAAACAAGAGAAACATCTATTTTTTTCTAAATAGTATTTGATCATTGCACACAAATTATATGCTAAATAAAACTTTTTGAAAAATATTTCTGAATAAAATGAAATAACAAAGAAATAGGAAAATTAAAATTTTTCTTCCTTATTAAACCTATTTTACTTTATAAAAGAAACCTGGTTTTTTTTTATATACTATAAAGATGCATCATATAGTAATCTACTTAGAATCAACAAGGCATGGTCAATAAGTTTGCATAAAATTACACAGATACGCATTCCTTTTCAGTTCACCCCACCCCCTGCTTATGTAGTCATGAATGGGTGTGTCTTTCCTTATCTATTGAACAACCCAACCTAGTGCTGAAAGTATTTGAAGATTAAATAAACTTTGCTCTTTAAAAACAAACAAATATGTGCACTTACGGAGAGCTGAATATTCTCTTAACGGTGTTATAAATTTAAACAATGTGGATAATTTAGGTAAAAGTTTGGAAACTAGGCTTCTGCTTAGTTTTCACAAGCCTGCATGTGACAAGCCATTGGAAGTTTACTGCATGTTTTTTGTCTAATGTAATTGCTGAGTAGTTGAGTAAAGGTAGAGCAGAAATCTTTCAGTTTGTGGTGTGGTTTCAAGGAAATTTTCTTAGATGAAAAGCTATTTTAAAGAAAGAACAAAAACTAGGTCATAGTATTTTCACCTGCAGAGAATCAGAAAATAGAGCAGAAAAGGGTCTCAGCTTATCCATGGAAAATTTCTTTTTTTAAAATAAATTGTAATTGGTTATTTAGTTGTTTCAAGGATTGGATCTGACTATGAGTTTATGAAAGAAATGTGCAGTTAGTACAACATTAATGTGATTTTTAAATTTTACACTAATTTCTATTTTAAATTTTTAAGTTTTATTTTAAATTATAATATTCTAATTTCAGCTGTAATTAATATGTACATTAAAATAATGCAGAAATGCAATTTTTATTTTAGCAAAAATTAGCCCCATCCAATATTTTTCTATAAATTAAATTTTTTTTTTTTTTATATAGATCTAGTAAAGGGAAGGAAAAAATCATGTTTTAATCTGTTTCATTTTGTTTTCCTTTTTTCTTGTTGTGGAATTCTTGAGTTGATATTTTCTTTAGCAATTTAATTGCTCATAATGTTGTATTTCCATTTTAAAATCTTTACAAGTAAAAGACAGTGATCATAAAGTTGCTTCACTTCAGAAAATGTTATTAATTTTTTAGGTATCACTGATTTCATATCATGCAACACTGTTTATCTTCAGTAGAAGTGACATATTTAGCACACACCATTAAATTTACTCTAATAGTTACTATCACAGACAGTCCCTATTTCCCTGACCCATATAATCTATAACAGACTAATTTTTTAAAAAATAAATTGATTT
The DNA here is from genome assembly GCA_964017045.1 of Omphiscola glabra. Classification (NCBI taxonomy): domain Eukaryota; kingdom Metazoa; phylum Mollusca; class Gastropoda; family Lymnaeidae; genus Omphiscola; species Omphiscola glabra. Next base: position 28,418,742 of record OZ024798.1, on the reverse strand, counting down.
TATAATTGCTTATTCTTACAAATATATTTTAGACTTTTCTTGTGCTTAGCTCTACCAATAAATCTAGTGCCTGTCAAATTGTATCTTTCAAGCAAGATAATAGTGCACCTGTTGATTACAATGTTGTTGTTTTTCTTGTTTGTTATGTTGTCTGTTAACAACATATTTTAATGTAGTTACAACTCTTTAACTGGTTCTTGCATGCCATTTTTTTTTACTATATGTCTAATATTTAATATCACCATAAGCTTTTTGGTCACCACCTTAACATTTATGTTATTAGTGAACAGGAATCTATGCTTCTATGTATGATCTTCTTTTGAGCTTAGCCTATAATTGCAATGGTAGAAATTATATCAAATAACTATATTATTTTATAGTTGATTTCTTTAAAAAAAGCAAAGCCATATAACAAATATGTAAACAATAGTATAAAATAGCACTTGAAGAGTATATACAAAAATTCAGTCAACTTTTTTAATACCTCAGGGTTTAAAAGTAACTAAAGTTTTGTGCTAAAGTTATGGTATCTTTCATAAATATTCTGAAAGCCTATTCTAATTTTACATCCATTTCTGTTTTTCCATAGGTGTCGACATTAGAGCAAAACATTCTGGACATCTCCAACCAGGCTCAAAGCTATGCAACAGCTGCTGAGGAGGCACAGGGTAAACTTCGGGCTTTGGAAGAAGACCAGAAGGTTAAAGAATCAAGATTCCTGCAACTGATCACAGCATTAAGTGATTCTGAATCGGGAATGAGACAGCTAGAAAGTACACTAAATTTTGGTGCAGAAGAAAACTCAGAACTTGAAATTCAAGTCAGCAAGCTTCAAACACAGTTCAAGCTTGAGAAAGAGTTGAAAGAGTCTTTGGAGATTAAGCTGGCCACCATCCAAACACAGCTTGAGGCTGAACAGGAATCAAAGATCACACTAGAGAAATTGCTGACAGAGAGTGAAGATCACAAGAAGTCCATAGAACACAAGGTTACCCACCTAGAGATGAACAACTTGGAGAATTTGGAGAAATTGGCAGAGCTGAGTGAAGACTATGAAGCACAGATCACATCACTCAAAGAGCAGCTAACTTTGGCTGACTCTGAGAGAATGGAACTAAAGCACAGGCTGGAGAGTGTTAAAGCACAGGCGGATATGTCCAGCATGCTTGTAGAGAAGCTTCAAAGTTCATCCTCCAATAAAGAACAAGAAACCATACAACAACTGATGGCCAAGACTGATGAAGTCACCCAGCTCCAGCAGCAGTTGGAGCTAATATCTATTGAAAGAGATGAATTAAAAGCCAAAATTATCAATGCAGAGCAGAATGTTAGCCATCTTCAGGATGAATTACACAGTAGCAGAAACCTTCAGGACACTTTGACATCCTCTAAACAATCTCTTGAAGCTGAGCTTGCTTCCAAAATCTCGGAGCTCCAACAGCAAAGAGAAGAAGAAGAGTCATTTACTTCTGTACAGGAAGTTCTTGCCCAGAGAACCAAAGAACTGCAAGATCAATCTGAAGAAGTTTCAAATCTCCAACAGCAAATTTCAAGTTTGCAGGGAGATGTTGCAAAACTTCAAAATTTAGAGGAACAAGTGTCCATCTTGCAGTCCCAGAATGAAAGACTTTCAGGGCTTTTACATAACAACAATGATGAAGTCACTGCTTTGCAGTCCAGATGTTTGGAATTAGAGGAGGAGAAGTTATCATTGTCATCAAGGTTAAAAGAAATGGAGGAAATACATGAAGCAGTTGTTACCAGAAGTGAGACACTTTCAAAAGAAAATGATCGACTCCTGAAGGAGCTACAAAATGTTTCTGAAAACTATACATCTATAGGCCATGAATCAACTGAGTTGAAGAGGGCAATAGCTGACAACGAAATCACTATTCAGTCCAAGTTGTCAGAGGCTCAAGACTTTATGAGTGCCTTAATTGAGAGGGAGTCACAGCTTGCGGAAAAAGATTCTGCTCTGCAAGAAAAATGTAAGGAGTTAGAGACATTGGGCTCAACTAGGGACAAACTGTTGGAAGAGGTAAGTACAGTTAGTTTATGTATCCTTATATTGGCGTACAATATTTCCCAGTATACGTTATGAAAGTTATGTCAGTCTCAGTGTTTTTTTTTATTTTTTAAATTGAACTTTCGGATGTTAAGAATTGGTGTTGTCATCATACAAAATGCAGGACAATTCATTGACTAAATCTTATGAAGAAATGTTTTCTTAACACATATTTAATTAATTTTGATAGTCCACAGCTTAATGGAGAATTCCTTGATTGCACTGTGTGTTTTTCTAATTTAATTTAGAAAAACATGCATTTTTGTTAGAAACTGTTGAGGCTCCAGTATCTTCCAGGATCATTTTGATACAATCTTGTCACCTGTGAAAATAATAATACAATGTGGCTTAGTTTCTTGGTATAAATGTAAATAATAAAATATCATGTAACAATATTTGCTCATGTATTTAAAAATTTTTTTTTTTTTTTTAATTTATGAATTTTTAAGAAGAAAAAAAAAGCATTGTCAGACTTTTCTGTCATTTTGATTTATAGGCAAAGGCCTGAGTAAAGAAACAGTTGATATTATGAAACATTGAACAAGTTTTTTTTAAAATCTATTTATTTGTAGCTTGAGCTGAAAACAATTATTTTACATCCTTGTTTTTAAGATGTAGTTTTTTCCTATAAGTTGTTGCAAAGAAAAACATGAACAGAGATTAACTTAATAAAAGTCCCACTGAATATAGTCAATTATGGAATATAGCCAATTATGGAATGAGTCTTTTATGGAATATAGTCAATTATGGAATAATCAATTATGGAGTTCAGTCAATTATGGAATATAGTCATTTATGGAATATAGTCAATTATGGAGTTGTCAATTGTGGAATATGGTGAATTATGAAGTATATTCAATTATGGAATATAGTCAATTATGGAATATAGTCAATTATGGAGTTTAGTCAATTATTGAGTTCTGGTGTAATCAATTTATGAAATAAATAATTGAGCCTATCATAACCAAAAAAATTATAAATGGAAACTTTTTATGTTTATGATTAATTAATTTATTTCCAGATTCAGACTTTATCAGCATCAATTGCAGGAAAAGACCAGAAAATCAATTCTCTCCTAGAAAATATGCAAGAAATGGAAGTTCGTTTGGTGCAGCTAGAAGAGCAACAGGCCAGTCAATCTGATACAGAAAAGCAGCAGCAGACATCGCAGGGCCAGGGAGAGTTGGAGACCTTAAAAACAGCTCTTGCCGAGAAGGAGAAGGCTTATTCTGATAAAGAACTTATGGCCAAGAAAGCTCTTGCCACTGCCAAAAAGCTCAAGTTCCAGCTGACACAGGCCAACAGTAGCCTTGAGGAAGCCAAAGTTGAAATCACCAAGTTGAACTCAGACAAATTAACCCTGGAGGCTCAGCTGTCCTCGCATTCAGCTGATGCATCAGGGATAAGTTCAGACCAGTCCCAGTCTGTGCTTGATGCAACTTTGGTTGAAAGTGCTGACATTAGTACTGGTATTTCTGGGGATACATCCTTGAACTTAACCTCTGAGTCAACTGAAGGAAACGTTTCACTGGAGTTGCAGAGCCTTCAGATGCAAATTGCTACATACAAAGAATGCTGCAACCAGCTTCAGGAGCAGGTTCAAGCATTGACAGAGGCTGCCTTTGATAACGAATCCAAGCTTAAGAAGAAACAGAATGAGATTGATCAACTTGAAGGAGTTAGAGAAGGCCTGAAGTTGACTGTGATCGAGGTTGAGTCTGCATATGAGAAACTTCAGCAGGAGATGGAAGCAGCTCAGGAAGATTTCCTTACTTCCAAAGAAGCCATGGAAAAGAAATGTGTCATTTTAGAAGAGCAGGCGCAGCAGTGGAAGTCTTTTGTTGAGAACCTGCAGCAAGAGATGACTGCAAAAGACCACAGAATACAACAGATGAATGAGGAACTTCACACATTACACTCTGATCACAAAGAAACCACACAGCTGAAGATGGCTTTAGAAGAAAAGGAAGAGAGTACAATGGAGATGATGGCAAAGATAGAACATTTGCAGGCGACGTTAACCAGAGAGTCTCAGAATACAGAAGAACTAAGGCAGGTTTTGAAGGCAGCTGAGGAGACAATTGCAAACCAGAATACACACAGAGATGAGCAGGAAAGAACCGTGTCCCAATCATTGCAGTCACTGGCTCATTTACAAGGATTCATTGATGAGAAAGATTCTGAAATAAAAGAGTTGCGGGAGTGCCTCTTGAAGCAGAAAGCAGATTTTGAGCTGAGGGAGCAAAGCCTTCTGTCTCAAATCACAGGTCTGGATCGTCAGATAGAGGAACACAAAAACCAGTTTGTGGAGATGACGGATCATCTTGATGAGGCCCAAAGGGCCAAGGAAGAGATGTGGGCTCATGCTGAAAGTCTTAGGCAGCAAATGGGAGGGCAGGGTGCTCAAATAGCTGAGCTCAACACCATGGTTGATTCACTCAGACTGCAGGTTGAAGAATCCCATGGTTTACAACAACCCACAAATGATGATGAGCTAAAATCACTCCAGTCTGCTCTTGCTGGGTTCCAGCAACAGGTTGAAGATCAGAGACTCATCATAGGCCAAATGGAGCAGAAAATGGGACGGGAACTTGTGGATGACCAGTCAGTAACCACAGATGCACAGATGGCCACTGGACCCCCTGAGGACCTTAGCCTGAAACTTGAAAGTTATCAAGAAATAGTCGAGGAGCTGAACCAAGAGATTCTGTCATTGAGAAGGGATAAAGAAAAAATCATGCAAGAATGTTCAGAAGTGGATGTTGACGCTCTGAAAAGAAGACTTGAAAGTATTTCACTGGAAAAAGCTTCCTTGGAGGAGGAGAGAGACCAACTGAGGCTTGAGCTGGATGGTCAGTTGGATATTGCCAAGAGAATGCAAGATGTGGTAACTGACAAGCTAGGCCAAGTGCAAAACTTACAAGCTGCATATGAGAAACTTCAGTCTCATATGGAAGCTACGTCCTCAGAAAGGGAACAACATCTAACTATCATAGAGACCTTAAGGGGGGAGTTTGAGGGATTAGAGCAAGTGATAGCTGAAAACCAGTTTGCAGAGGCTGCCGCTAAATCAGATCTGAATAAAGTACAAGCTGAGAAGGACCAGCTGCTTGTTGAAGTAGAACATTTGAAGAAGGAATCGGAAAGCGTGAGGCAGAAGTTGGAACATTGGCACGAAACTAATACAGCTTTCTCTGACACGTCATTCAATACCTCCCCTGCAGAGGAACAAAAGCAATGGAGTCAGTCCGTTGCTGTAGACAAGGCTGAAACTGTTTCAGAAAGTCTTCAGAAATCAGCTGATGGATCCTCGAGCAAAGAGCAGCCCACAGTACAGAAGTTGAAGCAAACAGAGGATAGTTTGCAGCAGCTCCAAGTGCAGCATGAAAAAACCAAAAGTCGACTTCAGGTTACAGAGGTCAAGTGTGAGAAGATGCTTGTAAAACTCAAGGCTTTCAAGGATAAGAATGATAAACTACAGATTCAGGTAAGTGCTGCTTGCTGTTGTTCAACTATAAAATAGGCCATGCCATTCAGGCACCGGTACTAACTATAAAATAGGCCATGTCATTCAGGTACCGGTACTAACTATAAAATAGGCCATGTCTTTCATGTACCTGTACTAACTATAAAATAGGCCATGTCATTCAGGCACCAGTACTAACTATAAAATAGGCCATGTCATTCAGGCACCGGTACTAACTATAAAATAGGCCATGTCATTCAGGTACCTGTACTAACTATAAAATAGGCCATGTCTTTCATGTACCTGTACTAACTATAAAATAGGCCATGTCATTCAGGTACCGGTACTAACTATAAAATAGGCCATATCATTCAGGTACCGGTACTAACTATAAAATAGGCCATATCATTCAGGTACCGGTACTAACTATAAAATAGGCCATATCATTCAGGTACCGGTACTAACTATAAAATAGGCCATATCATTCAGGTACCGGTACTAACTATAAAATAGGCCATGTCATTCAGGTACCGGTACTAACTATAAAATAGGCCATATCATTCAGGTACCGGTACATAGAACTGTAACAGCCCACATAGTTTTTTTGTTTTTTTATTAAATATATAACTATTTTTCTATTGAAATTGGCCTGTTTGTGACTTTTTTTTTTGTATGCAATAAATCTGATTTTCATTCTTTTGGATGGTTATTTATTTAAATGTAGACTTTTATCATTTGTAAAAATCAAGTTAAAATAGAGATTCCTTTTACTAAAGAAACTTGCATTTTTTGACCCGGTACTTAGAAATAAAGATGTAATTGTTCGTTAATTCAGAAAATATATAAATTTAATAGAATATGATGGATTAGAAAATGCTATAGATATTTAATTAGAGATGACATTTGCAGATTGACGAGTTACAACAAAAGTTAGGACTTCAAGGTGACTCACCTCAGAGAGACAGCAATCTGAGGGAGGAGCGTCGCAGACTGGAAGAACAAGTCATTTCTTTGGGCAACAAACTCAGACAGACGGAAACATACAATGGTCAACTCATCTATGAGAACAGTTCATTGAAGGATCAACTGAAAGAAATAGGAGCTCAGTCTAGTAGCAAAGAGATAGCTTTCAGATTGTCTGAGGTTCAGGCTCAGTTGGAAGGTAAAGTTGTTGAGCTTGATCAAAGCAGAGTTCAGCAACAGGTGCTGCAGAAAACAATTGAAGACCTCAAAGCAGAAGTCATAATAAGAACTGAAGAAAATCAGAGCCTGAAGCTTGAGTTAGTAAATAAATCACAGACAGAATCAGATGAGCTTATCTCTGTGAACAGTCTACAGCTGATGCTCACTGAGAAATGTAAGCGAGTTGATGAGCTGGAACAAAAATTGGGGGAAGAGATTCAAGCTAAAGGAGCTCTTGCACAGGAGGTAACTAGACTAGAGACAGAGTTGGAGAAGACCTTGCAGGAGGCAGAAGAGAAGCTGGCATCTGAGTTGGACAAACTCAGAGTGGAGATGACCCTGGACCTTGAACGACTTCAAGAAGATATGGATATGGAAACAATGCGGTCTGTGTTCCTCACAAGAGACAAAGAAGCTCTAGCCAGAAACATTGACACCTTGAGGGCAGAGCTAAGTGAAGTTAAGGGTGAAATCTTGAGGTTGAATGAGGAGCTTGACAGTGAGCGAACTAAGTCAAGCCTGGCACAAAAAGAGGTGTCTGAGATGAAGAGCCAGCTGTCTGAAGAGAAGACGCAGTGGGACGTTTCTCACAGAGAACAAACAGCCTTACAAGAAAGCAAGATCACGTCACTTAGTGTGCAGTTACAGACACTCCAGTCTCAGTATGACTCGCTGTCTAGTGATAATGCAGATTATCAATCTCTGGCCACCACATTCACTACCAACAGTACCGCACTGAAGAGAGAGGTTGAAGAGCTCAAGTTCAAGTTGAAAAAAATTGGTGGGACCAACACCAAATTGTCTGGTGAGAGCGCTGGACAAGACTTGAGTGCACTGACGCAGCTGCTCAGTGAGGCGGAGCAGGAGAGAGATGAGCTGCGTGAGGAGTTTGAGGGTGTTAGGGAAGAACTCGTTGTTTTAAGGCGTGAGAAAATGTCCCTGTCTCAGCAGGTTGTTGAGCTCAGTACAACAGTACAGCAGTTGAAGGAAAAAATATCTGGCCTTGAGTCAACAAAGAGCTCAGAAGCCAAAATATCTCAGGGTGAGTCTGTGAAAGTGGAACGTGTGGTGCCACTTGGTAAAGACAAAGCTGCATCAAGGACTGAAGAAATTGCCTGTCTGGAGAAAGAGCTGACAGAATTGAGAGAGGAACTGGCCACTGCTCTTGATGTAAACAAAGATCTGAAGAGTGAAGTCAGTGGACTCAATTGGAAATTAGAAGAGGCATCCAATTTGGAGCAGGATGTTCAGGACCTTCAGGCCGAGCTCTCATCTTCCACCATGGAGAAAAAAATACTTTTCCATGACCTAGAGGAGGTCAGAGGTGAAATGTCAGCCCTGCAGACAGACAAGCACCTGCTGATGAAAGAGGTTGAAAGACTGAGTGAACTGTTGGAAGGTCAAATCTATCTGGGTAAAGGCTCAGGGGATGGCAAGCCTGCCAGGGTCCAGAGATCTACCAGTGAGGAAGTGTTGCAAGTTCTGGCAACTAAGGATTCTGAGATCAGTGAAATTCAGAGAATACTAGATGATAAGATCAAAGAAGTGATTTCATGCTTGAAAGAAATTGACAGCAAAGATGCAATCATAATTGTACACGAGAAACACATTTCAGCTCTTGAGGAAGCTTTGAATCAGGCAGAAAGAGCATTAGAAAACACGAAAGATCTGGAGCAAAGGATCTCTTTGGTGACAGAAGAGCTGGAGAATTCACAGTCTGAGAACAAAGTGCTGATAAGGAGACTGGAGAATTTCAATGTTAAAATAGACACAGTGAAATCATTAGAGGCTGACTTTGACTCCTTGAATGCAGATTTCAACAAAGTGTTGGAAGAGAAGAGAGATATGGCCAGACAGATAGAGGACCTTCATGTGAGGATCAGGGACCTTATGTCTCATGAACATGAAGTCACCTTCAGTGTGGAGCAGCAGCAGCATGTGTTGAGGGAGAAGGAGACACTCCAGAGACGGGTTGCAGAGCTGGAAGGGACAGAAGGGAATTCTATGGAGGAAAATGCACGGCTCAAACAGGAATTGGACAAGGTAAATATAGCTTCTTCTGATCCTTTTGAAATTCTTTTCCATGTCAATAAACATTCAGATAATTATGTTTATTATATTCCTTAGATAGCACTGCAAGAATCCAAATCATTGTTGATATTTAGTTTTCAAATTTTAATAAAAGTACAATACATTAAATTAATTTAAAAAGGTGTTAGGGAAGAACATTTGTTTGGATTCATTTTTTAATTGAAAAGATTACCTTTTATAATTAGCAGTTCTTACTTTATTGTAGGTTAGGCAAAATCACAGTTATTTTTTTTTGTTCCAAAGATTGTGGCAGTTCTCCAACAAGCAGAGTTTGACAAAGAATCCTTGACCTCCCAGCTTCAGTTGTACACGACGGGTGGCAGTTCAGGGTCACAAGAGGAGTACATGAGGTTACAAGCCCAGTTCTCCGATGTCATGGAACAGAAGAATGCTGTTGTAACTCAGCTGAATGAAGCTCTCCACACACTGAGACAGAGGGAAGCACGATGTCAGCAGTTAGCTCTGCAGGTCAGTACAGGCCATGGAAAACACTGGTTCGACTCATTTATGTTGATTTATCCTTCAACTTTTGCATCTAGATTCACTGTCCAAAAAAAAAAAAGAAAGATAATATTCTTTTTAAAATGGGGTGATCATAAGATAGTTGCCTTTGCACCTTATTCAAAAGCCACCTGTCAGACCTCTACATTCATCAATATATGTATTATTCATCTTATTGAGAGTGTAAAAATTCTGAAATGAATCTCATAGTGTTAGATCTTCAGGTAAATTTTTCCTACCTGTTTAGAAACAATCCTCAATGACCTTTTTCATGTTCAAAATTTCATAAACTATGGGCAGAAGTAAAAAAAGAAGACAATATAACAAGGGATATAACTAGAATTATTACTGTATAGCACCGCATAGAATGCGAGATATTCAGGCTAAAAAATGCTACTTAAAACTAAGGGCTCACATTACACATGTGTGCAAGAAATTTATCATTACTGGTAAAAGATGCTAAAATCTTCCTAGCTTAACCCCATTGGGTGTTTGAGTGTGCATCAATTCTGTGCATATCACAAGTAATGTCAGTTGTGGCTCTTTAAAAGGATATTGGCATGATCAGCGGTTCTCAGCCTGTGGGTCGCGACCCCCTTTGGGGGTCGAATGTCCCTTTCACAGTGGTCGCCTCAGACCATTGGAAAACACATTTACTCCACAGTTATGAAGTAGCAACGAAAATAATGTTGTGGTTGGGGGTCGCCACAATATGAGGAAATGCATTAAAGGGTCGCTGCATTAGGAAGGTTGAGAACCACTGGCATAGATGTATCAACATGACCATGTTTCATTTTAAATATTATAATAATTTTGAGGAATTTGACAATTTTAGCAGAAATACAAAAATTTTTCATTAATTCTTTTTGTATTATTATGGGCTAGATTGACAGATTAGATGTGGACATAGAAATTTAGGTCTTTTTTATTATAACAAAAAAGTTGAGGCTTTTATTCGTGTATCGCAGTAATATTCAGAAGATTCTTTAAGTTACATTCCTAAATTTAAAAAAAAAATGAAACTAAGTGTCTTCAATAGATTCTTTCTCTTTCAAATTCCCATTAATTTTTAAATCTTTTTATTTATTTTCCCTTTTTTGCTCCTGTGATCATGTCTTAGATTTAATAATGAGCTTTCTACCCAAAAAAAGGTGTCTTTTTTATTTACTTGTTTTATATTTCTAAAACATGTTTGAACTGAAACATTTAAATAATTTTAAACTTTATCACCTTGTATTAGAGCAGCAGTTCTTAACCTGTGGGTCGCGACCCCTTTCCTCAGGGGTCACCTAAGACCACCTGAAAAAACATATACTCTACAGTTATAAAGTAGCAACAAAAATAATTATGTGGCTGGGGGTCGCCACAACATGAGAAACTGTATAAAAGGGTCGAGAACCACTGTATTAGAGGTTACAGTTAACTTTGTTTTAATGTGTAATAGCCAGACCAAATATCTCAAATGTTAAATGGATAATTTTGTATTTAAGGTGAGCCAACTTGCTGAAGACAGAGGTTATCTGAATACACAACTGGCCAACTTGTCCAAATCTTTGAGAGAAAAGGAACAAGAGTGGATAGCTATAAGACAACAATATGGTGACCTCTATCAGGCTTATATTGCTTCTCAATCTAAGGTTTGGAATTTTATAGGTTTTTTTTTTACTTAAAAGTAAAAAGTTAAATAGATTTTTATCAAGCTTAAAGAAGAAATGTACTTACTTATAACTTACTTAATATTACTGCACGCCATACAATTAAAATAAAATCTTTTAAAAATAATTGTGCAGACTGCAGAGTTGGAGCGACGCATAGCACTTGATAGTGTCCAAAAGGAGTTGGATGAAGAAGAGACTGCGGCAGAGGCAGACCAGGTCAGGAGTCTAAATGACCAGGAATTGAATAGGTAAAAACGTTGAATAATAATTTATATTATGCATCGCTTTCAGACAATGACATAGTTAAATTAATTATGTAATACCATTTTTGATCTATTTAAGTAGCCGGAGACAGCATTTTTTTTTAATTCTCAAAAGTCATGGAGAGCAGAATACTGTCAATGAATTTTAGGTGACATTTGTGTCCTGCATTTGAAGGGCTGAGTAGAAAAAGTACTTAAGTTACATTTTTCCAAAAATGAGTTAAGACAGGCATTATATTTGATTACTTCCCGTGAATCATTCCTGTAAATGTCATTCATGAAAAATGTCCACAAGTGTTTGATACAGAGCTACCTCGAGCAGATTTTAATGTATTTAAATAAGAATTTAAAAATTTTAAACTAATTTTTCTCAAAACTTCAAAAATACACTTAAGTACTTTTTCTACTCGGCCCTTCATTTGTTTTAAGTGTTAGTGATTTAATCCTTTTCTCCTTTAACTATCAGGCTAGTAGAGCTGCAATCTCTGTACCAAAATCTGCAAGATACCCACACAGCTTTAAACACAACATTAACCAGGGAGAGAACTCTGAGAGAGCAACTTGAGAGGGAGCTTGGCGAGGCTCAGGAACAAATAAAGCTGTTGGCTGCTGGTGCCAGTAGAGAGGTACTGCCGGTGTTTTAAATCTAATGAGGGGTTGTGTGTGCAGCTTATGCTTGGGCCAAATCACCACAATGTCCGCTATTGACACTGAAGATTTAATGCAGCCCTCTGAGTTTTTGATAATGGACATTTTAATTTCTGATGGAAAATTATTTCATATTTTATTTAAATAAATCATTTCATAAAATTTTCCTCCTTCATTTTAATATTTAATTGTATTTTAAAAAATGCTGGAAAGAAAATTTGTCATATCTATCTTCACTGTTATAGCAATTCATCTTCCATCGGTATATGTAGTAAACCATTTAAAACTATAGTTGAACTATGTAAGCCATGCATTTTTATCTACAACTTGCTTTTGAAAAAACTCAAGGATTTGGTTTCAATACTCAGTTACATCATAAGTGAAGTGTGCATGCATAAGAATGCACTCAATGATTTTAAATAAACCCAGCTGAATAACAAAAATATTTCTTTGACCTCTTTTGCTTAGATATACCTACAAATGGAGGAGGACAATGACTCTCGAATTCGAGAAACTTCAACCATGCTAAGTAAGTTTTTGTTTCCTTTTTTGCTTTTGATGAACTTTTTTGTATTCAATGATCAGGAAAAAAATTTGAGGCAGAATATTATTAAATGTACAATTATCAATGTACACATTAAGATTATTTGATGGATTGTGTTTGCCAAAAAATGTATTTCTTTTTTTTTTAGTAATAAGATACTTAATATCATTTCAATACCTAAGATAATCCTGATAATGTTTGCTAATTTTGCTTTAAAACAATATGTGGTTATACCGGGGACAGCCATCAATCTTTCTTTTTTACAATAAATAGCTCTAGTGATGCAGCAAAAAAAATTTTTTTTAATTCTCTTTTCATTGCTCATGTCAGGACTCTAAATAAAATTGGCACTGTTTAAAATGACATGCTCTCTATTTTTATGTATTTCAGCACGTCATGGTTTTGGCTACTGCAGCAGAATTCACAGCTGGTTGAGAGTTAAAAAGTGAGTTTCACAATTTTTCTGACTTGCTAAAACAATGCTGTCAACATTGTAAAACTATCAATTTTTTCAGATGCAATTGCCAAGTTTTTTGTAAATAAATTAGGTGAAGGCACTATTTATCATTTGGTCAAAATTGAATTGAATGCTTCTCATTACTCATTTATTAATCAAATGAAATCATACAGCTGAAGTCACTGAATTATAGTTTTTAAATACAGTTATTCAGGTCACCTTTTTTTTAAAGTGCTTATATTTTCCGCTTTTAAAATATTTTATTTTATTTCTTTTTGCAATCTGATAGGAGTGATAGGTAAATTTTGCCTTTTAATTTTATTAAAGAAGAAATAAATTTGAATTGGTAGTTGGAGAAACACTGTTATTCCCCCCCCCCCCCCCCCCCGGCGACACCCCCCCCCCCCCCCCTCTATTTAAAAATAAAATGCCTGCAGGAATAATGATTATAAGAGGAAAATTAGAAAACATGTTTATGGATGAAATGTTTAGAAGAAAATATATGTTTATACAGAAAGTTTTAAGTAGTATTATTTGAAAATCTGTCGATGCTGTATTACAAACTTGGAATTTAAAGTAGTATTAAAATTTATCTTTGTTTTCAAACTTAGCAGCTAAACTTTTATTGAAAAATATTTTTTGGATATCATTGGAAGAATATCACTTGTACTTTATGCAATGATTACATCAGGGAGTGGCAATCAAGATGGTGGCGGTGTTTTGGGGGCTGGGTGGGCTGGAGAACTGTTTAAAAAAAAAAAAACTAAGATTTTTTAAAAAGTTTTATGAACATAAGCAACTTAGTAAACATTTTAGTATAGTTAGGTTAACTGATATAAGAGAGGTTTAGCCTAAATTTGACTTGAAATAATTACCTAGCAGGAGGCAGCCAATAATTCTATTTAAAGGCTCTTGCCCATTTATTTTCAAACACTAACGGGCACATTTAGTGGATTTTGTAGATTTTCAATTTCAGTACTTAAAAAAAATCTTTAACTATGCATTATTACATCAAGCTTTTTGTTGGCATGCTTTATCATGGTTTGGGCAAGGAAGAGAGAAAAGTTGCTTTCTAAATAAATGGAGTGAGGGCTTGAGCACTGCATCATTAATAAGAACTTTTCAAAATATCATTAAAGTAGCATCATATATTCTCAGCATTCCAAAGTAAATCAGCCTGATAGACCTGATGACATGAATTTTTAAATAATTAGAGTAATATTTTGAATCTATGCCAAAATAATTATGTTTTAAAAACCTTTTGCTTCTTTTAAACTAATAGTGCATGGTCAATTTTCAAATTACAATGAGCTTTTTTTATTTTTGTAAGGGGTGCATGGTGTACATTAAATATATCTCCCTGACAGGGCCTACTTCTCCTTTTCCAGTCGACAGCTGGGCCGTGTTATGAGGCTTCGTCCAGGACTACGCACTATTATCTGGATCTACTTTGCCTTCATCCACATCCTTTTGATAGCTTGCTTTGGTGGATTCTTGTGATAGTTGATCATGGTGGACAGAAACAAGGTTGGATGGATGTGGTGGATTGAAACAAGGTTGGATGGATTTGTTGGATTGGTGGATGAAAATAAGGATGGATGAATGCATTTATTTATCTTGCTTATTTATCAATAAAAAATATTTTGTAAAATGTTTCGTACATGTGTTGACAAAAAGGAGATTTAAATTTTATTACTTTTGGTGAAGATGAACTAACGTACAAGTGAGTCATGTTACAAGGTACGAGTGTCCTCGTGTTTTATTATAAGACTTTAAAAAATGTTAACTTATTTGATGTACATGCATTCTTTTACTGCCAATAGTTTTTTTAAAATGTCATGCCACCCATGTTGTAATTATAGTACAGGTTTTTTACCTGCTCATTTCATTTTATTTAATACCATTTTCTTGTTTACATCTGGGATTCTCACATTTTTCTTTATAACTTTATCAAAAGTGCACCTTATTGAAATTTCAATAACTTTTGTGAAGTTGAGTTTGCAATATGTAAAATAAATGTTCATAAAGCTCTTTCCATCACTGACACACTTGTACCAATATGCTGTGGGGAATATTTTGCATCCAGTAATTTCATATCACCAGCTCCACTTTTCACACAAAGCAAAGGTTACACTGTATCTTGTCAGGGTAGGTTAAATTAATACCACTACTTATATCTGTACTGTTGGTGTGAAATTGGTGCTTTCTTCACTTTGTGTAGATTATTATTATTACTGGGTTATAAATATGGTGACTTGTGGTAATAATTGTCAGTTTTCTTCTTGTTATTAAAGCAGATATTCTGCATTGTTACCTTTGATAAAGTCATCTTTGTGAAAAGTACAATTTGAAAAGGGGTTTCTGTTTTGTTCATCTTTGATAAGTTATGACCAAATATGTTACTATCTTTAAGATGATGTTTACACTATATGACTTAGATTGAAACTTATGTACAAAATCTGTACAGAAGTATAATTTTCCAGTGTTATATATTTATCCGGATATATTGCCAAGGTACTTTGCTGTGTATATGACTTCTTGTCTTTCTTGCTCATGGGCATATTTTGAGTGATTTCCGTGTAGTAGTGGAAAAGTGCTATTTCTTTCTTTGATGTTTATGGGTTCATTCATTAACTTATACAAGTGTGGCATTTGATTTGTCATTTAAAATGCAGACATGTCTGATCAGTTTCTTTTGTTTACTTATTATAATTATTTATATTTAATTTTCAACTTCTAAACTCATTTAATTTTTTTTTCCGTTCATAAATTCCAGCTCGTATAAATCATATCATAAATATGAATCTTGACTGTGAAGCTGGTTTTACATTCCTTTATTTATTAGTTTAAGAGTTAAATCTCCACAGAGATTTGTAGAAATGTGGTGTAAAATGGCAGTCCCTCAACATTTCCTTAGATGTTCACATTCCAATGTCACTTATGAGTTTGCTTCACCCTTTTTGTCTTCTGATTTCATCACGTCTAAAAATTGGTTGTGATACTTTTGTGTCCGTTGGCTGTAGTTTGTGATATTTGTTTTGTTCTATGTAGAAAAAATAAATAAAACTTGAGGAATCTACCATTTATGAGACAGCCAAACATTACAATTACAATGATTTTAATCTGCTTTCTCATGTCGGCCGCTTTGCAGTCATAATGACTAGAAATTATGTAAATAGTTTTAAATACATTATTATGAACTGTGAAATTTTATCAGGTTGTTGAAATATATGAAATGAAATAAATGAACTTTTATTTATTCAAATGTGGGTCATTATTTTTTGTTTGTTTGCGGCAGTGTTGTGAGGATAAAAACCATAATTGTATGTTCAACTATTAGTTACTACTCATATAACCTCTACTGAGATGTGACTACCAGAATATTACAGTTGACTGATTGCAGACAGACAAAGACAAGTATGACCTCCAACTTTTTAAGTTACAAGAAGCCATTAAATTTGTGATTCACATCTTATCGTATAGACCAGTGGTGAGCAACCTTTTTTTTTTTGCAGCAGAGGGAAACTAATTATTTTGAGGATGCAGCATCATACTTTTCTAGAGGTTTAGAGTTCAAGATAAATTGAACTAATTATTAATAATTTGAAATTATTATGAGATGATAACTACGATACCTTAGCAGATAACATCTGATCTGTAGCTACTATTAACTACTATTTAATAGAGAGATATTAACCCAGAATTCTTGCGGGCCACATGAAAACATTTGCACCACTGGCGGTAGGTTGCCCACCCCTGGTATAGACAGGAGGAGGTACTTGAATTTTGTGTAGGAATAATGAAACAAAAGAGCATCTGTTCACAACACAAATGTCCTATTACTAACATTGCCCAATTATATTTACTAACATTTGAAACATTAAAAAACTGTTCATTAATTTGCTAGCAACTGACTAGCAACCACTGGAGAACCTCTGGTTATTCACATGGCTAATAATCAAAGTTGTGCAATATTCTATTAACAGAAATAATTTACATTACTTTAATATAACTAACAAAATTTGTACAGTTCAGGTATATTCACCATTCCCATTCTGTTTATAGTTAATGCCTGATCTTATCTGAAGAGTTCAATGGATGGGCATCTGAAATAGGACCTGGTGGCAGAATTTGGGACTAAGATGTCCTATAGATATGTTTTTTAACACAAACAATATGTCTAGCTGTATTTAGTTTGCAATAATCAAAACAAAATTGTTCAACTTGAAGAGCTTCTATAAAAGCTTAATTATTATATTTAGGGAATGAGTTGACCAATGAAAACATTTTTTTTTTCTAATTGAATCAGCATTTACTAATTTTAACTCCAAACATAATTTTGGATTTTAATAATTTCATCAACAATTTTAATTGGGAAACAAACACTTTCTATTTTTGGCAATTACTATATATATCTACTGTTCTTCAACAAAAAGATAACCAGATTTTTTTTTCTGTTATGTTAACATCAAACTATGTCTAAACAAATTTAAAACTCATGTCATGGATTAATTTAGCTACCAGAGTAAGTCCTGATTGATATAGTATACTATCTACAAAATAATGTCAATATTTTGGAGTATAATTTCAAATATGTGCAGGTTGGTATTCCAAAATAAGAAGCAAATAGAAACTAAAAATGTGGTTTTTTTTAATGATTTCTTGTATTATTTAAATATGTAGATATCGGTATTCAAGAACTTATGGCTAATAAAAAATGTAATAAACACTTAAACTGACAACCTATTTCAAACACTAACAGCAATATACAAAAAAACAACTTATGGGGCAGTATTTTTAAAGGAATCAATCCAGACATGGTCACAAGATCAAGTTATCCTAATGATCAGATATTTTTTTAATTGAAGGGTTGTAGGTATTTTAAAAGAGCTGAGCACAGCACATACCAGTATGTGACAATAAACAAGTGTTTTGAAATATAAAAAAAATCAATAGAAAATTTGTTAAACCAATGTTTAATTAAGTACAAGAGCTTAAGCATAAACAAAAAATACAAACTTTTTACAAGAATTTAATTAATGACATTAAATATTCAATAGCAGCTAGAACATGGCAGTGAGATTCAAATAATACTTGTAACTACCAGTTCATCAAGACAAAATCAAATCCTAGGAAATTCTGTGGTCCATGTCACACACCGATTACATAAACAAGATGTCTTTAAAACAAATGAAAGAAAAAAATAATCCATGGAATAATACAAGCATATTATGAGACACATCTGAGGTCTCAGAGAAGAACAATTAATTTACAATTTAATGAAATATTTTTCTGGTATTCACTAGCAAAGTAATAAATAATATATTAGATACACTCAAACTTATAATCCTGAAGATTATTAACTCTATAACAAAAGAAATTTAATT
The DNA here is from genome assembly GCA_964017045.1 of Omphiscola glabra. Lineage (NCBI taxonomy): Eukaryota > Metazoa > Mollusca > Gastropoda > Lymnaeidae > Omphiscola > Omphiscola glabra. Next base: position 28,400,480 of record OZ024798.1, on the reverse strand, counting down.
CATGTAACTTTTCAAAAGTTGTTTAATTTTGGTTAATAAAGTTTGCATGATGATTCGATAGAATGTGCTACTTTGAATAAGCTTATAAGCAGGACAAAGTGTCCATATTAAAATAAAGAGTTTATTTTCTGAAATATTTTAAGAGGCTTTTTAAAGTCAAAGTGATTTTGAGAAACCTGTTTTTAATTTAAAATATACATAAAAAGATAACAGCTTGAAATTCTCTAGTTCCCAACCCATGGGTCATATTCCCTAATGGGGGGTCATGGAGGGTTCTCTCTGGGGAGGTCCCAGCTAAAACAGATAACTTTTTAAAAAAACGTGATTTAAAGAAATTTTTTAATCAGTTGCTAAATAATGTTTGAATAATTTCATAATACTGCATCCTGTTTTCTATGTGTTTACTCCGACTATATTAACTGTTTTTAATATATTGGGTTTGCGAGTCACCTTGCTTCTACAAAATGGGTTGCGGCTCAACAAGTTTGGGAACTCGTGATTTAGCTAGTGTGTTTCTACAACGCTCCCTCTCACATGTGAAACACTGATCTCAACTCTTTATCTTAATGCAAAGTTTAACTTTTTATAGCTCTTTGTGTCAGATATACTTTACTTTATCTAAGAAGTTACCACTTTATAGAAACCCTCTAATATGTACATTTGCTTCTTTACTTATGGGATTATCACAACTGCATTTGCTTGCTAGCAAAGATAATATCACATTGCTGCTTTTGATTAGACAGAAATACATATCTTATTTTAAATAGTTATAACACATTGTTGCTATTTAGAAAAGTTAAATTTTTCAAAAAAAAAATCTTTTTTATTGTTGGATTAGCAACAACAAAAAATAATGAGCTATTTTTGCTACGTCTAAACTCATAAGCCATTGATAAATTATTACATTGTCTTATAATAGTTTGCTCAGCAGATATGAACTTTCATTCCATTCTCTAAAACTAATGTCCTTGTCCAATGAATATTTGATACTTCACATCGTCTATCAAATTCATTTAAAAAGTTACAACAAAAAACAAAATTCCATAAAATATAAATTTTTACATATGAAATTGCACTCATTCAGTTTCAGCTGCAATTCCAGGAAGTGAGAGAAAAAATGCATATATTTTACAAATCTGAAACTCTGTTCTCCAGTCGTGCCATACCCATTTCTTGATCTGAAAAAAAATATCATTAAACAACACATTTTATAAACAATAAACTTTAAGTATGTAATAAACAAAACTTAACTGTATCCACATAGTAGAACGATTACTTCAAAATTGAAAATTTTGTCAGCTAAAATATTAAAGACTATGTAAAAAAATAAATAGTGTGGCTAAATAAAAATGTGATCACTCACCAGAAGTTATGTGGAGTGTAATCTTATCCGAAAGCTTTTCATCTTGTTCACAACCATCTTCTTCCACTAAAGTCATGTGATTGCTCTCACTGTCTGAGGAGTCCAACCCCATGCCAGTGTTTGATTTGTGTGTGACTAGGGCAAGGGTGTTGGGGAGACCTGGAACTATGCTCAGGTGGGCAGCACCGGAAGACACCATCTCTGATATAGTGGCCGAGTCGACCGCACTCAAGACAGACAACTGAGAGCCTGAGATGGACAAGTTTGTAAGGTGGTGGTGGTGGTGGTCTGCGCTCACAATGCTGGCCAAGTTAGCAGAGTCAGAGTCTATTAATCCAGAAATGTTCTGGTTCGAACCTGGCCCCAAGTGAATAGAGGAGTCAGAGTCCATCATGTCAGAAATGTTATGTGCGCCGTCCATGTCGACCATGCCAGACAGATGTGATGTGTCTATACCACCCATGACGTGGACACCACCCACCATCGAGGCATCAAGTCCCGTGACTGGGTTTTCATGTGCTCCATCTTCATTAGGACTAGATAGACTTTCACTCTTTATCGAATGACCCTGACTGGTATCAAGCTGAAAAAATGTAATAAAAGACAGTATTAATGCTGTAAAGTAAATATATGTGTAGATTTTATAAATGGAATTTATTCACAATAAAGGGTGAATACATGCATAAATAAGTAAAAAATTGTAGGCTACAATCAGCTACATCTTATATTTAGGCTCTAAATGAGAAAAAACTAAGAATCAACTGTAAAAATTTGAATTTAATTTTGGGGGACATTTAGTAAAGTACATATTATGTTCCTAAATTTTTTTTGCACAACATTTAGTGAGTATATTATAAAAAAATGTAAAAACTTTGTCAAATCTATTCAATTAAGAAGCAAATCAGACTTACCCTCAAAAGGCCTCCAGTTGGGAAAAGTCCAGGATGTAAACGTGATAGGAGCTGGGCAGTTTCTGGCGTTAGTGTTGTGCTGACTTGAGTGGTTCCATCACTCAAATGGGTCTCGATGCGAGATATAATATGATGGCCATCTGCGAGAGAGAGAGAGAGAAGTGTCACATAAATTGATGAAATAAAGAATTTTTAAAATCTTCAGCATCATCTCTTTCCAGAATTAACTGGATTATTTTGCCTACCATTTGATTTCATTAATCATTGAGCCTTAACAGTCAATAATGGACATTTGACCTGTGATATTCATTAATTCATATCTTAACGGTCAATAATGGACATTTGACCTGTGATATTCATTAATTCATATCTTAATGGTCAATAATGGACATTTGACCTCTGATATTCATTAATTCATATCTTAACGGTCAATAATGGACATTTGACCTGTGATATTCATTAATTCATATCTTAACGGTCAATAATGGACATTTGACCTGTGATATTCATTAATTCATATCTTAACGGTCAATAATGGACATTTGACCTGTGATATTCATTAATTCATATCTTAACGGTCAATAATGGACATTTGACCTGTGATATTCATTAATTCATATCATTACGAGTGAATGTGCTGCTGCTGATATTATTTTGTAAAGACCTCAACCATTTCTGATGCCACATAAACACCAAAATTGTAATTTAATCCACAAAATTATCACAAGAATGGGGGCTCTGAGTGGCCACTTGAAAAAGAGCAAAGTTACTAAGCTGCCAAGGAAGCTTAGGAAATAGTAGAACAAAGTATGTTTACACTTGAAAATACAGGACACTCAAAGGGGCATTTCAGGTAGATGCCTTGAATACAGTCCCTCATATTAATGAAAGGTGCTAACCAATCAATACACTTTCATTTTGGAACATCATCATTTTTGTTTCATTATATTCTGCATTTTCTATTGATCAATGCAACCCTGATCTCTATGCAAATAATTTTTAAAAGTAAATTAAGTGAAAATTAGAAATGATTCATTCATAAAGCATTGTTACGTGGGCTAAGGAACAAATTGAAACATTATTCATTGTGTGGACTGATTCATCTTAGAATGAATATCAACAGTTTGTTGTCAAGGGTATGGGAATCACTGTTGTCATGTTTGGGGTTACAGGAAATGTTTGGTATGGAAAAGATGTTTAGAGTAGAGAGCACATGTGTAGCTGTATCTATTATGTTGAGAGTTTTGTGACGCATTTGGGTAAGGGGAACTGACGTGTTAGTTTTGAGATGGCCCTGCAGTGGAGTTGAAGATTAATCATGGTTTAACTTGTTGTGTGTTGCAGAGTTTTTGCAGGAACATCTTGACTTTTATTCATAACTTAATATAACAGCAATAGTTTAAGGAATTGTTAAATTGTCAATGTGAATAAACTTATAGCGTGAACTGAACTCTACAGTGTTGTGGTGAATGGTTGTGATACCGTAGTGAGAGTCAATACCTAATACATAGTCTTCTGCTATTAAGATTAGACAACTATTCAATATTTGAGATTTACATCTCGTCATTTGTCCTACCCTCATCTGGATTCTGTGTCAGGGTCACTGTGACTGTCTCAGGCATTGGTCCACTGGATGACAGTTCAGCCCCAGACCACATTGAGCACAGCTCAGATTTTATTTCACTGGATGAATCTTGTTCTTCAGAATTACAATCAGACCCAGCCATCCCTTCAAGATGTAACTGTATTATGCATTGCAAAAAAATTAAAATGAGTTAGGTAAAAAAATCTTTCTCAAGTGTTAAGTAGAATTTATTAACTGACATAAATTTGCATCAAAAAATTAAAAAACAATAAATTAAGCAATATTACTTGGGAGGAATTAACTATGTTGCCATGACAATATAAAAAAGCTCTAATTATTAAGAGTTCAATTTACTGGAAAACTAGAGAATTAAAAGAAAAAAAACACACTTTAAAATGCATTATAAATAAATTTATAACACGGCCCAGCTCTCAACTGGAAAAGGAGAAGTAGGCCCTGTCATTTATTTTAATATCATCTTAAATTACCAAAAAAATAAACACAAACAAACCACAGGTGCTGACAAGGGCAGAATTCCTGCTTCAATATCTTTCAAAGCTTGATGGATATGGTTTTTTAAATCATTTACAGTGGGAAACATTGTTAAGTCGTGGCGCTCTGGCACAAGCCCTGAGCCTTGAAACAGTTCTCTCACAACAAACTTCCTGTCAATTTTTAAACAAATCACTAACTTTATAGACGCACATTTTTTAAAAAAATGCCTTATTTATAGGAAGATATTTTCAAAATGGTTGAATACTGATAACACAGACTGGTTAGAAACAATTATGACAAAATAATTAACGTTTATTATATAAGAACAATGTGTTAACATTTTTATTATTTATTTTTTTGAAGTATGTGCAATTTTTAAAATAAGATTTATGTTTTGCAGTTTTTAACAAGCGTATGAGACTCCAATTACATTTCACAACTGAAACACATGTTCAAATCAGCAACACAATGGTTAAAAAAGCTTGAATAGCCTACCTGAGCTGCTTGCGTATTGTATAGAGCCTTGTCTCCCCTCCAGATACCATTTGTCTGATTTTCTCCAATACAGCTGGGTGTATTCTGGCTTCACTGACTCTCTCTTGGTGTAATTGCTGGTCATCATTTACAGCTTCTTCAAGGGACACAACTGTTATGGTGTCATTTTTTGATGAGCTCCCTTCTTCATGGTAATCGTGGGCTTTTTCGGTAGGGAGCTGTACATAATATCTGGTGCAAAAACAACAAGCAAATGAAGATGAAATATATGGTTTATATATAATTGATAAAAAATTTCACAAGCCTGCATTATTTTAGCATTTAAAACAACTTATGTCTAGATACAGGATCAATATTAGGGACAGTTGATTTAAATATATATACAAATTCAACTTACCTTTCTTCCCCCCAGCTGTCAAGACCTTGTTCTCTAAGCTCATGAAATGCCTTATCCATGGCAAGTCTGATACTTTTTTTATCAAGGCTCAGATTGACAGCATGTGATGGAAACTTGCGGACCTTTTTAATGTATATCCTGCAAATAAAATAAAAATTTTATGATAAGAATACTTATTATACTTTAATATGCCTAGATAAATTTCCAAAAACATTATTTCCTTTCCTGTGGTAATTATGGGAATGTAAATATTTGTAAGACATAATAATGCAGCAGAATTTTATGATTTCGCCTTTAACATTTGAATCAAGCTGAATATTCCATTGTACGATGCAAAATTATGCATGCTTCAAAATTTATCACCAAGACTTCTGTAATAAACAAGGGGATAACTTGAAGAACCATTTTAAGAAAGATGTTATTGTAAAACTAAACACATTTTAGATGATACATCCCACCCTCTTCATCACAGATACTTAGGATCTGCCTGTTTTCGGGATGAATTCTTTCTCTCAGGGCGAGGACTGAAAGATATAAAAATTATTTTTCCCCAATCTGTACGAATTTACTAGTGTGCTCCCCTTGAAGTCACAAATCTTAATGAGAACTAATATGTCCCTGATATGGCTATAGAAAATTCACTGAATGGCTGTTTTTTTTCACTAGTGAAATAATTTAATGTAAATCTGTTGTGTTCAAATTGTTTTATTTATGTGCTGAAAATGTACAATGCAATCAAAAAAACATTTCCATTTATTTAGATCAATAAAAGAATCTTATCTATAAATAAGTCACCTGGCTGGACAAGTTTGTTTGAATTCATTGGATAAATTTGTGATAGTTGCCCTCTTGCCCAGGGTTCCTTTTCTTCTTGGACCATACTGACACTCCATTACTACAGCTCGACTCCCTGGAGAAAAAAAATATGTTTTTCACTCCAAATATGCTAAAAATGCCTGCTCAATGATAGCGGCAATCTGTGCTTTCAAAAAAAAAAAAAAAAAAAAAAATTTTTTTTTAAAATCACACCTTCCTGCAACTAAAATTGTGCCTGTGATATTGCCAGGTGCAAAATGGTCAGTTTCAATTTCAAGCCTAATTTTTCCAAACCTGGGGGTAACTCCCTCTGCCATGGAATACCACTGTTTGAATACGCAGATTTTAAAAAGTATAGCAAGATGAAAATAATCAATGTATATAATTGTTACCTGCATTAACAAAAGGGATTCCATCAAATGGAACATATTGAGACTTCCACATCAGTCGAGTGGAAGCTTTAGCAGGGCTTGGTGACTGACGAGTGCCCCAAAAACTGTTGGTTTGCTGTTTGTGAAGAGTTAGTATCAGATCAAGGTCGGTCTCATTCTCCACATACCCTCTATAAGAATCACCGATTTTCTTTGAAGAAAAAACAAGGAATAGCAATGTATTAATTAGAGAGAACTAAAAAAACTCATATAACTTTATAGTTTTACTCTTCTTCAATGTATTACTTAGAGCCGGCCTGCACAACTCAAAATGTAATGCAGGCCTGCACAACTCAAAATGTAAGGCGAGCCTGAACAACTCAAAATGTAAGGCGAGCCGTAATATTTTATGAAAAACTTGTGCAGGCCAAAAGAAAAAAGGACAGGGGGGAAAAGCTATTAAGAAAATAATAATAAAAATGAATATTTCGTTACTTTGCGGGCCGCAAAGTGGGAGCTGGCGGGCCGTATGTTGTGCAGGCCTGACTTAGAGAGTACAACTACAAAACTCAATATAACTTTACAGTTTTACTATTTATCAATGTATTTAGAAGAATCAGACACTAAAAGAATTTTAAAAAAAAATGGATATACTAATTCCTTAATCAAGTGCTTACTTCACATTTTTTCAGCCTCATTGCCCAACTGGGACAATTTACATCTTGTGGTGCTTGAGGCGGTGGCATTAGAATAGCAGCCATGTTTTCTGCTGCAGCGGCACTTAATTCTGCTGCCTCAGCTGCTTGAATCATTTCATATCCAGAAAAACCTATTAGTTGAAGATAGTAAGATAAAATTAGCAACAGTAATTTCAGCTGCTAGATTATACAAATAAATGTTTCAATGTAGCATTCTATTATGTCAAGTTATTATCCAAGCAATGTAGATATTACAAGCACTGATAAATATTTGTTCTCTTGGTTTTGCTTGATCATTGTTATAGGTATTATATCCCTTCAAGCTTTTAGATCTCAATGTTTTAACTTTTATTTTGATGACTGCTGACATTCAAAGATTTGTAAAGGTTACTTTTATAGACGTGAAGTAGAGTCTGATAAAGTAAAAAACAAAACCAAAGTTAGAAGAAGGAAATTATGGAATAGCTAAAACATAATCTTTTGTTAATGTCCTGTTTATTTTTGCAAATTTTTATGTGAAGCGCAGTGAGCCCTGCCCTAAGCTGGGGTACCACGCTATATAAGACCACTGTATAATTATTATTAGCAATCGTTATTCATTGAGAACCCTTGAAAATATTTAAAGTTTCCCTATAACATTGTTTCTCAAAACCCAGGTTGTGATCTAATTTTAATTTGCAGAAGTATTCTTACGGCCCCACAATACAAACAATCTTTAATACACAAACTGTTGGTTTTTTTTTAATTGCCTGTATGTCAGGAAAATGACATTTTCAAATTTTGCCAAATATATAAGCAAATAGTATTGAAGACCACTTTACAACAAGCTTGCATTTCCCTGCTATCAATCTTTCGCTTGTTCATCTAATCCAGGTACTCATATACTCTATCTTCATAATATCTGCAAACAAACACAATTTACAGAGTTTTTTTGTACCATACATAATCATTTATAGGTTTCATCCCATAAAGTCACAATTAAACCAAAAAGACATACCCATTTCTTTTCCATTGGACAGCATATTGGGATTTGTGATAGCTATAAGCCCTATATATTTTGTGCCAAGATTATTGATGTCAGCACTTGTAGGGACCATATGCACAAATCTGTCTGCCATGTCACCTGTTAAGCTCATGTTTAAAAAGTCTGATGTGGCTGGAATGGTGATGACCTGAATACCATCTTGCTGGGTGAACATCTGGGCAGATGAGATGGGTTGGGAGAGCAGAGACTGAAGTGTTGTATGGTTTGCTCTAATCAAATCTGTTTTGAAAGAAAAACTATTAGATACATGAATGTCTAAGTTTTAATTAGATGATTTAGTACTAAACTCCTTCAAATTTTACATCATAAATCATTCACATATATTAATTATTTAAATCTCCCTGATAAATCTGCAGTTATCCTTTCATCTTATAGGGGCCTACTGTTAAATATAAAATGTTACAAGTCCTTTTTAAGTTAAAAATGATATTAATTTTGATTTTCGGAAATTAATTTTTTAACCAGATACAAAGCAAAAACTTACTCCCGCCTGAATTTACTACTGAAAGCATTTGGTTAACATCAACATCATCCTCTTCATCACCCTTATCCATGTCATCCATGTCTTCATCATCCAGTGACTTCATTCCTGCCACTCCTAGGTCTCCACCATCAAGTGATGAGATAAGGGGAAGAGACAACAAAACTGTTCCATCAGATGAGGATGCTAAGTGAGAATCTTCATGTCCAAGCTCTCCAACTTTTGTCATTGTTATCATGAACAAAGCAGAAAGGCTGTACAAAATAAAAAGACAAAATTAAATGTCATGCTAATTATTTGTTTGCTTTAAAAAAAACATCATTAACAATATCTAAACAAAGATTTTATTCAAAACTGACTCAGTAAACACTATGTTCTTTGATGCAATTTCACATGATCACACAAAATATAAGGCACATACATTTATCAACAACAAAATGTCCCTGTAAAAGAATTCATCTTTAACATATGCTTTCATCAATTAGTTGGCCTATATATTTATGTTCTCACATACAGGGAGAAATCTTTAGCTCTCTAACCTAGGGATCCCTATCTCCTAACACTGAAAGCTTCTGATAGAGATAAAATTGATGTGCAATACAACCTCGGCTGAGTGTCTATTTCTCACTTATGTTCAGGCCCACTTTACAATACCAGAACAGTTAGAAGTCTTACATTTATAGGCCTACTTATACAATGTTATAATTTATTTTTGAAACAAACTTTGAAAGTTGCTTCCAATGTCTCATTTTATTAGCCCCTTTTGGCCCTGAAGTCTTGGTTTTTCAATTTCAGGTTCAACGTCAATACCTTTAACTTGAGCCTACTTTTTAGTTACGGGTAACTTTAGTTTAGGCTACTGTGGGGCTAAGGCTAAGGCCTTTCTGAAGAAAACTTTCCCATCTCTTAGGCTCAGTGCACTTAGGCTTAGGACTTTAATAGTAAGCTTAGCTTAAAATTAAAAGTATGAGTATGACAGCATGCCATGCCTTGAAGCCTAAAGTTTGCACTTATTTCTAAAGACTTAAATAGCCAGTATTATTCAGTAGTATCATTAGTTTGGCAGTGTGGACATACTTGTGTAGCCTATATAAACTATATATTTTATATATATTATTATTATGTCCCATGTGTAGTCAGTGTAGTGAAAGTGTGGGCCTAAGCCCAAGGGGGGCCAAGCCATTCATAATCATAATGAATGCATTGGGTATTATATTAGTCATTAATTTTTTTTAAAATGAATTTATTGTCATAATTGAATTCAGCCTCAGTCTCAGTTACTGATTTCAGAGTTACTCGCAAGAGTGAGAGCACTGTACTAGAACTGGTCTGCACTAGGTCAGTGTGTGTCAGTCAGGTCTAGTGAAGTATTTGTTACTTGTTAGTTAGCAGTTTGACTCAAACTTTGAGCTGTTAAGGGATTCATGTTATCGCTGTAATTACATAGCGGGTTGATGTTCGCGAAACAATAAAAGAATATAGTGACAAATCTATTGCTTGAATTTTTAGTGTTGGCATAATTTTTTTTAGGTATACTTTAATCATTCATGTAATGTAGTACATGAAAGCGAAAGTAGGGTAGTGGAACAAAACAGAAATGAGGGTCACAATGAGACTTGAAAATTGAAAACGAGTCACAAACCTCGAAGTCGTTGTAAACAAAATGGCGAAGTAAAGTGTTTACGCATGCGCGATACTGAAGGGGAAAAAAAGCTAAATGTCGAGTCCGGTTTAAAAAGAAAAATAACAATGCGATGAATAAATTGTAATAGTTATAAACAAAATACTTTCAAATCTCGACTAGAATTTATTTTTTTTAAAAGCATCAAAACATAGTTGTCGCTAATTTAAATATAACTTGCAGTTAGCTTAAAATATTTTTTAACATGAGTTGTCAGACCAGTAGCCTGTAGTCTGTAGCCAGCAGTAGAGATATTTGAGATAATTATGTTTTGATGTTTGCCTTCAAGTAGTAGTAGTAGTAGAAGCAGTAGTATCGCTAGTCTAATAGTCGTAAGTAATAGTAGCCTACCGGTCCTACCCCGGGGCTCTAGTCGACATGTCTGTAGTGGCATACAGATTATGACGCGCTGCCATCGACCCCCTTGCGTTACCCGGGGTACAGCACCACTATGTAGGTTTTGCATGGAGTATCCGCGTAAGAAAGAACACATCTGTAGGATACCTACCCAATTACAGTTGAAAATAACGTTAGAAACAGGCCGGGATCATGATTACTGGTGGGTGCTAATGGATAAGAGGCATGGGTGGGTTGTGGCAACTGTTTCTAGACAACTATTTCGTCCCAGCTACTTAGTGACTTATTCACGAGGTAGAAAAGCATTTGTAGAAACCCTGTTAGAGTGTTAGAGGGCGTCTGACGCCACCCTGGGATGGGAAGGGGTGTATTTTAGGACGTTAATATATCCATCTCAGTTCAAGAAAGTTAAATTTCTGGTGTTGCGAGAGCAGCACTACTAACCAACCAGGTGCTCATTGGTTAAGTTTGCCAATCTTTAAGCGCAAAAAAAAAAACAACCCCCTCATTGGTTTTTTTTCGGACTTTGTTGGTGAAAACCTTGAAATTAGCAACGTGAGTAATTCGGCTCAGTGAAATTCTAATGTTACACTTTTATACTTTTTTTTAAGTTACAGAAAAAAAAGTATTTAAAAAAATTAATAATAATTAAATGCATTTCGGAAACTAAGGAAGTGAACAAATACCAGTTGCCACAAAGACCCTGCAAACTTTAATTTGCCCAAGGCCCCGCACCTTCTAAGGCCAGCCGTGTTTCGCCTGCTCTAGTCTATGTCAAACAGTTGCTTTACGATATGTGTTTGCAAAACCTGGAACTTTTCTAAGGTGGAGATTTTTTATTTATTTTTTACTTTCGTTGAATGTTCAACAAAAACTGGATCTGATGTGGCCGCATTGGTCAATAGAGACTCCTAAGGTATTGAAAATTATATTTTCCATTGTGGACTGCTGAGGACAGGGATATGACAATGATACAAATACCGGTACAAACTTGGCTTGAAAATATAAAGGAGTTCAAGCAATACTTCTCAAGCAAAACCTATTGTGTCATTTCCCGATGTGGATGTCACTGATTGAATTTATGTGGATTTAATACAGCGCAGGGATATACTAAAAAGAAAATGATTCGTGGTGTGTCGCTCATTGTACTTTCTAGGACTCACTGGACTGAATGACTTTGGAAATGATCAACCTTTGACCAATCACAAGCCTGGAATAATTGAAGCTCTGGGGGAAGTTTTGCATCTGAACCTCAGCCTAAAGACACGTACATATGTGCTATTATGTCAATGGTTTGAATGACAATACTAACCCTGATTCCCCACTTCAAACAGATTCTTCAACCCTGAAAAGCTACCATTGATATTGAAGTTATCAATCTGAATTCATTGATATGTGAATTAACATCTGTTGGGGATGAATGGCCAAAAGAGGCCACATGTTTAGCTGAATCTGCTAACATCAGTCCTAAATTCCCCAACCAAGAGAACGGAAAACCCCAAACAAAAATATTTCCATGGTGACCAGGTTGATGACATTCCAGGTGTTTCCAGAACTTCCCCTGAAACAGATGAAGAATTCCATTTTAAGTAGAAACATTTTTACCCTATTTTTGAGTCTGGGATAGCTGGACGCACAGCTCGCTTTACAGCAGTTCAAGAGATTGCAGCAATGTTCAGATTCTTGATGGATTACTGCATAAAGCCTGAAGCTGAACTTAGAAGTTCTTGCACTGATTCCGAGACTGATCTGGTGGAAGAAATCTTTAATTTAAAACAAATTCACCCTGACAACTTTGAACCAAGCCTCTTTCTCCAATAAATTTGTTGAACTAAATTTCAGAATTTAAGCTGTGTGAAATTTTTTGGAAAGATGATAATTGCTTTGTATATTTCGTTGTTGTTCAATGCCAGTAAATGTTGCAACAGCAGAGAATTCATTTATCAAGCTCAAATCGATAAAAAAATTATGAGATCAACTATGGTTCAAGAGAGAACTAGACGTGATCTGACCTTATTATTATTAGATATTGCGTCTCCTTCCGCGCGAATGCCTGATTTTTCAAAAATTATTGATGAGTTTGAAAAACAATGGCAAGTAGAGCGCTTTTTAAGTGACTATTTTTGTCTCAAATTCACAAAGCGTTTCATACAATTATTTTGAAATATGTAAGGGACCATTTATTATCTTATTATCTTCTTGACTTTTTTGGAATAGTCTAAAAAATAAACTCAATGCTCGGAAAAGGGTAAGATAGCAGCGGTATATCAAATTTTATTTGTGCTATGTGATCAGTGAATGGAAAATTAAATAATTAAATTTTGAAAAGTATTTCAAAACAGTTGAGTGCGAACTAAAATGTGTTAAACTTTCGCTAATTAAGGACCATGAGCAGAGACGTCATTTGGGTAAGGCAGGGTGGGGCATTTGCCTCCGCCCCTGTATTTGCAGGTTTTACTTAAATTACTATGTACTGTGGCGCCTCCAGTACAACTTAACCAATTTTTGGTTTTGCCTCTTGAAAAAACCCGAAGTGACGCCCCTGGCCATGAGAGATAGATCTAAGAGAAAGATTTTCTGACTTGTCAAATGCTAAAATCCAAGAAAATGTTTGGATGAGGAATCCGTTTCTTTCACCTGAGAGATGCAATTTTTATTTACCCAGGAGAAGAAAAAGCTAAAATAACAAATAATTAGCATCTGTCCAAATACTGCACGAAGAGGGAGATCAAGTATTACGCTTTTGGATTTGCGTTTCGCAATTAGCCTACATTCACAATAAAATGAAAGGTTTTCATGATAATGTTGTGTCATCATACATTAATTTAATACATTAAATTGCTGTTTGTGTTCATATGTCTTTAAAATGCGATAATTTAATCCCAGACCAAGTATACTGGTAAACCCAGTTTACTCAGAATTTAATGTGTCACGAAAATACAATAAGTCTAAAAAGTGTGTTGCTAACGACATGATAAGAACTTCTGTATAAGTATAAGCTATAGACAAATTAATTGGCACATATTTATAAAGGATGAACTAAAATAAGCGCTCCAAATGTTTTTTTTAATATTCTAATATATACATTTATTATTAAATTGCATTCAGGTTCATTTATTATGTAGAATGGAAAGGGCTGCAGTCCAACTAGCAGAAAATCTTTACCTAGTTCAGCAGGTTAACTCCGAAATATTAATACTACGTCTCCACCGAGTTCTCGTGGTTTTACGGTGGAATCGAGATTGTCGCCATTTTTGATGAACACTTCCTATTTCCAATAACTTTAGTTGTTTATTTACATTCCGCGATTCAGGAACATGAAACTTTTCTGTGACACATTCGGTAAGTAAAAAAGAATATACATATTGTACCGATATTTTAAATATTAAAAAAAAATTTCAGAACAGTGTATGTACCGAAAAATCAACAAGTGTTACGTTACTTAGACCTATACTATACCTATAATTTATAATCAAGTTGTGAAAAAAAAACTAATTCAAGTCATTGAGTCATTCTCATGATATCTGATGACTTTTGATGCAGGAATCAGGAATGAATTAGATCTAATAAATAGAAAATCGTCATGCATTCGTTTTATTAGACTTCTAGTCATGTCAATTAAGCCATATTCCCACTAAATGATAACTGGAAAAATAATTAAGTAATGATGCCGCAGTGTAAGTGTAGAGTGTAGAGTATCATGTATGTGATTAATTATTAATGAGAATGAGAATGTGACCCAGATGAGAAAAAACTTAAACTTGGACTTAACTTCACTTAACAATTGATTTTATTAAATTATTTTTCAATTACTATTACTTAATAAGGGGTCAACTACGTTACAAGGTGTACAAAATACAATCAATTGATGACAATTTTCACACCTAGCTTAGTTCCTGCCTTATTATACTACATAGGCTTGAAATAGAACTAAAACTTTAGTCTTTATTAGTGACTGAAGGTTACTATAACTTAGAATTACTTACTATAATTAGAATATTATGAATTAAGCCTCTATTGTATATTCATTATTAGGACTGTGCCTTTCCCTAGTGCTACACATTAGGCCTATAGACTATGACTATTCTTTGCTGTTCTCAAGTCAATGTCGACAATGTTACCTCACTGTAAATGTAATAATAATAATAATTAATTATAAAAGCCCATAAATATGTTGGTCTATGCTACTCTTACTCTAAAACCCAAGCTCATGCTCGACGGCCCACCAACACCATTTCCCAATGTGACATATAAATATTCCTATATCAGTCGATCCATATTCTGTTTAACGCTATCCGCACATCCTTGAGTTTGAGTTTCTATGTAGTTTAGTATACTATTCCCTCCTTTTGTTTTTCTTGAAGTTAACTTTTCTTTCTTTTAAAATATAGAATGTTGTAAATTAATTTTTTATTGGGTGGTTAATTATAATATTAAAAACTACATTTTGTATTGCACTTCTTTTAGTTCAGGGAAGAGAGTGGACACATGACCACACATGTTGTTTACACTTCTTTCCACATATCTAGAGGGATATTACTAAAGTTGCTAAGTTCACCACAAAATTAATGTACTGACTGAAATTGCACAAGGAAAGAGGGCGAACATATTTTAAAATTTTGTTGAGTAGCTTAAGCAGCACATTATCTCTTTCTTCTCCCCATTTTAACACATGTGTGTGGAACAATTTTTTTTTACACTGCTGCCATCTTGGTTGCCATGATGGGAAAAAAGAGGCGCAGGTTGCCAATATTTACCCCATGTTTATACAATCATAGTTTCATAGCTGCTGCATATATTTATAGATTCACAGCATCCAGCTCATATTTTTATAGATACATTTGCATACAGTTTCTTAGATCCATATCAGTATCGGTAATTTTATTACAGGGTATCCAACCTAAAGGCTAAATAAACCAAAATAAAATATGAGTCCAAATTCCAATTACTAAAATAACATTTAAATTGCAGTTAACCACTAATCTAGCATTAAATTAAATAAAATAATTTTAAAAGCTTATTTACTTAATTGTAATAGGATACATTTTAGGTCTCATATTCTCTAGCCGAGAGCAGGCATAATGTGAAATGAAAATTCAATCCACATGTTTAAAAGGATGATGACAAGGTTTGGTATTAGACACTGAGTGAATTCTAAACTTAATTGCACTTACTATTGGTATACTATTTTAATCAGTTGAAAATCAAGGAACTAAAAAAAAAAGAATTTAATTTAAAAAGATGCATATGGGTCACCTTAATGAACTATTTGTCATCAGGAATTATATTTTAAAAATTGACATCCTCAAAATTTATGAAATATTAGATTGGCATAAAGTGTTTCATGGTCTCATTAATATTTTCACATCTCTTGTGGGCGTGCACATGCATACTTAAGACTAGGATATTAATGTTGTTTTTGACATAACTATTTCGATTGCAGAAATTAAATTTTAAATCATAATTTTTTTTATTTGTCATCCCAGAGATATAAGAATATAATATATTATTAAAATTTAATGTAAAATATTTAATTATTAATTATAAAATTAAAAGTTGAAAGGTTTAATTTTTGGAAATGACGCACTTTGTGGAGTGCCTAATATTGTAAGCTCTTTGTTTTTTTTTTTTAAAGGTCTTATTTATTAAATTTTTCAATACTTAGCTAAAATAATACAGATCAGTAAATATTCTGTCTCTGAGACAGAAGCTCTGATGTAGCTATTTCGTTTATTATGTGTATTCTGACAAGGTTTCTTGAAGATTTGTCATGAGACTAAACTGGACTTTCTTCTTCCTTTAAGAAATCTGAAATCTCATTATCAGCAATGCATTTTCTGGCATAGCGAATGTCACCAACTTAATGTCAGACATTTGTATCTATGCACTGTCAAGTTCTGTGCTTTTGTGACCTGTTGTATCCAACTTATGGTACTTTTCCATTCATTCAGGAGTAACGTTGAGTTAACTTTATATTGCAACATTTTGGGCTATTGTATAGGCATGTAATTTCTTTGAATTTGCTGATATGTTGCGTTTCCAAACACATATTTATTTTGTTGTTTTATGTGATATCACCAGATCTGTATCCTTGAAACCGCAGTAAGCTAGGCAGTTCTGAATGATATTTCTGCTCTAAAGTCCTCCCTACATTAATCAACAAACTGTACCAATTAAGCAGGATGTCATTCAAGTTGTTTTTATTTTTGTCTAAATAAATAGCTGACCCAATTACCCTGGTGGCCTAAATACTAAGACCACTATGTATACTACATTATTTAACACATTAGCTTGTGCTTCTGCCACTATAATATTCACATGAATCCATAATATTCACATGGATCCGATGCTTATTTCTTTAATTAAAGAAAATTATGTTAGCTTTTTCAAACTGCATTAGGTATTGTTTGTATGTACCATCTTGGATAGTTTTGATATTTTGATCACTGTTTTCATTACAGACAGCAAAAGTAGGCTGATTGTAACCCTCTATTTATTGTTTCTGGGAGAAGGCACCAACACCCAAATCTTGTTCTTATCCCTTCTTGACCTCTTGAACTGTCATCTTCTGCTCAACAGCGACTTGCTGAGACTCAATAGTTGTGTCCAAGAGTAAATATGTGATCAGTTTATTCAAAAGAAAAGTTCACCTTCTGTCGAGTCAAGTTGGGGACTGTTATTAATAATAATCGGGAATTTAATTTCTTTTGTTATATATATTTACGCAACGCCTTTAATTTTCAATATCTTTTTTTGCTTCCTGGTAGCTACATGGAAGCCTTGCCTTATTACTACACGATAGGTTCTATTGAGATACGAATATGTGTCAGAGTATGTCACGTCCAGCATGGCCCTGGCCCTGGTTGGCTGTCACTAGCAAGATACAACCTTTTGGCAGTCGCTGAGTCGAACTTTTACCGAGCCTCCCTATCTCTGGGGCGCTGAGGCTATTTCATTCCAGTGGCTAATCTTTATAGTTAGTCATCGCGGGAGCTGCGGCGAATGCTCGCTACTGGGATGTCGGTTTCATATGCTAGGAGTGCAAATGGGGGGGGGGGGGGTAGGGTGCAGCAATTAGCGTCACCAACGTTAAAAATGGTCAATGGTGATTTGTTAGTATTCAGATAGACCGGTCCCAAAAGTATGTGACGGTCGGGGGTAACAGCGGAACAATTTATAGATTGCTCTTCAGCGTATTGTTGAAGAGAAGCACTTCACAAGCTGCGTATGAACAACGCGGTTATCGTGCTCACTTTCAAGTAACTTCATACCAAAGATATTTTCATTAACAAGAATTTACAATCGTTTCAGTATACATCGTAGCCTTAACCCTGAATGCAACGACGTTTCTATAACGTAGCGTGCTCTCAATGCTTGCCACCATTTAAAGTGACCTTCTTCGATTACTACAACGGCTGGCTAGCTTCTTTTCTTTCTTTTTTTAAATGGATAAAGGTGTGCTATGGGTGAAATATGTGTTATTCATGCCCGTGTTGTGTGTATCTTTCTAGAGCTGGATAACTGTCTGTGCTATCACCTTTGTTCTACTGGAGTGGTGAATCTGGCTAGTTGACCACGATGACTATGGCCTGGCCTAGTTAACCACTATGACCTGGCCTAGTTAACCACTATGACCTGGCCGAGTCATTCCGGATATAATTTCAGGCAACTCAATAACAAGGGGTCAGAGGTCACCGCAGATGGTGAGCTGACTATCTCCGTATAAATTAGTCAAATACATATTTTTTTAAAGGAAACTCATTGAAGATAACTGTTAGGTGCATGCCTTTTAAATACAATTGTTCATTTATAGTGCTATTATATACAAGCGTGAGATCATCATTAACGTTTATAGATGCCATTTTTTTATGACCACGTGTACAGAAACGATAATCACCATACGAATAGTTTTTATTTTTACATAGAAAATATAATCTCCCTTACAGCCACCAATGTTTTTCAGGTATCCTTATGCCTTAGAGCAACGGTTCTCAACCTGTGTGTCGCGACCCCTTTGTGGGACGAACGACCTTACACGAGGTTCGCCCAAGACCATCGGAAAACACATATTTATGAAGTAGCAACGAAATTAATTTTATGGTTGAGGGTCCCCACAAAATGAGGAATCCTAATACCTTAGAGCCGCCAGTGTTTTCGGATGTCCTTATACTTATACCTTCATGATCTTGGAATTAAACATGATTTGACAGAGATTATTCTTTACCGTTCTACTCCCCGTGAATAGACTAACGATGGTGTGTGAAATTGTGGCACGTGCACGACCTTGTGTGAGCTATGACTCAAATAGCGCTCTTGGCCGGTCTTGCTTTTCTTCTAGGCTATACGTATCATCAAAAGCAAGCAAGCCACGCCAACGCCCTTGGTACTATTATACTCATATTTACCAAACAGCCTCTCGGAATAGTCATTTACACGACACTCCGATTACAAGCTGTATTTAGGGACATCACTAAGAGACCTTACTATTTGTGTCTTCAATGCAATTCTACATTTTCAGTTAGCTTGTAAAAGTGACGAACATTTGACTTTGTTTGCCGACTAACTTCAGAGCGAAGCAGCAGGTGTTTAAAATCTTCATTTTTCCCTCTAAAGAGCTCCTGAAATAGCTGATCCCAGAAAGCAAGGGATGTTATTAATAGTAATCACCACAGTGACGATGTTTAATGACTTGCGCTGGGGAGCCCCGGATTTTTTTTTTTTTTTATTTCTTTAAGTATTGGCGTTATACGACACTACAAGTTTTAAGATAAAAAGACATTTGGCGCTTTTGATATTTGCTCTCTCAGCAAGAAACCCACGGTAACAGTCTATCAACTATGGTGTTCTATCACTTACAATTGTAAGCTATCAAGTGGGATCTCCTTGCCATCCGTTTCTAGTTTTCTTTCAAAGAACCATTGCGCGCAGTTGACAGAACTTACGTTAGCAAGGCGCCGAGATCCATAGCTCGGAAAAGTTGACTCATTTGGTTGTAATGCAAAGTCTATTGTATTTAGCAGCGCCGTATCGAGGAAAGGCGGCGCTCATGGTGGAACCTGAAAATGTCGCCCCTCGTTATATAGATAAGAAGTTAATCTTTCAATTCACTATTAATGCATATTACAGAGGTTGTTGGCGCCCGGGGCGAGTGTCTTCTCTCCCCCCCCCCCCCCCGTGTAGTATGCTGCACAAGTTAGTTGCTATGTTCAGATGCTTTTTATCTGTAAGTCATTGTACTTAGCATCATCTTCATTACATCATGTGGAGAATAATAGGTACTAACAAACTCACCAAGTGCCTGTAAGGGGACTTCATCAAATACATGTATTTTGGATTACTTTTCCTAATTTGATACCAACTATCAAATGCAATATGATGCACGGAATCCATCAAATGTTTATATTTTGTTGCTTTTGAGATGTGCGCAACACACTCTTCAGTCGGCTTAGTAAAGTCTGTTCATAACTTCTTGTGTTGTTTGTCAGCGCTCCTTGTTAAACATTCATAGTATATATAGTTTTAATGGTTTTTCACTCTATTTGTATTAGAATATCTATGATTAATTTCTATCCTGGAATCTATTTGACGCCGACTATCATTACAGTATTTATTATTATTAGTAGTAGTTTTATACAGCGTGGTACGCCAGTCTAGGGCTGGGCTCACCACGCTGTACATACAATTTAACAAACATAATCATGAACTTAAAGATTAACATACGTTAATTAAATAAAACAAAACAAATGTGTATTCACTCCAACCATTCCATTACTATTTACATGTCAAGCCATGGACGGCACCCAGCAGTATCGTTTATCGGCCAGAGGGGGGAATCAGTCAGGATAGTAGAGTTTAAAGAAATGTGTTTTTTTAGTGCAGTTTTGAAGGCTGTGATGGTTGTTATATTGCGGATGTTGTTTTCTCGATATTATTTGCCAGCGTTCGCTACGGTAACACCAGCACCCCTTTAAATTATCGCCCTTAGCGCCCATAGGTTTATCCAACTTTGAGGACCAATGGCATAACACGCACCTTAACCACTAAAAAAACCACTAAAAGTGGGTTTTTAATGAAAGAAATAGCTTCCTTGATCCAAGGTCAAAGTTAACCAGTACTTTGGGAAAACCTCTGCTGCAAACGGTTGATATTAACAGAGTAAATAATTACTTTCAACGCACACCCCCCCCCCCCCCTTTTTTTCTTCTTTCAATCTAAAAATTACTTCCCCGTTTTAATGTCCATTACTAGGAAGTTTTTGTGTGTCAGAGACGACTTCCTTTGTTAACATTGGTTTTCAGAGATATGTGAACTGTCACTCTTTATGGTTTTACCAAGTATTGCATAATGGAATAATGAACTTGTTTGGTTGAACTCTGCTGGTTAACAATTATACATTGACCAGATGAGTTTGTTATTATCAATAGGAATCTAGTGAGTACAGAGAGTCGCAGCAATGCTCACTTACTGGGCACACTCTTCTTTTAAAATAACCCATGTAGATACATTGTACACAGCGCCCCATGTAGGACACCTTTATCAGCATTACATGCAGTTGGCAAGCAAAGGCTCTTATGTTGTCTGTGTGCATGGGTTACCGGAAATTTGATCGAAAGAAATTTCGTCGACGGATAATTGATCGACGGTAATTTGATCGAACGGAAATTTGGTCGAATCTTTTTTTCAGTCGAGACGTTAAAATTTTCGTCAAATTTCTTTTTGAACGCGCTATACTATATAGTAAAACAAAATAATGCGTTCAAAAAGAAATTTGACGCAAAATTTTAACGTATAAATAACAAAAACGATTCGACCAAATTTCCGTTCGATCAAATTTCCGTCCATCAATTTTCCGTCGACCAAATTTCTTTCGATCAAATTTCCGGATACGGTGTGCATGAGATCGCTTATGGACATTATGGGACCCTGTCAGTTGATCTTACTCTGACCGAAGATCCTAGCACTAGGATTTTACATTTGAACAATAATCAATAAATAACAATTCTGGGGGGGGGGGGGGTGGGTGGTGGTGGGGCGGTGCACTCTCAGTTCGACATGACGTAAAGTGCATTCTCTCTTTGATCCACGTACTATGGTATTAGCGTTATCACTTTATTGAAAGTAACCACTTCTGATTTTTCCGGGATAATACATCTTACTCTTTTAACAGCTTCGACATTTACGTTTGATATGTTTACATTAATGTCTGTAGGTTTCCTACGAGTTCCCGTAGAAAATCTTCAAAGTTATTGATTGATCATTTTGATTCGTGCCTGGAGAGTGTAGAGACATATTTAGCCGAGTTTAGTGTTATTATAAGCACTTTTAGACCAGGTTTGTAAAATTAAAGGGATCAGTTGAGAAGCACGGTCCAGCAATTTTTCACAGTCGATGCTGACGCTTGGGATGGGCAGAATCTGTCCAGATGTGTTCTGGCTTATTTAGATAGTGAGATTTACGACTAGGTCAATATATTATGTGTTAAGAGAAAGCACATTCGGTGTTTAGGATACATGACCTGTTATTCCCAATAGTTTTGTTGCTTTTTAATTTTTAGGCATTGGTCTTATTTGTTTAAACGCTCGATAGTGCTGTATAGACGAATTATAACACGCAACCACATTTTGGAATTACCTATATCTTCTTATTATTAATTTCCCAATCGCTATCAATTGTAAATAACAATTATATACCTACTAGCATCGGTAGAGAAGTAAAGTTTGGATATGGTTTATATTGCAGGGATGCTGGACCTTGAGAAAATTACCCCTTCCTTTAGAAAGACGCGTACCATTTATTATGGCTAACATGTTTATTAACGTCTGTTAGAGCATAACTATCTATCCTTCAGCCATTTTAAACAATCAACATTTTTATCATGCGAAAGGAATGACATCAAGTTTTTTTTATCGCAAATTTTAAAATTCAAGACCTGTATTTTATTGTTGGAAGTCTCTGGGGGGGGGGGGGGGGAATGTTTCAATTAAAATTCCCGCATGAATTTCCCTTCTCATAAAGGCACATTGTATGTGGACAGTCTTACGCTTCTTGATTGTTTATGAGAAGAAAACAGTTTGTTTAACATAAGCCCAATCACGTGCCTGTCATAGATAGGATATATACAGGGTTTGTCTTCATTCACCGAGGAGATAAATTTCTCTCCCCCCGACACGCACCTGTCGTTGAATAATGGAGATTTAATTATCAAGTAGGAATATTAGTTAATGAATAGTCACAATGTTACGTATAGGGGCGTCACAACATTTATGGCCGGCCATTATTGAACGATCAGTTGTGTTCAGCTGTGGTTGACTATGTCGTCCAGAAATACTGGGTGAGTATAACTACAACAATGGCATAGTTAAAACTTTTGGGAATATATTTCAGTGGCCAAGAATCCCAGATTCTAATAATTTACATTTTCACAAGTGGTTTTGCGGGGTGGGGGAAGAAATGTAAGGCAAGACATTAACTTTTTCTAAAGATGCTCATGCGTGGCATGAGGCCAACATAGAGGTTTGCATGTACTGCGCTAGCCTAAACAACCTCTCTCCGAACTCTTGGTTTTCTCAATTAATTCTGAGTCACTGTATGAGTTGACCAGCAAGTATAGTGTGTGGGGAAAAGGGGGGGGGGGAGAGCTAAGAACTAAGTGGTGAATACTTGACATCTGATGACTGTTTGTCCGCTCGCGTCCTCCCACAATATTTATTTGTTTAGGATAAAGAGGAAGTAGTCCAATTCGGTTGGAATCGCAAACAAAAACGGGAGATTTTGTAACTCCGTGTTGCTCTTTAATAATGCTACGCAATGGATAT
Organism: Omphiscola glabra; assembly: GCA_964017045.1. Classification (NCBI taxonomy): domain Eukaryota; kingdom Metazoa; phylum Mollusca; class Gastropoda; family Lymnaeidae; genus Omphiscola; species Omphiscola glabra. The sequence goes on along the minus strand of OZ024798.1, from coordinate 28,376,970 downwards.
TTACCCTGATAATCACTGGATGGTAAAGTAGCCTAACAACATCCTACTTTGTGACACATAAACAAGTTTACGCCATTAAGCTTTCCGTGCGTTCAGTTTATGCTAATGATGTGTTTGGGTTAATAAAACAGCTGTTATCAATTGGCTAATCTCTGAAATTAGGAATAGGATGCATTTCATATGCATCAGTCTACCACCTCTCTCCATGTACTTTTAGTTAATCTGCCCCTCTCCCCCCTCTCTCTCTCTAAACCATCAAGCGTCCCCGACACTAACCCCAGCTACGCCACTTTGTATATTAAGAAAAATGAAATGCGCGAAGCACTATTTTTGTTGTCCTCGGCATGATTTCGTTCCGGGTCAAGGGTCGAACTAGCTCGGACGAGGGTAAGCACTAAGCACCAGTGAAACATTTATCGCGTCACATTAGCACTAAACCGGATAAAATGTAGCAGTGTTATTAGGACGGATGTAATGCATACCTATAACGTTAAGTTTCCAAGGGATCTGTCAAATGTGCACATATTGTCATCAGGTAGTGCCAGAGGTCAAGTGGTAATGTTATCTCAGTTTCTCTAGCGACACACCCTAAAAATAGCTAGGCTGTAAAAATAATGCATGCATGTCAATGTATCCAGCGGTTCTTAATAGATAGATATAGTTTTAATTGGACATTCCATTGTTAAATACGCCGTGGGAACAATGCATTTAGCATTAAGAGCAGCGACCCTCAAACTATTTAATCAGGGGGCCGGATAACCATCCTATAAACTCCTTTGGCGACCGGACAATTGCTTGACTATTTCAAGTTGAAAAATCATGATCAAAATTCCTATGCAGACTTCACACACATAATTTACAAACAGGAACATAAAATAAACTATTTGAAAAACAATTTTAATCATCAAGTTTTTAGTATTTCTGTTGGCCGTATGGACCTAGGTTTGGGCCTACATTTGGCTAAATCTTCAATGCTCGGTTCGTTATTTGTAACTGCTACACGGGCCACCGAACTACGGCCAGGCGGGTCGGTTTAAGGACCCGTGGTTTGGATCGTGGGCCGTAGTATTAGGACCCCTGGTTTAAAGACTTATAATGTCATTGCCTTGAGGCACAGTAAGTTATAGAGATAAAGATAGTGAAAGCAACCTGCAAAATTTAAGAACCAGATCGTTATTTCCTTTTTTCCCCCTTATATTTTTCTTCCGTTTACAGAGAATTTCAGGCTCAGTTGTATTTAATGAACACTTGTAACCTTAAAGAATTGTTATCTATCGCGATTATATATATTTGGGGTGGGGGATAATTGGTCAAATATCTTACTGTCTTCAAGTGCATTTACCGGCCCACTTTGGTCAATGATCACTACGTACCAACCCACTTTATGCTACCATTTCAATAGAGACATTATTCACGCCTTACTTTGCTGTGTCAGCAGGAGCTAATGTCAATATTAGTGAGGGATGGTTTCAGCTGGCTATTGAGGTTATTTCCTTCCTTGGTTCCGAGCGCCTGTAAGTATAACATAAAACTTTACTTATTCGACTTCCTTATCTACATGCTGAATATCGGACTTATGAGTTCACAATATTCCACGCTTAAGGTTAGAGATCATTAAAATGTGTGTGTTTGGTGGGTGGGTCTATACATTCTAAGCTCATCCCAGTAAGTATTAAAACGCGGTGAACAGCCTCCCCACTATTTAGAGTAGCTGATACTTATCTGCCTAATATAGGGATTTAACCTCCGTGTTGGCTTTCTGTTTTTTTTAAGCGTTGGTATTAACCATATGATCCCCCAATTCAGTCAGAATACAATTCTGATCCACCTCAGTGACTAAAACAGCTGTCAAATGTAGTAAAAAAAAAGTGTGGTAGTTATTCGATCCCCTTACTCCTTTCTTTATGGTCAAGTAACTGAAATCTTGCAGTGCACTACTAGAGGAGGAAGAAGAAGAGGAAGAAAGAGAAAAAGATGGAAAGATAACATCAAAGAATGGACGGGATTAAAACTAGGCGATGCTATGCGTAGGGCAGGAGACAGAGAGGAATGGAGAAGAATAGTTTTTATGTCATCTGTGGCGCCCCAACGGTCGAAGGACTACGGGACATGATGATGATGAACTGATATCAGTAGATTGGGGTTCTTAAACCGTTTGAAACTACAAAGCCCTAAGAGCTCTTGTCATTTTAGTATTAACAAGTAACTTCATGATTTTAACAAATCATATTTATTAAGGATCAATCCCCCCATTTTTCCCCCTCATTCTCCAACTAAACTGAGAAACAAATGCTTCATTGATTTTGTTAAAAAGTAAAATAAATTTACAAGTTTGCCTTCTAACTCTGATTTTCTGTATTGGCCATTCTAAATGGAAATGGTGTACGATAATGAAATATACATGAAGAGTTGCCGCGAATTAAAGCCATAGATCATCAGGATTCTTACCAACGAATGCCTCGAAGATTTGAACCGCGGAAACATTTATAACGACGACGGTAAAGTTACATAGAAATGAGTTAAAAGATAGTGCGCACACGCACAACTCAAACCCCGCCCTTCCCGTACGAAAACAGCAACAACACAAACCTAACAGGCGTATTTCATAAAGTAAATCAACCTAATTGTGGCAGTTAAGCTGGTGCGTAAGAGGAAGTGAAATGCCTGCTCACAGCGATTACTAAAATTATTTCCTAAAACTCGATATTACTTCATAAAACCTTAACTATATAATGGTTCTTCTTTGCCGTGCACGTCTGAATTCAATTGGCATTTCAAGCGGTGTACATCTGTGTTGAAAATTGTATGACAAAGCCACGAGTGGGATAGCAATGGCCACATCAATGAGTGGATCGCCGTGACGCTTCCTCGTTTAAAATTAGATTAGCAGGCTTCGCCAAAAGTGGTCTGCTCGTTTGGATTATATTTACACAGGCCATAACACCATGCACTGCTGTGGTGGAGCCAATGAAAAAAAGAAAATAATGGCAAACATTAACAGAGCCACTTCGTCAACTCGCCCCGACATGCGTGCGTAATGTTCATCCATTCTGTATGAGAGCCTGTAAGTTATAACATGGTGTCTCAACTCTTGCGGTTGCAGTTCTCTGTGAGGTCGGTTCATATGATCATCAATACTTGATGGGGAAAACATTGTAGCTTGCCATATATCAGGATAGCATCATCGAGCCACGGGAATGGAATAGGTGCACCCAGTTTTTTCTAACACGCATGTAAAAATAAAGGTCACACGTCCCCAGTCTTTTAGGCAAATGGCCCATATTATTCGGCCTGGTCATGCAACTTTAAAGATTAGGCAGCACCGCTCCCATTAAAAAATAATAATAATTTTATAATACTAGGCAATGCTATAAATAATTATGTTGTGCTAGATCAATGGCGCATTTATAGCAATTTAAAAAAAAATCACCAACTGCCTTGAAAGTAAGCTAGACCATTGAGTATGACGGAATGGACACAGTGGGAATTACCATTTCAAATAAAGCAAGTCATTGATAGAAGGCTTTTGGCGCCGCTATTGAAATAATGAAAAACTTCTTCGCACAATTTTGGTGCAACGTCCATCGAAGACTATAAGAGTTAATTGTTTTATACACACACACCCCCCACACCCCCCCCCCCCCCCTTTTTTTTTTTTTTTTTTTTTTTTTTTTTTTTTTTTTTTTTTTTTACTCCTTGTTATACTCTTCCTTCCCGTCCACTTGAATGAAAAAAAAAAGAAGATATTTTGGACACGTTATTAGAATTGTTTCACTGAACAAATTAAAAACAACAACAACGTTACTCACTCCAGGTATAAGGTGTCTTCAAATAAAAGGCATATTGAACTGAACTTTAACAATCTAAACGTGGACAGCAAGTTTGATGCCAAATAAAAAATGTCTAACAAACACGACTCCCAATTATACAGCTCTAGACCCACATCTAATACAGCTCTAGACCCACATCCAATACAGCTCTAGTCCCACATCTAATACAGCTGCGCAGTGAAGTACTTGTCGAGTGCTCCCAATAGCAATACACAGTACGAGCTCTGTCCGAGTCGGACTACGCCTACAACTCATTACTAAAGAGCAGTTGGTGTATACTTTTTGTATATCTAAATCTGCTGTTTGAGCTGGTTTGCCCACTTCATAAGATTTAAAATAATCTAATAATTGTTGGGGAAAGGGAAGATTGAAAGGGGAGTAAAAAAACCTTTTGTTAAAATCAAGAGACAAACGGTGTAAATGTTCAGAGTAGGTCTCCATGCCCGGCAACAACAAGTTAACCAATAAACGTGAACATTGGTAGGTAAGTTTTTGTTATAACCCCAAGGCTACCCACTATGATGTATTTTCAGGATTTAAAAAAGTTACATTTTTAACAAGTGTCCCAAAAAGCGGAAATGTTATAATTTCAAATGTATATCTCGAAGTTAATGTTATGTTACGAATAAAAAAAAAAAGAGTAAATACGGCTCATAGAAGAGTTACACTATTGTTAGCATTCTGTTTGGTGACATCTATATCAGTGCTGGTGTGCGTAACAAATCAAGAACTTCGCAATTCGTAACACTCCGCTGATCTTTATTATTTATTTTTGCGTCATTCATTGATTTGTTACTCGGGTTTGATGCACATCAATATAAGAGTGTCCGCCCTAGACACCGGTATCACGCGTTCACTTATACCCACCGGGAATGTACTAGTTTATAACGACACACCGAGGCATATCATATTTCAGCGGAAGCTTCGTGGTTCCTATAGTACTGTCTTAAAACAGCACAAACAAAAGCTGTCCGAGAGTTGCGACTGATCTGACGCGAGGAGATAGGGAGCATCCGACCAGGGTTTTGGCTGTTAAACTGCTGTCTCCTCCATCTACTGGTTCATCTTCTGCCGCCGTAGCTCTAATTTACTTCGGGCCGACTTCGATTTTCCCCCCGAGTTGTTTGTACATCCTATTTCAACTCAGGGCGGTCGGCAAATTGTATTGGACCTTACTTGTTATTTAACTACACCCACTATAACCTACATGCTTTACATTAGTTTATTTCGACTTTTAAAATTAGCATTTGATAAACGACACCCTTTGATAAAAGCAAGGTACCTTTTACTTGCACAGTCATTGCGCACCAGAAAAGTACCCTTGTCTTCATAACATAATCCAATATAGTCCTAATTAAGACACACGAATCCCCAGTCGTTATCAATGGTATTAGAGCACAACCAATGATCCCCGTAACCATCGTTTGAACCGTCATCTCCTTCCACACATGCGATGATGTACCTGTGTGCTATGGTCTTTTGTTTTCAGAGTAGTTCATAAAAATTTTGGTGTGCTAAATCGGCGGTCCGCCTACAATTTTTTAATGTATTTTTTTAAAAAGCACGAAAAACAACAGTGCAGTAATCAAACTTTTTACCGGTTTATGGCTCAATGTGAAATAATGCTTCCTATCTGTAACTCTGTTTAGTTTGAGAAGCAGTGCTGTTTCCCCGGCTGTGTTATCCCAATAACACTGTTTAAGATTAATGTTCACCTACCTTTACAGTTTACACACTGCATGACTAGGTTTTAACTGGTGTGTTGTGAAAGTTTCAGAACGTGATAAGGAAGAGATAGAGATCGATGTATTTGTTAATTTTATTGGAAGAGGCGGGGGTATTTGCTGTACGGTACCTTTATTTACATTTACAAATGTATTGTCTAATAAAATGGGGATAGTTATATACTTGGACTTTGCGCCCCCCCCCCCCTGGGCCGCAACAACCGATATATTAAAAAACATAACTTGTATTGTGTATAACAGTAAATAGTTTTAGTGTTACAAGATAATAAAGAAACTTTAAACACCGCCTCTCTTCACAATCTATTAGTATAAAAGGAGCCTTTCAGTCTAATTTAATTGAGTTTAAATCATACATTGATAATGGTCTCGTCTGTTGTTTTGCAAACCGTGGAATTCAATGACAGTAAAAGTTTACGGGAAGAAAGTATAGTCAAAAATTGTTTAAAATAGCTTTTGGCTGAAAGTTGTTTACATAAATCTCCATGGACACATACACCCATTGACACACTTACATCCACGTCTTTCAAAAAAAAAAAAAAGATGTATTGTTTAAAACAAAAATTTATTTTGTACATCCTGAATTCAAATAATGGGTATACATACACTGTCATATTCGTTATTTAATGTCGTCTGTTAACATAAATATACACTCCATCACTATCATATCTTGCTGCTCTCTCGCACATGACTGCCACCACTCTGTATCTACCTCCCATTTCTGTTTTATTTTATGCATTTCTGTCAAACAAATGTTCAAGTAAGCAGATTAAGCCTCTTAAGTTCCGATTCTCCACTTAAATGGAAGGCTTCCCCCCGCTCCCAACCGGCTCCCTATACATACGATAATAAACAGAAGAGAAATAAATCGTACAAAAACTTGTTTGAAATTCACCTGAACTTTTTTGGCGGCGTGTTTGTCTGTGAGCATGGCAAGTCAAGCAGTTCATGCTTGTTTACCTTTCTGGCCTTCCTTGTGCACCCTCATCCATCCCAACCCACCCCGACCGTTCCTCTCTCGCACAGTTAAATTCGTTATCTATACTGTTCGGAACCTGTCTGTTTTCCATCCATTCTCTGAACAGTAAGAACTTTTGAGTTTTGCCGATGACATATATACTTGTTAAAAACCATTGCATTTTCAGAGTTAACTGGAACTTCGACGATCGAACTGATTTATTTCATCATTTGGTCATTAGTCTATCTTGATTCTCTTGTGGTTTGTACGTGCGGTGTTCAGTTGTCTTAAGGCACATGGCTCAAATAAATCTAAACGCTTGTTAGTGACCTTACTTTAATTGCATCCGAATATCCAACATAAGAAACCTGAGTTACATCAAAAAGTCGTTACATGTTGCTGTGATTCATAGAAGAGTTACTCATCCGATGTTCTTTTTCATGTTTCTTTATAGTTCGACGTATCGAAGATAATCTTGCATTTGTTTCATCATTATCATTTCACCGAAATAAGTCATACCACTTCCCGAAACACAGCTTTACACTTTAAGTTAACCGGTTCTACAATATAAGTTCTCTTACAAAGCCCTCAATATACACGAATAACTTGACAAATGTTTAGTCTTTTGGCTACCTGTCATGCACCACGATGTTGAAGTGATTCTACAAAGTTACACTTTATTTGTTCCATTAACGCAGAAATAGAATTGAGAGCAAACAAACTGATACAAATTAAGAATATTGATGTTTTACCGGATTTCGCCGGAATGCCATCATTACTTCTACAGCTTTATCTCCGCTATTTTCGTTTTCAAAAAAAAAAAAAACCAAAAAAAAACAAACAAACAAAAAACAAAAACAAAACGAAATGCTTCTTCCAGTTAGATCTAAATGATGAGAAGGGCTCGGTTTTGTGTGAGAATAAGCTTGAAATATCTATGTGTCAAATTGGGTTTTTATTCACAGAGTTGGTTTTGTAGATCATTTATGTTTAAGATATGAAAACATTTTTGAAACGATTTTCTACAAATAAACTGATATTTTATTGGCTTTATGAAAATCTTGCACCAAGTAAAAGAAGTGGTTTGCTAATTCTTTTAATACCATTAGAAATGGCCAAAAACGTCTGCATTTAATAAAACTTCAGCAGAGTTCCTGTAGTAAAAATCGTATAGATAATAGCACACTGCCACGATTTCTCAACTTCAGCTTGTCACGATTTCTCAACTTCAGATCTTCATTAAACACACTGTCACGATTTCTCAACTTCAGATTGTCACGATTTCTCAACTTCAGATCTTCATTAAACGCACTATCACGATTTCTCAACTTCAGATAGTCACGATTTCTCAACTTCAGATCTTCATTAAACAAATCGACCACGATTTCTAAAAAAGACCAGGGAATAGCACTAATAAAATTAAAGTTATGTCAACAAAGACAATCTTTTCCCAGTCCGTGTACTTTAGTCTTGTTGTTTCCTATGTCTGGGTTTGTTCAAATTGTAACAGCTTAGCCTGCTTTGTGTTAGGTCTACAGTCTGGCTGTCCTCACGACGTAGTGACTAACGGTCGTTCCATGTTTGGCATTGCAAATAAAATTACCGGAAAGTCTGTGTTGTGTAGATATTGTAATTGAAAGCGATATGTAAACCATTAATTCATTTAATGTATTATCGTATAATTTTCAGTCTTTTGATATAGAGCTTACAAATTCTAAGTCACACATTTTATTGAGCGTCAGCTCATTTTGTGATCATTATATAGTGCAGCAAAAAGGAAAAGTTTTTTTTTTTTTTTTTATGCAAGGAAATAACGTTCTTGGTTGCGCCTCGTTGCCCGTGGCAGAAGTTGTGAACTTGTTATGTTATTATAGTAACCTCTCTGACCTTCTCCCCGCTGCTGCAATCGTCCCTACAAATTACATTAAGTTCAAGACCACCAGTCGCGTGGTGTTAACAGCTGACTGTGTAATACCCAATTGCTACTGTAGCCCAGAGATGGAATATCCTGGGAAAAAAATAAGATGAACCCAACGAAGCATACTGCGATAATTTTATCTATAATATTATTATACCTGGCCAGATTGTACCCATTATTTTGTTGTCGATATTGGCATGTCCATGTCAAGATTAGAGATTGTATTACTAGTGCCGAAATGGGGGGGGGGGGGCTGCAAACCCCCGCGAGAATAGTAGAGAGAAAATAGAAAAGCTGGACAAGTCTTTCAATGTCAAGTTTAAAGCCGTTCATTTTGGTCTGGTGTCAGATTGATGCCGACACAAGGATGCGAGTTGTTAAAATCCCATTAATTTGTAATATTATGCCTTATTTTTACTTGCTGTAGAAGGAACGAACGTATATATTTATCATGAAGAACTTTAGCTACCGGTATATTTATTTATAGCAGCAGAGTTAAGTAGATAGACTCGACCACCGTCTCAAAGCGTCTGTGCGCGTGTATTTCGATGCCTACTCTTTTGGCCCAAGTTGTGTCCACAGATCAATACAAATCGCCTTCCATTCCAATCTCAATATTCCGGCTGCCTGACAGTGAGCTCGCCTATCTACCACTCGGTTATTCAGTAAATGGTCACGTTATTATTTCTTTATCAACACGTGCGCTGTTGGTGTACGCACAAAGGTCCCGCAAGGTAAAATGCACCGCAACATTTCTTCTAAGAGGTAAAGCTTTAGTCGTCTTGGTAGTGTTTTGTTGTTTTTTTAAAACTATATAGGACGGCTCTTCGTATATTGGCATCAACATCTTTCATGCTACTCTGAAGGTCGTATTTCTTTAGAAAAAAATCAAGATGTAATACAGGTATGGATGTATTATTCTGTTTAGTAACTGTTCATTAAGAGGAAGAGGAACTTTTTATTTCATTAGATTGTACCTCGTGTTCGTACAATAAGTTTGATGAAACTTTTGAAAAAGAAAATTCACTATTCAATTAATAGCTCTAATATTACAAAGCTAAATTAAAACCATTTAAGGGTGATTTTCGTTACGATTGGCTGAATGTTGTTACTACAAACAAACTATTCAAAATACACAATAAATCCTTTTTCTTTATTAAGTGACCTCATTTTCCTTGTGGACGTTCTTCCTTAATCTCTTGCTCGAACAAACCCTCGTAATGTGGAGCCAACAAGTCCCCACTGCACTACTCCTATATCAGGTATGCACTTCTCCTATATCAGGCATGCACTACTCCTATACCAGGCCTGCACTACTCCTATACCAGGCCTGCATTACTCCTAAATCAGGCCTGCACTACTCCTATATCAGGCCTGCATTACTCCTATATCAGGCCTGCACTACTCCTATACCAGGCCTGCATTACTCCTAAATCAGGCCTGCACTACTCCTATATCAGGTCTGCACTTCTCCTATATCAGGCATGCACTACTCCTATACCAGGCCTGCATTACTCCTAAATCAGGCCTGCACTACTCCTATATCAGGCCTGCACTACTCCTATATCAGTCCTGCACTACTCCTATACCAGGCCTGCACTACTCCTAAATCAGGCCTGCACTACTCCTATATCAGGCCTGCACTACTCCTATATCAGGCCTGCACTACTCCTATACCAGGCCTGCACTACTCCCATATCAGGCCTGCACTTCTTATATATCAAGCCTGCACTACTCCTATCTCAGGCCTTCACTACTCCTATATCAGGCCTGCACTACTTATATATCAAGCCTGCACTACTCCTATATCAGGCCTGCACAACTCAAAATGTAAGGCGGGCCGTAATACTTGATGAAAAACTTGTGGGGTGCGAAAGATAATCGGACAGGGTGTAAAGCTCTTAAATTAATAATAATACATATTATTTCGTTACTTCGCGGGCCGCAAAGTGGGTGCTGGCGGGCCGGCGGCCCGTGGGCTGTATGTTGTGCAGGCCTGTTCTATATTCCATGGTTTTATTAGTCATACAAGCTGGTGTTGGACTGTCACATTGCTCGACAACCCGCGGCTCTGGCTCTGCATGCGGCCGTTTGCGCAAATAAATTCGGCCCCTCTTTTTATGTTAAAAATGTATTATGACATGCGGTTCCCAAAATATTTTCTCAGCATATTAACTTATAAAAGTGGCTCCCCCGGTCAAAAAGGTTTCCGAGTCCTAAGTTGATAAGAAATCAAGAGTATATATAGCCTTTTATTTCGCGACGGTCGGAGTATTTTATTTTTTGTTTGATTGAAGACGAGAAGGCGCCCCCTCCCGAGCCCCCCCCCCTCCCCCGTTAGTTTTCGTTCGACTTTGGCGATGGTTGCTACAAGCATAATCTTTGCGGTGGAGTTTGGTCAATATTGCGTTTATGTTTGATTGCGCCCGAGTGCCTTGGGAAAATAGCACGGAGAGCAGCGACGCCTCAGACAGCCGAGCCCTTGTGGTCGGTGCTGAGAGGGGTAAATGAGAACGTTTCAACTAGTCATCAAGCTTTTAGTCACGTAGTCTCAGATACTGTTCTGTCGTTGAACGTTGTCTCAACGGTTCACGGCGGGATTTGGTTGTTGAAGGTTCAACAGCACGGACTGACCACCGGGGAAATCGGCTGGCAATGTCAGTTGTTACGTTTACAAGCCGAACGCACAAACCTTTTATACTATTCACATAGAGGGTGGAGGGGCGGTCCGCCCCTAGTGGCACTCCGCCCCTAGTGGCACTTATTTTTTGCGGCCGCATATTCGGTCCACGTCATTTACGTTGTATAGCTTCTATTTAATGTCTATTCTGAATGCGCTGTAGTTTTTAAACAAATAAACAGGGTCGTCAAAACAAGGACCTTCGTCACAAACTGACTAGCCACTCCCCCTATATACATGTTGACATACATGCTCCCGTGCATCCAGTTCTTTCAACATTTCCACTTTTCCCATAAAGCAGTTTTTCGAAGTCAAAACCGATTTGTGGCCGACTGGCCGAGCCGCACTCTGCTCGTTCAAGACTTGCATACGGATCGCGTGTTTGTGTGCTTATATATATATATATTCAATTACCACGTTCAAATCACATCCAAGCTGATACTAAAGTTGAAGATTCCATTAAAATATCTTGATTCTAAAAATATTCGTATCTGATCACGTGCCAAGTGATTGCATCATATGAATGATAGGGAGCTCACACGACGTCGCCTGTTTTTGTGGTGTATTTTTAAATTAGGTGGCCCCGGGGGGGGGGGGTGGGGGGTGGCGAAAGAAAATATTTCTGTGGAAGATGCGTGTATGTAAACTGACTGGTTTGTTCTTCTAGAATGTTGGCAGGCTCTCGTTAGCGGTGCTACTATTGACATGCAGAACATTTTCTATCAGCTCTAGATTTACAAATGCCAGCAGGCCACTGTAAGCAAAGCTACTGAAATAAATGTAGCATTTTTATGTTCACCAGTGCTATGTTTTAAAGTGTAACTATCATAACAAAAGTAATAAAAATGAATGTCTTTCTGACCAAACCGTGCCTACCCCATTGAACATAATTGTTGAGATTATTTATGTTATTGCCCTTTCAGTCGTCAGAGAAAACTGTTTAAAGTCAAAGTTAAGATACTGATTCATTCATTATGATACTTTGATATATTGGATCCCAAAACATATTGTAAATGCCTTGAAAAACAACTCCTTTGATATATTGGATCCCAAAACTTATTGTAAATGCCTAGAAAAACAACTCCTTTGATATATTGGATCCCAAAACTTATTGTAAATGCCTAGAAAAACAACTCCTTTGATATATTGGATCCCAAAACTTATTGTAAATGCCTAGAAAAACAACTCCACGTGCTATTGTGTAAGAGTACTATAAACGTGGTGTCAAGAGTTTCAATGCCTGGTTGATTTTAACGGAGAGTTCTACAATTAAAAAAAAAAAAAGTTATCCAATTGCTGTTCAGGAGAAATACATTCTACTTTTTTTTTTTTTTTTCAAAGTTATAGAGCGATGGGGACTTCAGCCTGCGGTTAGTAGATGTCACTTCATCTGAGACATCCTTCGCACGTATGAAACAAACCAACGAAACCTGATCATGGCACATCCCCCCCTTTTTGTAGGACCCAAGGGAGCAGAGTACTCATTAGAGTAGGTGTCACTGACACGTCATTACCAGTCTGGGGGGGTGTCTGGTCGTCGTCCGAAATACCGTTAGGAAATAGAAGGTGATGGTATTAGATTGAAGAATCCGAGACGGAAAGAGTGCACGGCCCTCCTACGTTGGAATGGGGTTGAAGAATTGAATTTAGTTTTGTTTCCACTGGTTTAGTCATTGAGGAGAATTTACTATGGTAAAAGAACTTAAGTATTAATGTTATGGTCACTAATATATTTCCCTTTACAAATGACATGATAAAATGTATTTAAACAACTGCGTCAGGACTATAACGCCGTGCAATCGACTGCAAGAGTTTACCAATAAAACTTTATAGTTAATAACGAGAAACTAAATCTGGGCTTAGTGCAAGGACGTGGGCGTCCGAGTTTTCCGTTGTGTTGAAAAACATTGGCTTTGCGTGTGTTCGGAGGTTGTGGTAGTGACAGGAGAGGGGCAATCCTTTCATCTGATGCCACATCACACAAACTGCTTAACGTGATTCACATAACAAATACAATCTTGTTACCCATCATGAATTCCCATTGTCATGTTTCAGTTATTGATGTTTAAGACTGGGGTCATTTTGATAACTTAGAATTCGAAATACTTCAGTTTCCCTTTCTACTTTGCCTTTAAAAAAAACACCAAAAAAACAAAACAAAACAAACTCATGGAGGATGCTTAGGATGTCAAAGATCCGCATAGCCAACCATATCTAAGTACACAATTTTAGTCAGTAGTTTTTTTCTTCCTGCATCTATATCTCGGTTTTAAAACGACTGTTTAGTAAGATAACGTGTTGCTTCGAGTCGGTTTGATCACAATACAATTAAGGAATTATGAACTGTGTGTCATTCTTTATTTTATAGATGCACCTTAGCACCAACTCTAGACAAAGCAAGCAAACCCCCCGCGTGAATTCAGATCTATATACTATCTCCAACTAGAAGGAATGCCTTGAGTGATCATCTTTCAACAATACCCGCGTCTTGCTCGCTAGTTTATTGATTAAGTTATACATTTGTTTAGTGTTTAGGGCAGCAGGAGACAACTGGAGGCATGCACGTTTAATGTATTTTGCAACTATGAAACAATTTGAAATAAGATGCATATTGTGGACATAAAGCCTTGCATCGTATTGAAATCATGCCTTTTTGACCCCCCCCCCCCTTTTCCCCCAACAACTTTTTTATATTCAACTGCCACGAAAACCAGTAAGCAGCGTTTTCCCTATAAAAAAAAACAAACTATCGATTCATTTAGAGCAGCGGTTCTCAGCCTGTGGGTCGCGACCCCTTTGGGGATCGAACGACCCTTTCCCAGGGGTCGCCTTAGACCACGGAAAACACATATACCCTACAATTATGAAGTAGCAACGAAAATAATTTTGTGGTTGGGGGTCGCAGCAACACAAGGAATTGTATTCAAGGGTCGCGGCATTAGGGGGGTTGAGAACCACTGATTTAGAGCTTGTTGAAAGGCAATCTGACCGGGGGAAAAGGTCTGTATAAAATCTACGTTAACTGCATTGAAGGGAAACTGGAATTCTTATTCTCTTACTTTACACTACATGAGTCTTTTTTCACACGTTTAAACAAAACATAAACGTATCGATTCTTCATCATGCCCGTAAATCAAGAATTAGGCGATCTTTTGGTCAATTCTGCAAGTCGGATAGAGATTGATAAGACTAGACCTAGTTCTATTCTAGCTTCGGACTTGTTGTTATCATCGTTTCTCCGTCAAGTTAAAATCTCGGCCGTGGAGAAGGGACATTTTTTTAAAGTTAAGAGGCACTACCTTTCGCTTAATTTTATTATTTTTTGAAAAAACTTGCATGTGCATATTTTTTTTTGCGTAACGCGTATAATACATGTTAAAAACTTAAAAAAAAACAATTTAAAAAAACAACTTTTTAGTGTGTCTTTGAAAGAAAGGCATTTTTAAAAAATATATATTTTTTATTTTCGACTTTTTAGTATGAACATTTTAATCTGTAAGTTATCGACAAAATACGATTTTTTAAAACAACGAATTCCTACAAAATTCGGGTATATTGACTTAGCTCTTTACCCAGGCATAAAATTAAGAAGCATAATTTAACTACTGCAAGGTGTTCTACCCCTTGTCGCTTACCGTCCATTGATCAGTCTAATTGCCGAAATACCATGCCCAAAAGCCTTCCCCACACCCACTCCAAAACTCTACAGCTATTAATAATGTCAACAAATTTTTGGCGATTTTTACCTCCCCCCTCCCCCTTGTCAACAACTTGTCAAACTTCCAGAGACCCCCCTATAAAATTACGTCAACATTTGATTACCCCCCCCCCCCCCCCCAAATAAAAATAAAATGGAAAAAAAACAATATTTTAAATAGACTAGTTTAGAACTACAACAAAAAAGTGAATAAATGTAAAATGTTTAGAAAAAAAAAGTTTAATAAATTTTAAATTATGAAATTAACTTTATTTTAAAAAAGTAACATTGTTGACGTCAACTTTTCTTGACCCCCCCCCTTCTCCCTTGTCAACAATTGTCAAAAATTTTCAGACCCCCCCCCTCCCCCCTATTTTGTTGACATAATATGGACAGCCCCTTTGAACGATGGTTATTGTAGGCGAAGTGGGTAGGTTGTTTTTCAATCACATTTTTTTAAATTTTACCATCACTCGATAACCCAACCTTCCCCTCCCTCGGACTCTGCATACCGCAGCCGTACCTGTGTCATCAACTCAGATGCAACCTTTCAGGCCAGCACGAGGCAGATGCTATCACACTTGACGAGAGGCTCGCGTGTGACAACAACAAAATTATGCTACAAAGTTACAAACAAACCCCATGGATTTTTGAGTGGCAAGAAAGTCTTTAACAAACGGATGATTTCAAATTCTTGTCATGTGACTTCAACTGGGTTCTTTTCTATTATTGTTAAAGCACAGCCCCGCGTGTAGACTTTGATGACCTCAAATTTGGTTAAACGCGGATTTTTGTATTGTAGATAGAGTTATCTCCCATATTGTTATTTCATATGTCGTCAGCATTAACTTGGTGCAATACCCTACCACTCCTTCCCCACCTCCCTTGATTTAGAAAGTTTGTTTACATTTACCAGAAGATTTTATTTAGAAGGAGAAAATACTCTCTTTCGATTAATTTTCTAGACTTTTTCTTCTAGAAAATTATGCCCCACTGAGTGTGTGTATGTGTGGATTAATATTGTTCCATTTCTCTTATTATACGGTGTTGACGTGCTGTCAGTAAATATATTGATTTATTACTATATAATATACAAAATTCCCGGTTCCCCGGTTGACAAGTCTGTGGTGGCTTGTCGATTACGACGTTACCCGGGCAACAAAACCACCATTGCGTTCCGGTGTTGGCAGACAAGGGACATGCATGGTACCAGCCGAAATTAAAACAGCACCTACAGGGCTGCCAACAATGACGTTTTACAGCTGGATGTAAAGGCTAAGACAGGGTAGGGATCATGATTACAATTTGCCGTTAATGGATATGAGGCAAGAGGCTAAGGTGGAAGTCTCTGGCCGATGATTCTAGATACGCAGCCCCGAGAAAGCTGCTCCTATGCGACCGTTTCGTCTCAGCTACTTCGCAAACTAGGTGCGGGATGGAAACCCACTGTAGAACCCCCCTTAAAGGACGTCCGACGCTTCCACGGGATGGGTGGGGGAAGATATTAGGACGCAAATTTACCATCCCGACTCCTAGGAAAGTCGATCGTGTGCACTGTGTGTATGCACATACATTGATTATTGTTAGTAGAACCAGCTTTGTCATTTCAGTACTTTCGTACATATTTTTCATCTAATGAGCCAAATCTTAAAACAGATTAAATTTGTAAAAAAGCATACACCGTTACGTAACAATTATAAATAAAATGTAGTCAAGAATGACCACAGACGTATTATTTTAGAGGAAATTCTTTTTTTTTCACTGAATTCAGAACTCTTAATCGTTCGGATTTCCCCGAAACCATATAAAATATGCTGATCTCTAAAAGGGAGTTTGTCTCCATTGTTCAGTAGATTTTGATTTAGTAACTTTGAATTGACTGTCTGATACACAGTACCTGAAATCAATTCTAAGAAATTTCACAAAAATTATCTTGCGGATATAAATAGACCAAAAGATAACACGATTTAATATAACAGATTTCTTGCACCCCCCTCTCCAAAATATGAGGGTCGTCTTATACGGCCGGTAATCAGCGCAGGTAATCAAAATTATGAGTTGACACTTTTGTGTGTATAAAAAGGGTGTGTGTCTTATACGCCGCTGCGTCCTATACGCCCGAAAATACGTTAACTCTGAGAGATTTTGGGAACAAAAAAGTATTTTCAATAGCACAAACAGCACACTAAGACTTGTTACTGGCAACCCGGGTTAAAAGTAAACCACTTCCCTCCATGGTTTGTCTAGCTGACCTCACACCGTGTTCTTGCTTATGAAGGATCCCGCCATTTCAACAGTACACGTACTTGCTAAACGTGATCTTGAATTAAAACTTTCTTAGGGTGAACCGTAAATGCAATGGCATTCGCCTTCCTGTTACTTTGAAACGTCCCGAACCAGCCCCGAGTGGAATCTTGTGTTGCCATCTTCCTTGCAGTTCCTCGAGTCATGCAAATTGACCCATCCACCCGGCCCATTCGACGAACGCTACAACGGCGTTTGGGTATAAGCTTAAAACTAACGTTGATGTCAAAACCATTAGATTGCTAGGCTCAGTTTTTGAAAAGATAAAATACAATAATAAAATGCTTAAACTAATTAAAAAGATCGTTATTTCTTTAATGTATAATGTATAATAAAAGGTCGATTAGGAGAAAATATCATTTCATCATTAGCCAATCAGTTAAGCTTTAAGCATTTATCGGCGCATAAATGTACAGCTAAAAGTGACCCAAACAGCCATCAATTTAAAAACAACACAAAAACACGGGTAGGTCCAAAAGCACACGCAACATTTAGGCTGTTGTTGTAGTATGACTTAACAAGATCTAAATGAAAACCACCATAGAGTCCCTTTTTTTCTATCATCACTCATGACATTTGCTATAACTCACATAAAATGTTTCCTCCGTGTACTCATCTTCAGCATTAATTGGCCTGGTCTGTTATTGCATTGTGCAGTGGTGGAGTCAAAATCGCTTTTGTTGTTTGTGTCTCCCCCGGTTACCTGAAATTTGATCGAAAGAAATTTCGTCGACGGAAAATTGATCGACAGTAATTTGATCGAACGGAAATTTGGTCGAATCTTTTTTTCAGTCGAGACGTTAAAATGTTCGTCAAATTTCTTTTTGAACGCACTATACTATATAGTAAAACAAAATAATGCGTTCAAAAAGAAATTTGACGCAAAATTTTAACGTATAAATAAAAAAAACGATTCGACCAAATTTCCGTTCGATCAAATTTCCGTCGATCAATTTTCCGTCGACGAAATTTCTTTCGATCAAATTTCCGGATATGGTCTCCCCCACCCTCCATCCGGGGTCATTTCCCTGATTTTTTGATGACACGATGAGATGAAATAGTCAAGATGTAACACCATTGTTTGTAACACCATTGTTTGTAACACCATTGTTTGTAACCATGTCAACCACCCGATTCACTTTCTTCGCCTTAATTGGTAAACATGACATGTCCGTTACAAGACCACAACCTCAAAATAATTTTCTTGAGCTGTAGCAGAAGTAACACTGTGGGCCCCGTGTCTCACGAAACACCGTTGTCTGCTTGTACTATTGAGTCATTTGAGGATCTTTCGTAATAGCATTAGCGACTACCTCCTCGGCTGTTGGCAATGTTGCACTGACCTCTGAGTCTCGAGTCGCTTTGTCATCCCCACCAAGCTTAAGGGTTGACTAATTCAGCATTTGTAATACTAAACCGTCCTTGACATTTGGCCTTAGTACCGTGGGGCTCAGATAGTATTAAGCAATTAATCGATAACATGGAGGTCGTCTTGAAGCAGTGAGCCTTTGCTGTACAATATGACAAGAATTAAAACCATTCCACGTGTTTTAAAAAGCAATCTCTTCGTAAAATGAATTATTCTCACGTGTGCTTTGCATTTAACACTATATCTGACGTTACACACCCTTCCCTCCCCCGCCCCCTCTCTTTTTCTTCCATTCCACTCCTTTTTTCCCCTTCACCCCTCCCAACGATCAAGAATTAGCGATTAGCCTTTTCAAGTACGTGTTTTCCGTCTATCGCCCCCCCCCCCCAACCCTCCCCGTTCCACCAGCTTATCTCAACTCACGACAATCCAGACATTGCCATGTAACATGTGGCAGCGCCACTTTTAATTTATTGGAAGTGCTCTAAATAGATTCAGCCAGTTAGCCACGTGTTCCTGGATCATTTGTTACCTGACCCACTTTCATGTTCAATGATTGCAGTATGAGCTGATAGCGCTGTGCCCGGCCTTGTCAATCTTTTGTCTTCTTCTTACATTTAATCTGGCCTCCAACTAGAACCATATAATTTACTTCCTTGCATTGCATGCGTGCATGGCAGAGCCTTATAGGAGCCGACTTAAACACTTGCGGACCTTTAACTTATAGCCAATATGTGAATGTAAACGAGTTCTCCGCTCATGGATATGGAAGAATTACTAAGGTACCCCAATCCAGGTAGGTGAAACATTGTTTACTAACTTTGTTTTCTTTATATATATATATATATAAATATATAATAAAATGTCTGATATTTAAAGAACATTTGAGATGCCTTATTGACGGCATATCTTCCACTTAAATGGATTCCGTTGTACTGAGCACGCACGGTTTTTTATTTTTCTAAGAAAGCCTGAAGGTACGGCACCGGTAACGGACTTGCCTGGTGATGAAAGCGTGCTGGCTCACGTTGTTACTACATAGACGGTATCAGAGAAGCACAAACATGTGTTGAACCATCTTGCCATTTATCATAACGAGTTGACAAAGCCCAGGGGATATCAACCCAAAGAGATGTCGACACAAGACATAATGCCATATGACGAGACGTTTCGTTACTCTGTATCGATCCCAGGTGTGTCTGTATTGGGGGGTGAGGAGAAAGGTGAACACCCTCTCCAGTTGTTTATATTATAATGAAGGATCAAACAGCAGCAATGTACTCACCAACGAAATGATACGCCACTGTTCCCCTCCTTTTTTTAAAATTCTAATCGCTATACACTTATTGATAAGGTAACAAAAGTCATTTTTGCTATTTCTTTTATTTATAAGCGGATTTTTGTCTGAATGAATTTATGTTTGGTCACAAGTGTGGTCCATTTTTACTGTGCCGGCAACACGCGTCTCCAAAGGCCAAAGGGCTTTTTGAAGGAATAGATAAGACTTTCTTTTTTTTTTTTTTTTTTTTATAACTACTAATATTTTTAATGTCATTTTAATTATCTGCTTGTGCCCGCGGCTTTCAAAATATTTTCTTACTACATATACCGTATTTATCGGCGTATAACACGCACTTTTTCTTCCTGAAAATAGGGTGCAAATGATGTGTGCGTGTTATACGCCGATATAATGTTAAGTTTTTTTCCTAAAATTTCCTTTTTAAAATCAGGTGCGTGTTATATGCCGGTGCGTGTTATACGCCGATAAATACGGTAATTTATATTCTTTAAAAAAAAAAGGGTGCTCGCTTAAGATAGATTGCCGAGCCCTATAAGACGAATGGAGAAGCTGTGTAGGAGATGCTCTGTGTCTGATGGAGCTTACACCCCGGCTCACCTGGCGGGTGGCTCATAATTCACAGCAAGCCGGTTTTCTCAGCACGTTTTCCTTGTTGTGAAGTTTGGTGTCGGTTGTCAGGGGGAGGCCCCAACCCCTTACGTGAAATAATAACCCTCTTTAACGGGGTGTGTGTGTGTGTATGTGTGTGTTGGTGGGGGGGATAAGGTGAATTACACAATAGCACACATTGCGCCCTGTGTTGGATTGTCTACACCATAACTTTTGCTACTACGCTTTTCTTTTGAAAAATAATTGTAAGTTAAAAGAAAAGACATGTTTAAATAGAATAGGATGTATTGTAAATGTCTAGCACAGCGGTTCTCAACCTGTGGGTCGCGACCCCTTTGGGGGTCGAACGACCCTTTCCCAGGGGTCGCCTAAGACTATCGCAAAACACATATACTATACAAGTATGAAGTACTAATGAAAATAATTCTGTGGTTGGGGTCGCCACAACATAAAAAACTGTATTAAAGGGTCGCGGCATTAGAAAGGTTGAGAACCACTGGTCTAGCAGGTTGTACTCAATGACGACTTTTGGTAGCGAGGGGTGTTGGGGATGTTTGGTGCCCCCCCCCCCTTTCCTGATCAGTACACTGTACTAACAACTTTTACCTCTTAAGACCATTTAAAAAATGTAGTTTAGCAGCTTATAACATTTTTAATGTGTGTATTAAGCTAACCAAGCCCCCCTCTCCCCTCTCTCTCCCCCTCTCTCTCTCGCTCTCCCTCCCACCCTCGCTCTCTCTCTCTCCCCCTTCCCCCCCCCCAATACACCATACCTTCGTGCGTCAATTCCTGTATTATCCACTGCATTTTTGTGATTATATAAACTATTCCACAAATAACATTTGAACCAAACGCTTGCATCTTTAAGACTAAAAGCTATTCAAAGAACGTTCCCACGGCCTGTATATCACCACAAAGTAGACAGTTTCTCAACATCTATTATAAGAAGTATGTTGTACGGTATACCAGATCAGTTTTTTTAAAATATCTATAAGGATATATTGTAATCAAGATATCATGCCATAAAGCTTGGAATTTGAACAACCGATGACTGTACTCTCACTACTCCAGTTCTCTATGTGTACAATATAGCTACTCTCACTACTATAGTTCTCTATGTGTACAATATAGCCCTCCCGTATCCCAACACATAGTATGTTTGTAACACAGTAGGGCCTGGTCAAATTGTTCCATGACACAATAACCATTATTTCCTTCTACGTTCCACTCTGGCTCTCGACCATCTTTCTGTAGTTGCCTTAAACGAGTGGTTCTCAAAGTGGATTACCTGGAGACGTCTTGGAGAGAGAGAGAGAGAGAAGAGGTGTGGGTAATTGGAATGGGAATATCTAAAGCGATGGTGACATACATTAGCAATAAAAAATGTTATCTTGTGTAGCTGAAAATAATAAAACCGTATCTTAGATGTTGACTTATAGGAAAGTAGATTGAGTACAAACAAAACTTAGTTTGAGTGCTTTAACCGAATCAGTATAGTATACGAAATCTAATGCTCAAAGAAACATCTTGTAATCAGAATTACTTTTGAGGACAGGTTTCATATTGATGATATCAAGCTTTTGGCGTCAATTCTTGTAACATGACAGATTTTTTTTACACTAGGGGATATTGACTGGAATCATGTTTACGTCCTGTTGGGGGGTGGGGGTGGTAGTAGAAGGGATGCCTGTTCCTTTCTGTAGCCAACTCATAGTGGAACGAGTTTTAAAACCAATGCCTTTAACGTCCGATTATTGCATACATCATAAATCAACGCCGACATCGGGACATTACACATCACATATTTTCTCATTTGAAACTCGAATTCGTAACAAAGGGTTTTTTATAATAATAACGTCTGGAAGATGTTGCTCTACGACCTTTACCTGTTATTCAACAATGTCATTAAATTAACATGTTAGCCAGTGACGTTTACACGTTTTAAGTCCTTGAGTTTTGTTGTTAATGTTCCACCCCTCCCCCCACCTTTACCAGTCTATCTGGGAACCGTTGGTCTAGCCAATATCACCGTACCCAGCCAGGCGGTTTATTGCTAACTACTGTTTAGCACGGGGAGATTCGCACTCGAACAGTATGGCAGTTTTCAGCCAAACCATTTTAAAAGAAGAGACACACTGTGGAGTATTGCAATTTAAATATAACTTTACTGTCTTTAAAAGCCTGAACAAAGGATGGAATGTAACATAATATATTATAAACTTAAACTTTTAAAAAATACCTTAGAATTTAGATCATTAATTGACACTCATAATTATGTGTTAACTAGTCGAAAGCCGGTGTCAAACCTGAACAACAAATGAACAATAACAATCGAGCTGAATTTGTTCCTTTGTTATACTCAATGATAATGCAAATCAATGTTTAATTGACATAAGCCACATTTAATCCTAGAATAATTCAGGTTGAACTCATTTTAAACACCATTGAATAATGTGTTGGTAGACAATTCAGTAGCACAAAACTACAGATGATGTTCGTGATACCAGACTGCTTGCTCATTGGTTTATTGCCTGGCTATATGCAAACCATCAGAAATGTTTGTATGCTTATATATACACTGGATGGTTCACATTCCGCTTAGACTCTGTGCACACCAGGGACGTCCAACAAGTCTACCTCAATTACTACAGACGTTTTGATGTTGTACAGTAGTTAGGACTACTGTGGTGGGCAGGTAATACGGCTGTAGTTGTTGAAATGTTTCGATTGTACATTTTCTTATTTAAACACAGTGGAACTCTTGTCAGTTATGTACCCCGGCTCGCTCTACTATTTCTTCCAAATCATGTATACATATAATCAGGAAATTATTTGAACCGAATCAAACTGCCGTGCTTGAGGCCGGGAAAATAAAAAGAGTCATTTCATTGGGTGAAAAGCCTTCCATGTGCATTGCAAGAGTTTGAAACGTCTTCCCGTTAGAAATAGACCTTACACTACGGGCTGTTAACTCAAGTCCACGAATTTTTTGGGAGGTCCAAGCACATGCTTTGTGAATGATAAAGAAATAAACAGTTAAACTTTCTATCACTAAAATATAATATTCGCAGTGTCATGGCTTCACCAGATTATCCGCAGCGGTCGTTGTTAGAAAATGTATGTCAACCCACATCCCTTCTACAATGCAGGAATGCACCGCCTTTAATAGTGTTATTGGTTGAAGCTTTACACAAATTTTCTGTAGGAAATTTGAATGCTAAATGTTTTCTCAGATTTACCAGGCCACGACATCAACGTCACCCTGCTAAGACATTGTTGGGTGGTTGGCTCTTTTCACCGCAGCCAATCTCTCATCCCCTTCTCATCACTCTACTTCACACCTACTGCCCACGGCAGTTATTAGCGCCAGACGTGATCCAATGGCAATAGTGTCCCATACCACTGCGTCGCCGACCGGTATGCGCGGTAGAACCTTTGTTTCGAGAGAGATCTATCAATTTTACGTCAGTCAAGAGTATCGAACTGTTCAATCTCCTGTATTCGCCGCTCTCTGCAGTACGTTTCCTATTGTTGTGGTCCAACTCATGCGACAGCGACTAGTTGCTCAGTGCTCTCTGACGTGGTAATGGGTTTACATACGGGGTGGCCTGCATGTAACAGGATTATACAATGTATCAAGAACTAGTATGTGTTGAATTGTCACACCGTGTCAGTGGCGTAGGAAGGGGGTGCGGAGGGGCGGTCCGCCTTGGTTGGCATCTTTTTTCCTTATATGGAGTTGCGACATTTTCTGCTAACTGAAGTGTTTTTCGTGAAAATTGGGGACGTGGTGGGTGAGGGGGGGGGGTGGGTCTTGGACCACCCCGGGTGGCACTAACCCTAGCTACGCCACTGCACTGAGCATATTAGTTTAAGTAAGTGCACTGCTATTACGAGTGCCAACATTATTTTGTTATTCAACGACAGCTGTTTGGTCCTAGTTAGTGTATTCTTTGAAGCAACATTGATTATTATAGTTTTTAAAGCCATGCTCGCAGTGTTCACCTCAGAACGCTTCAAATACAGTACTGGTATGATTTCATTGAGGGAAATGTTGCCCTATTTTGTGTACAAAGCATGCATTACTGATAGACATCCAAGCTACTATAACTGTAAATTATTTATTTCAATGCTCAAATCGAAGGTTGAAGTAATTATTGACCAAAGCAAAACTTAGAAAACTGCTGCTATTTTTTTAATTTTTGATGGCCTGCCAAGGTCCTGTAATAGCCTGTTAAGGTCCGGTCATGGCCTGTCAACGTCCGGTCATAGCCTGTGAAGGTCCGGTCATAGCCTGTGAACGTCCGGTCATAGCCTGTGAAGGTCCCGTCATAGCCCGTGAAGGTCCCGTCATAGCCCGTGAAGGTCCGGTCATAGCCCCTCAAGGTCCGGTCATTACCTGTGATGGTCCGGTCATTGCCTGTGAAGGTGCGGTCATTGCCTGTGACGGTCCGGTCATTGCCTGTGACGGTCCGGTCATAGCCCGTGAAGGTCCGGTCATAGCCCTTCAAGGTCCAGGGAGCCCTAAGTTCTACAGTTCTTTTTTTAGTGAAGGCACTTCCCTTCCGGCAAAACACACAACAATGACATTGTTCAAAAGTAGCACGCCCTGTATTACTTAGGGTGGTGGGATAGGTACATGTCAACGGTTTAGCAAATTTGGCTATTTTTAGATACTTATAAACCTGTTTAAACAGCCTGTTCAATCTGTGCCCAAAGCTCAGACATAAATATCATAACTATGAAAATTTTAAAAATTATGTTCAGAAAGAACAAAAAATCCTTTAACAATACAATGCTGAGCAATGCAAAAAAATCGATTAACCAAGAAAATTAATTATGCACCATTGTGCAAAACTGACAAAGAGGGACATATAATTGAAATAACTAAATATTTGACAAGTAGAACAACCTATGTACCTATTTGATGGCTGTCAGGCTGCCTGTCATGGAAATAAGTTCTATAGGTATTTGGGGGCAGTTGGGGGTGATCCCAGGATGGAGATTATGCATAATCTCCATAACTTTTCTTTTGCTGCCATTTTTACTCTTTTGTCTTGTGATTTCTCTCCTTGTGAAATTTTTTCTTGTGATTTCTCTCCTTCATTTACTTACTCAAATATTCTATATGTCATCAGTAGTAAAGAAGTTTGTTATTATTTATATTTACAACAGCTGACGATAAATGTTTGTCAGTCAGTAACATCAAGTGTTTAATTTTTGGCGCTGACAACTTTAAACTCTTGGTGCCAGATCATCACGATTCCAACCGTTTCTACACTCATCAATACATATCGACACATATTGTTTTTTTAAAATTTTGCCTGAATGTGTCCAAAGCATTTGATGAACGTTTCAACTTTTTGATTTCAGGCTGAGTGAGGGCACCCTTTAGAAAAGCACGCAAAGAGCACAGCAAGATGCCGCACATCAAGCGGATCATTGAGCCTGTGCTGGTCAGCCGTAGACCGGTGAACCAGGGGGTCCGTGATGACCTCGAGTGCATCACCAACAACACTCTTGCCAACATCATCAGGGAGCTGAGTTCACTCAGCAGGCATGCAGAAGATCTGTTCCGTGAATTGTCTAAGGAGACGGGGGATGTGTTCAGGAGGGGCACAACATTACAGAGACGAATAGAGGATGTGAGAGATAAAGTGACACAGCTCAATCCAAATGTGGATGTCTGTAAGTGATTTATTGTTTTATCATGTCAGTTTTGTTGACTGGTTAGAATGATGCTTTGGTAATCCTCTAAGGGAAGCCTGCACAACTCATAATGTAAGGGGGCCGTAACACTTTATGAAAACTTGTATGGGCTAAAAGAAAATAGAACAGGACTTGTGCGGGCCAAAAGAAAATAGGACGGGCAGAAAGCTATTGAGAAAATAATAAAAATAAAGAATATTTCATTACTTCGCGGGCCGCAAAGTGGGTGCTGGTCGTATGTTGTGCAGGCTGGCTCCAAATACAATTACACCAGAAAGCAAGAAAAGTAGCTGAACTACAAGTTCATATTTTTACCTTAAGCAGTTATTAATCAACTGAGAATTTCTTCCAGTGAACCTCCAAGATATCCACCTGCAAAAACCTTTCAAAAGTTCCAATAAGAAAGAGCAGCAGGTTTTGTCCAAATCAACTGTACCAAGAGCTATCATTGAGGTGTATGACAGATGTGATGCACCCCCAGCCTTGGATAAGTTGGACAAGTTTAGGTAAGCACTTTCAGGATGACAGATAACAGACTGTTGATCTATGTTTCCTGTAACTTGTTCCCAAGGAATTTTTGTAAAATGAATAATAATAATTGCAACAAAGCAGTTTTAAGAAGCAGAAAAATTAAGTTCTATCTGCAGAGATCACATGACAATACAGTATGTTTTATTTTTTTTAAAATTGAGACATGCCTTAAAAACTCATATGAGCTATCTATATCCATTTGCATTGTAAGTGGCTTGTGTATATGAGTATGCTATTTTAAATGACATGCATTTAAAAAAAAACTGTGCAACAATACAGCAGTTGAAAAAAAGGGTGGGGGGGGGTGCACAGGTTTATAATTCAAAGATGTAATGCATACATTTTAACAGAATCTTGTTACATTCAAACTGAATTCTTTACCTTGTTATACATAAATCTTTGTTTTTATTTTTACAATTAATCCTCTATGTCAGGGGTAGTAAACCTAAAAAGCTTTGCGGGCCAGTTTGATAACATGTAAATTACACCTCATATTAAAATATTAAGATAAATACTGTATAGAATTATTGATCTATCCTTAATCCACACAATGAAATGCAAACTGACAAAACAGGATAAAATTACACTAATGTGACATCATTTTTATCTCTTATCTCACTTTTTAAAATCAATTTGTTTGTCAATATAATGAAAAGCGAATAAATTAATTTGTGATAAAACAGACATCAGCAGTATTTGACCTGGCAGGCCATGAGCCAGCCACCCCTGATCTAAGCATTTCTAAGTTTGAGACAAGTAGGACACAGATCTGTTATATTTTAATATATAATTTGAAGATGTCAAATTCAGCTGATGTGGCTAAATTGCGTCTCTTGACTTGTTATCTCTACATTTTGTACTGTACAACAGAAAATTCCACTCTTTCAACACACTAATAAAATCCTTTTATTAGTAATAGCTTCTCAGGGTCATGGTCATCTACCCTTTGCAAAATTATTCAACAATGTCTCTTTAAGGTCATAGTCAACTGTAAATAATAATATTTAAATATTTTTTGGGTCATTCATTTCAATTTAAGTTTGGAGAATTAAAAGTGAAAAAAATAAATAAATTAGGAACTATAAGTATAAGTTATGCTCTTTGTTAGAAAATTGACACAATTTATTATTCCCCTTTTGTCCTATGTCAGAAGTTATTGAGAAATATTGGAGGATTGCCCACTACAATTTGTTGTACATGTTTCCTCTTGGTGTTTTGTTATATTTGTCTAAACCTTTGTGTCGCCTGTTACAGAGAAGATGGCAAGAGCAGCATGAAGTTCTACACTGATCCCAGCTACTTTGCCGAGCTGTGGGCCATCGAGATGGGCAAACAGATACAAGAGAACAAAAAGCTTCATGATCAAAAGAGAAAGAGAGGCGAGGTAAAGTGGGCAAAATTATATCAAGTCATGCATCTCCTTAATGTCATGTGGAACTAGGATTTTATTTGATATAGTGTATTTTCTAACATGATGAGTCAGATGGCCGGACAGCTGATTAAAGAACAGCAAACTATGACAGTCTTGAGGGCGGTTGATAGAAGTAGCACAGACTTAAAGACAATGTATAGAAGTATCATAGACTTAGGGACAATGTAAAGAAGCTTGAAAGATGTTAAACTTCAATATTAGTTTGGCTCCCTGGTGGGTTAGGACTGGGGTTATTTAAAAAGGGGGGGGGGGGCTTGGAGTTCTTGACCATAACTCAGGTATTGTATATTTTTTGTGAATGGGCCACTATGATCCATCCATACTTTCAAACACTTGCTCTTAAACTTTTTGGCCACTGCCCTCTTGGCCTTATGAAATTACCCCTAGTGCTTCCCTCCTGTGTGTTACCTAATTTTTGTGTAATTCAAGACAGTTTTTAGCTCAGCTTTGTAAGGAGGATAACACAATAACATTTAATAGTTATTTAAGTAACTTACTGTTTAATTTAAATATAAAAAAGCTATTTACTTCAATTAATTCAGTAATAAATTGATTAATTTGATCCATTAATACCACTGATTGACTAATGCCTATTGATGGCTCATTTTAAAGGCTGATAATTTGATACGGATAATTTTAAATAATTGCTTTAAAATATTTAGCCCACTGCCCCCTGGTGGGTGGTTCTGCCACTTTGAGAGCCACTGCCTTAAAACATATTATGCATATTATAAGTTGACATGAATCCCAAACAGACTAAGAACCCAAGGAGCGGTTCCCAACCTTTTTTTTCTCCCATTCCCCTTGATTAGACTTTTGATTTATGGAACCCACCCTAGATTAAAATAAAGCTTCTCGTAAATGAACCTGTGTAAAAACAACATTTTTATGACGTTTTTTCAACCATTATCAATATTATTTTCGTGTAATTCCAAGCTGTTTGTTGCATACCAAAGATTAGGAACCCACTGTCATGGAGGAAACATTGACTCCACTACACAAGTCATTAAAACAATGACAGAATAGTTATTTTTCTGTTTTCTATGTGTTTTTATGCAAAGGACTTAAGGTTGAGAATTGTAAAGGAAGCAGTCTTTTAAATTGTTGTCTTGTCTTTATTAAATATGAGTGGAACAGTGGTCTTTATAACTAGCATAAACTTAAAACATGCTTTACTAAATATGAGAAAAAACAAAGTTAATACTAACTCAATAGCATACATTTTTAAAAACGCTGACTATGGATAGATTTATATAATAAAAAATGGAATAAATAATTTTTTTTTAGTAAAACTAATATATTTATCATTCCAAAGCATCAAGGGACATGTCATTAAGTTATAATTATCACCCAATAAGCAACGTAAATGTCATTAATGGTGATGTCTACTGGGATACATTAAATATTTCTCCCAGTCGAGTTTTAAGATAGCCATCTGTCTCCTAACATAACCAAGGTGAGCATTTTGCTGTCAATGTGTATTTTCAGAGAACCCAGAACCAGAGATCTCGCCCAGTAAAACCAGCTAAACCTAATCTTAGGGACAAATATAAACATTTAGGGCAAGGTGTTGATTTGGCAGACGTTAAGGTACAACTATCATTCAATCATCCATTAACATGCTAACATCAAGATCATTCTTAGTCATTTGTAGCACTAACACACTTAACATCAAGGTCATTCTTAGTCATTTGTAGCACTAACACACTTAACATTAAGATCATTCTTAGTCATTTGTAGTACTAACACACTTAACATCAAGATCATTCTTAGTCATTTGAGCACTAACACACTTAACATCAAGATCATTCTTAATCATTTGAGCACTAACACACTTAACATCAAGATCATGATCATTTTAGTTTTTTAAAATTTGCATCCTTTTAATATAAATAACATACTTATATTCCTTGTTAGTCAAGGTAAACAAGTGACATTCATTTGTTCACATCAAAATGCTTATATCAAGAATATGCCTTTTCAAGAAAAGAACTCTTATTTTGAACTCTGAAATCAAGGGGGACAATTCTCTATTTATCCCCAATAAAACCCGTGACTCAAAGTCATTCCCCTTTATCATCCAATTATCCTCAAATTCTCATCTCCTGAAATCAAAAGTAATTCTTTATTTATTTCATCCAATCATACACGGACTCCCATTAACTTGTCTAATTCATTCCCTTCATTAAATATGAACAGTCTCATCAAAGTACGTGTGTCTTAACATTCTTAAATTAACACTCATCAAAGTCATCCTTCATTTAGTATGGATAATATATCTATATCCCCATGGTACTGGTACTTGGGTTCCCATAAACAGTCTTAAAGTAAAGTCATCTTTCATTTAACACTAACCATTTCATCTGATAATGCCTGTCTTGTCATTAACAGTTTTAAATAAAATTCATGCTTCATTAAGGGGTACGTCACTAACAATATCATCCAACTATCCATTAAAAAAATTTTTTAACAAGGAAGTCATTTATGTTTCCATGTTACCTAATGAATCCAGTCGTGGGTAAAAATGTTTGTTTACACTAAAATT